>JAPWLS010001351.1:0-424897 GCA_028551675.1 Tineola bisselliella
TAACTATATTCTTTAACTTATCTCATGTTTGTGAATAAAACTTAGTATTACTCAGTTCTGATGATTTGACATTCATCAATATATCTTAAATGTTTAAAATAATTAACAACCTACTTCATTCCTATATCGTATAGTATTTACTAATATTTAACCTAGTCATAGCTTATAATATTTAAACTGTTTACTACTTGTAAATGTACTTTGGTAGTAATAATCTAATGCCGCTAAAATGCCTTATATTCGTTGATATAAGTTAAACATATTCAACCTGATCATAATTTTGTATTATGTATTTTAATTAATAATTCATATTCCATGTTATATTAAAATAAATGCAACCATAACCTTTTAAAATATTCCTACATCCTAATATACCATTTATAATGGCGTTAATCTTAATCATATTTTAAATTATTAATTAATTAATTTATTTATATTATATATTATTTATTATATTCTAATAGAATGTGACATTATCTTGATTTATGTTATACTTTATGTAAAATCATTGTTATAATTTTAATTAATAATTTACTTATTGTTGAAAGTAGTTACACGCAGACAGAACTCCTGAAGAATTGTGGAGAGTAGTTGCTCGCAGACCTATGACAACATGGGGAGCCTGAAATCCCTACGCTAAACCCTAAGGCTGACATTGAGGGGTTTGGTGAATACACAAGCAATAAACGCACTTATCCTAATTACTTACACCCGTTTCTGACGCACTGACTCTAATACAAAACGCACTCTACACACGTAAAACCGAAGTTGATCAACCTTGAACGCTATTTACTTTTACGGATTATTTACGATTTAGACGTTGTTGCTCTTCCCGCGACCGAGGCCCAAGTTGGCATAACTAACGACACTAATTATCACGAGAGAGAAAGTTGTTTCTCTTTCAAAGACCAGAGCCCGAGTGCCTAGTGAATCCTTATTCGTCCTCTCACGAAATCTCCCCACGCGCGCAAATGCAGGTTTTTTGTCTGCCCGAACCCAACGCCATCATAAACATTAGACTGTGTTCACATAGGAGAGAATATTATTATATAATTTAATACAAAATTGTTTGCATTAATTCTTATTACTTGACCACAATATAACCCTTCCGAATATAGTTTAAAATAGTAACACACTATTATATGTGACATTTTAAATATTATAGAAATAGAGATAATTATTTATCATAATTACATATAATAATTATTATATAATTAAACTTCAACGTTCCTGCAAGTCTACATTGAGAAGATAGAATTATGTTTTTATCATGTTCCAAATTTCATATAAACAAATTCCAAGTTTAAATTCGCTAAATGTATACGCAGCCTTATATTTTTTTCACAAGCACAAGTGGTTACAACTAACATCGCTGGGTCTCCTTCTATGAATTTGCCTAATAATTTAAAACTAAAGTCGACAGTTACAAATAATTTTAACTTAAATTTATCGCCTGTCAAACGACTTCGCTTCGTATATCAAATCAAGTGGCTCTCTTCCATGAATTGCTCCAATATTTTTAAATTTATATGTTAACAGTTCTAAGTATTGTAGAGATTAGAACCTGCCCTTAAAAGCTCGATGAAATAGGGGTCCGTAAGCCATGTTAAATAAAATATTTAATTATTAAATTTGATGTGAAAACACGGTTGTCACAGTTGGTAGTATAGTGAATATCTAAGCCTAACACATAAGACAAAAATATTCAATGTTTCAATTCGTACAAACATACTCTATTGGGATAATTAGGGTAGACAGCCGAAATATCACTGTCATTAATATTTATCATTGGAAAGTTCCAATTCATAGTAACTTTAACCCAATTAAGTGAAATCGTTCTAATCTCGATTAGAAATTCTCACCACATTAAATAATTAATCACTTTGTAATTTCCCCCTTCGATCGTTAAATTTGAAATATGGTAACGGATCTAGTATAGGTTCTACTTTATAACAAAACTTTGTCATTACACCAATAAAGAGCGGCCGTAGTTGAACCGCTGAAAACGTTGCACGTTCGATGGACCCAAATTCAAATTCCAATATTCCAGTCAGTTGTTACAGTGGAACATTGTTATATATTATTTTATGGTACAGCGAATATCATGTAGTACTAATAAGCATGAATTTAAAGAGTAGTATGCAGGGTGATAATAGTTATTAGCACAATTTGCCATTCTAGAAAAGTGACGAAAACAGTACACATGAAAAAAAGCAATGTTTGCAGCAAAAATTGCCATAACCTTAACTAATAGGGTAGCTTCAATCAATACTAGTCCTAAGTTTATCGTAAAAAATATTAGAAGTAATGAACTTTTCAAATCTATTTTTTAGACAAAATAAAATAACATGAATTATTATAGAAATAAATTTAGAGTAATAAATAAAAAGAAAATGTATGTAATGTAAAGTAAGCAATAATTTTTAAATAGAAAATGTAGGGGTGGTAACAAAATGCGAGCACTCAGGCATGAAATTAAACAGCTTGCACTAAGTTGTTAATCGTCTGGACTCGTGCCAGACACCAATTTGAAGAAAACGCTTATGATTGTATTAGGGAAGCAAATTTGGACAAAGTTTGCGTGGTTCATTGCAACGTGAGTGTTCACGTTGCAAAACTTTTGAAACTCCCGGCGGAATGTAATGGGAGAAAATGTTTGCTATGTGAGAAATTCTTAGTCACATGCATGTATACCTACATATAGTATAAAAGATTTATTGGTAAAATATTTATAATATAAAATATTAAATAAATTAATCAAATTACATACCTTTCCTATATTACTTGAAATGATATTAAAAAATAATACTTATTGGATGTCCTGACACCAGGATTGTAGCGAATAGAACTTGATAATCATAGGCCAGAGGCACACATTCGATAATTAAATATTTTTAAAAGATCCATAGTTTATTCTATTTTAATATTTCTCATGATACATCTAAATATACTACACAAATTTTGACTCACACTGAATTAATATACGAATACATGAATATGCAATGCATTGCAAGCATGCAGTTAAACTATGTGTTTGACTTTCAAATTAATTTACTAAATCAACACCTCTTAATAGAATAATATACTAATAATAAAATAATACTCGAAATTTATATCTATTAATAATATATTATATAAATAGGGTTGTTAATAAAATAAGAATTATCAATGATAGTCATTTTAATTAGCTTACACATTTTAGAAATTTTATAATTCGAATTCGTGTCGTAAAATCAGTTTGACAGATTTATTGAAACTGAAAAACGGTTGAATGAATTAAAGCGTGGAAATTATACACGGTTGTTGAGCTTCAAAGGGCGTTCACATTTGTTAGAGGATTATATGAATTGTAGCTATTTGTATGAGGAAATTAAAGTACATAAAAAATTACATTTCATTAAAATAAATTTTCTAAAAGGCTCAAAGGACCACAATGCTCGGAGATAATTAGCGTCTGTAAATTCTGGTGTTTCAATCTTGGATAATTATTAGGTTTTCACATATTTTACGAAATTTTAATAGTTGTTTGAAAATTATGGTTGCGAATGCCGACGACCGGTGCTTACCGTTGTGTGAGTATGTTCCTTTAAAATTTGATACACTTAACGTCTTCCAACGACACCATTTTATACTAAAATGTTACCAAATTCAATGATACGGTAAAATTAAATTTTAATGTTAGTTTTATTCAGAGGTTCCTTCGAAACTCTGAGACGGCATAATGTTATGTTCATTACATATTGAGACAGCAAAACTTAGTCCGTTAGCTTACAAAGTAAGCTCTGTTCATAAAGATTAAGCAATTAACTTAAGACTAGTTAAAATTTATTGCCATATCCGACTTAAAATGAATCCCAAAGCTACAAAGAATAAGTGTTCACATCTCGACAGGCGCGGAGACTGAAAGCGACTTAAATGCACCACTTTAAAAGACAGATGGCATGCCATTATGCAAACTTGCAACTCCACTGTTAACTTCTCAGTCCCGGAGCGGCTTTTCAGATGATTTAAATCTCAGATTTGCTGCTAAGAAGTATACAATAGTGTTATAAGTGGGCACCATTACTTCTTTATTTGGCCATTGTGCCAAAAACATGTTTGTGGAATATTTATTGTGGATTAATTTGCGTGCAAGCAATTCAAAACGTTCGGTTGAAAACTAAAATGAAATAACAGGCTTTATTTTACGTTTTCATTTTAAATAGCATGCATATTTAACGGGATATAAGTCTAAATTTATATCCATTACAATTCAAAAACTGTCACATAATTTAAATTTTGTTCAGCAAATAAAGTAAGTTATCACGTCGTCACCACAATCCCAGTAGATTGCAAAACATGAATTGCAGCCGGTAAAGCTTTATAGGATATCATATTTCAGAATAAATGCTACAATTGTCATCTTATTACCAGAAACACAAGGGTCCTTTGGATTCTTTAAATCTTAGTATAATTTCCAAAGAACTGAGGTAAGGGAAAGAGCACTGTAGTTAGTATAAAATTAAATAATAAAACATATTTGCAGACACGAAATTCACTCTTAATAAGTAAATATGTTTTAACATTACAAGAGAAACACTCTAAATCATATTTGTTAGAATAATAAATAAGACAGTTCTGAATGTAAAATATTTATAATATTCGCACCAACATTTTCGTATTATTCCTCTGCCCCTTCACGCTTTCTTCAACTCGCACACAGTTTATGTGTTCTACTTCCTTTAAATTTTTTTACTAACATAACCGTATGTGGCTTTTAAGGCAACTAAAATTATATTATATTATTCAAAGATATTTGTATACAAATTTTAAATTGTTGTTGTCTGATTATATACATCTGCGATCATATGATTATATAGATAATGAGCTTTATTAGAGAAATTGATTTTTTTCCTCTGAAATGTTTATAATTAGAAACCAGGAAATTATTTTCTGGAATATTATTTCCAGTTACCTACCTAACTTACAAGTATAAAAATAAATATACATACATATCCAAATAGGGGAACGTCAAGTCCGAAAATCAGTGTAGTGTTAACAAAAACTGACATAAAGTAAATAAGCAGCATAATAAATCTCACACGTCGTAGTACTGTGAAAACTGTTTACCTAAACTAGTTAATTCACAGAGGACGTTGTTAAATAACTCTGAACACGAATACGAGATATTTACGGCATAAATAGGTAGTGTACACATTCAGTTTACTCTATGTACAGCTTAAGATTCCCCATTCTATTTATATCTGTGCACGGATTATGATATTTTATAGACTAACTACACATTTTTAATAGGTACATTCATATTTACATTTTAATGAGTGGCATGCAGTGGTTATTTCGCTTTTAACATTTGAGAAGTCAGGTTGAAAATAGCCGGAAGATAGCTCGCCTTCTCTCATCAAGTCGGCATTGAAGAGGCGAGCATACATTTATTTCTGACTGCAGCTTAAACAACAGGCTACTATAATAATAGAACAAACCTCTTTGGTTAATTAGGAAAAATATATAACAATTTTTAATGTTAGTGGCTTATTCGCTATATTGCATTCTTTTACGGCAATATTTTTAAATGTTCTAGAAAACTCTATACGAGTTGGCAGTGCCAATAAAATGCGATCCGAAATATAATTTTGGCAATGTTTACGGTTTGGTCTGAAATGCGTTAAGTTATATAACGTGTAGCCTATTTATGGATTAAATATATACATATATGAATAAAACAAAACGAGCTCAATCATGAAAACCAATATTAGTTCAAATTAATGACATGAAGTAAAACTAATAAAAAGTAAAACCTACGAATGAAATGTAAATAAAATCCGTAGCTCAATGGAACAGTGTACTATTGTTTGGTTGAAACTTTGTGTATCTAAACTAAAAAAACTTTTGTATCAGAGCTCTTTGGTAACAGTACTACCTACTTAAATGAAAAATCGATTTGCTATACAAACATTCACGGAGGTACTTGGACGGTTTTCATTATTATTTAATCAACACGTTTATTTTTATACATTATATAATACTAATGGACAAAACAAAAATATAATTATAATGTCTGAAGAATGCCGTAATAACTTAAAATAAATATTTTGGCGCGGCCGACTGAAGTTTATATTATGTATATACACAATAAATAAAAAAATAATTATGAAATATGAATATCAGGAAATCCGAAACATTATTTGTGTTATACAGTGAATAAATTATTTAAAATTCCACATCAGAACTGAAATATAAAAAACAAATTTTTCCATTGATTATTTATTTTTTAAATTGGATTTGTTAAAATTCATTACTGGATCTATATTCTAACTGCTGCTGTGTGATGTATGCTTATACTAACAGTTGTATGCATATGTTTATACAAAGCATATATACCTACATATTTATGCTTTATTATAATTAACATCAAGATGAAGGCTTATTGAACTAAATAAATTAGTTTTATTGTTGTTACGTCAAATTTGTTCAATAGATTTAATGAACAATGGCGCTTCTAACAGGACAAATAATAGTGTAAATTAGAGATAATTGAACGTTGTCTACACAATTTGAATTTTCGAAATTATTACGTAACTTCTGTATTGTACGCATACTGTATATTATATAAATATGTAGAATAAATTATGTTTTAGTTATTCAAAGTTATACGCGAATTATAAGCAAGAGCTAATTTTTTAATATTTAACACTGATAAATATGGAGCAAAATTGCTTAACCGTAACAAAATGGAAACACATTTTGAAATAGATATTTCATGATCACTATACATATAAGATCTAGAACGAGGGTTGACATTAGAGATTAGAATTTCCGCCGAAATTTTTTTTTTATGTGGGGTTAAATCGATAAAAACACATTTGGCATTGTATGTATGTTACCTATATATTTATAATATATTATTTGTTCCTTTATGCAAATTACCATTGACAAATTTAGGTCAATATTCACATAAACCTCACTATGTATTTATTTTATATTGAATATAAACTGATATTTAATAAAATGAAATAACATAGAAATTATATCAAGTCAACCAATATACGTTTGGATATAGACAGTTGAATGAAAGCCGTATGATTAATGAAGATGACTTATGAATGGCCGCTGGGGATCATTGTACATCTGTCATATCCACAATCAGGTATTGTTATTCAAAGACTGACGACAAAAAGATAAGATATTTTTTCAGCACTATTCTTATTAATGGTCCTTTCATGAACTGTTCACAGAGCGTGACACATTCATTGTAATGTACAAAACTCTTTCAACCAGTTTTATGCGTTACAGATGCTAATATACACGTACACCACACAATATATATAGGTAAATATCTGCTCTGAGCTTAAGTAATACATTCGTAATACCTATACTTTAAAATCTTTATCGACTTGCATTTGCATCTACCTACTACGAAAATTTTATAGAATATTGTATTGGGTGATTCGCGATATTTTTATTACTTTAATCCGGCGTTTTGAGTCATCGTGGCAAGTATTTATGAAATATATAAAATACGTTAGGTTAGGTTAAATTTATTAATTGAGACTGATGTAACTAACAATATTGTTAATTACACACACTTTCAATTACGTAAAATGCATTTGAGCGCATCAGCCCACTGTACCAATTTGCGCAGATATGAAGATTAATGCATCAGGGGTAGAGGCCGGATGGATCGCTCCAAACAGATTCTGTGCTAACATTTGTCACTAATGGATGAATCGCTTATTTCAATGGACAAGCATCGTATGTTCTTGTTCATACGTCGTATTCACTTAACTGAAACCGATATCCACAGTAGAAAGTTTGTTTTGGGTACATTCTAATGGATAGCTAAACCGAAATTTTGATTGGACGAGGAGTTTTAATCGTAATATGGATCCATATATCTGTACGTGTATTAGCTAAGATTTTAATCATAAATCCAATTACCATTTGAGCTTCTAGTATCGTACAAACATCGCTTCGTGAATTTTGTCGTTTTCGTTCTCAGGGGAACGTCAATCGTTGTCACTTCAATTGGACTGTAAATCGCATAGCAAAGCAAAAAGAACCCCACCTTAAATGGATTTAGTAGAGAATGCTTCTACTGGTCTCATTTAAGGAAAAAGTTCAAATTAAAAATAAAATGGTACATTTTTCATATAATTTGCTATTTTGTATTAGGAGTTACAAGTAATAATCTTGAAACTTTACCACTTTTTAATTTACTTTTTCAAGTTTTAAAGAAATTTAGAATTATTGATTCTAGATCTCTCTTCTGGGAATTACTGTTTCAATGGTATTATGTCTTTGTTATTTGTCAAGATATTCTTTGTTTTATTTTAAAGCCAGTTTGTATGTATAAATTACGAAGGGGTTCTCTAGATCGTGAGATGTAAATAAGATTATAAGACAAGTATCATATTATAAAGCCACCTCAAATCCGCAAATAATTTCTGTAGAGCGGTACTCGTCGAGCTGTCGAAAGCAGCAACGCGCGACAGCCGCCACCGCAAATCCACAATGTCATTTATGATAGGTACAACTTTGACATGTAATAAACGGGTGTGACAATTTAATATATTAGATAACAATACATATATTTAATTAATCAATTTTCAGGTGAATTCAATAGTGCCTCAATAGAATAGTAGCTTGTTATTTCATGTTAGATTATGTAAATCGAAATATTTTGCTTAGGCTAAATATATCGCGTGATCTGAATGACTGATTTTATTAAATAAATTATAATTTTTTAAACAATATTAATCCATTAATTCCTTGGTAACGCTCGCACAATAGGAATCAATTCAATCAGTTAATTGGCAATCAATAATTGGGTTAAATGTAACAATTATATCAGGCATAATATTGTCTTAATACCAAACTCGATCGGTTCAGTGAACTGAATTTAAACAATAATAATAATAAACAGTTTCTCTGCAAATTAATTTCGAACTAAATAAAACTTATGTGTATAGAAGACACAATGGGTCTTTATTCACTTGTTTTGTGGTGGTTTTTAAAACACGTATATCAAAGTGTAATTGACTCAATTCTAATTTAGTATGATGTTGAAATATAAACTTTTTTTTGCGAAAATACTGAACAAGACACTAGGAAGGGCATGTCACCTACGAAATGATCACGTAATATGCCTCTTTCACTTTCTTCATATCGAGTACTATTCAAATTTTATAAGTTTTTATTATAGTATATATATAGAGTTACCATCTCTGAGCTATACTATGTATAAGCTAGGTATATGATATAATGTAGATGTGATTTCTCAAAAACACCTATGTCATAATCTCTCATAAAGTTTCTGCTGGTGTCATTGTAACTTAGTTAGCTGTAAGTTGCGTAGTTGCTGGTACAGTAGTAAATATTATACTAATTATATTATTCATTATGAATTAATTTAAATTTAAACAATACAAACAAAAATAAACAATTGTATTATATAAAACAGTGTATATTAGATTTGTAAGAAGAAATGCTCATAGCATTGGTAATGCCTTCCTCTTTGACGGATTAAAATTCATTCCCTTTCGCTAACAAAGCTAATTAATTTACGTTATTGTATTAATTTCATAATAGATACTATTTAAATAAATATTAGTTTAATATCCTAAAATACATACATATTTTAGGATATTAATTAATAAATGATCATTTCATTTGCGAGAATTATTAATTAATCAACAAATCAAATTCCTAATTTGTAGGAGTCAATATAGCTACTAACTACAAAATTATCATTGAGCTAAATATTTTAGGACGATTTTCATTTACGAACATGTTTATTTATGTTTTTATTTTAATCTACGTCATTCGTATATTAAATATATTATAATTATACGTAGATCACAAGTTTTGTTTGACATATATTTTCTAGTGCATTTATCTTTTTTTATTCCAAAACTTGGTGTATGTTTAATTTAAAAAAAATGAATCGACAGGCAAATATAATTGTGAAATTTTAATACTTGCTACAAAGTTTATAAGCAATTTAAGGTTATTATAATTTGTACTGGAAGTTGGCAGCTTTGTCCTTTGTCAGCGTTTTCTTTGGCGCTAACATCAAAGGGAACCACGCTAACAAATAACTTATCTTATTCACAAACTCAACCTACTTCCAAAGCAAACATACTTAGAGAAATGTTTTTATTCAAATCAGATAAATTTAAATGTTTCTGATGAAATTTAAAATTTGTATGATAAACAAAATAGGTATACCAAAATAAACACGATCTTAAATTTTCATCTTGATAATAAATTATATGCAAAGGTTCTATAGACTTACTTGTGAATATTATTAAATTCCTTTTCCTAAACAGATAGGCTTCATTATATAAGAAAACGTGAGACAAATGGCGAGGCTACATTTCTGAACTGAGCTCCATTAAATTGCGGAACAATTTTCCTTCACATTTTATTCTCAGGTAAATCTTTTTTTAAGAAAACATTACTTTGTGAACGAATTTCAAGATATTTACAAATGGAATTATTGCAGAATATTATTGCGTCATTTTCTTTATTCTTTTAAGTAATGTTATTCGCAACGTTGATTGTGTTAGAGAGGTTCAGCTTAAATTCGATTGCTTAAATTTTCGTACATTTTATATCTATATTGTTATTCTCTTTAAAAACAGAGTACAAACAATATGAAATAAAAGAGCTAATTTTAAAATATTTTAATAAATGAATTATAACTCCCTGATTACCTTATAAATAATGACTGTCCAAAACATTACAAAGTAAAGGGTACAGTGACCTTCCAAAGTGGAAGGTACAGTCATTCGCAGAAGCCTCTTAATGATCTTATCTTCACGCTGAGAGGTTTCAGTGCAACCCCCATAATAAACAAAGCTTAGAAGGTAACTGAGACGTAGCCAGGGCCTGATACTTGTTGATAACACGACAGTGACTTTACACATGACAAATGTTTGTTATCCCTTTTAATTATGTTTTCGGATTCGTATCAAATTTATTATATTTTACCAGCAAACAATTTCTATATTACTCTTTAAAAAATAGTGAGACTATAAATCCATATAAAAATGAAAATATAATATCACAATAGTATTTCCCTTTGCTATTTTAAAAACCGAGGACCGTAAAGTAACTAGCGATTCGAGATTAGCTTAAAAGTAGCTGGAAAGATGTAGCTAACGAGAGAAGGGTATCTTGTCAACCTGACCGCTGCACACTCATCTCACGACGGGGATGCAGCGGCGCAGCGAAGGCGACTGTCATCTGCAGACATTTATCTAGTTTTATTTGGAGATAAAACTAGGTGTTATACATTAATCTCAATATGTAAAAGGACGTGGTAACACTGCAATAACTTACTACTCTGATAATTCTAGAAAAGTAGGTAGGTGGACGGGCATGCTGCCAAAACCGATAGTTGTGCAGTATCTTTATTTCCCCCGAGTTACCTAAAACGAGTGGCCGACACGGTCTCACACTCACTTTAATATCTACATTTAGCTAATATAATTCTGCGAAAAGCATCTTTAGTTTGCAATATGTTTATTTTGAGCTTAAACTTGGATACGAAATGTTATATTGCAAGAAATGTGCAGGAAGTTTTTGTTTACCCAGTAACATTTTATTTTTAGTATGGTTGTCGAAGTTCCACGTATATCTGAGTAAGTATCTCTATTTGAACTGTGTAAGAGAGGTCGATGTCTTATTATTTTCGTAAAAGTAAAAAAAATGTTGGTTCTGGACCGCAACCCTTTCGGCGACTTTTGTTGTAAATAAAATGTTATCCAAATAGTCATTCTGATTTTTTTCCTCCAATTGTAATACAAGAAGAAATCTCAAGACCCTTGTCATATTCCGCAAAAAACGTACAGATAAGTAAATAAAATTGAATTATTTACGAGCGGGTTTTACCATGGTATGTCAGGCGGTCGCGCGAGATATCAAATTATGAGAGCTTCGCGTAGTAGGTGGACAGTGGACATGCGCAATGAGGCCTACGAATTACTTAGCACCAGTGCTCTTAGGGAGCCCATGCCGGTCGGAGGCGAGATGAGATACGAATGATCGGGTACTTGACGTATCGCCGATCTCTATTATAGTTCGTTTATATCACTGTTTTCATTTTCGCGCGTTTAGTGTAAAGAATACATATCTTGCCTAAATATTTTAGGTCAAGAGTTTAGTGAATTGTGCTTTTAGATATTAACCAAACTTATTGAAAAGTTTGTGGAATAAGTTACATTGTGAAAGTTTAGTTAATTAAAACTCATACGGATTTGGTTGTTAGCCTAATATAGTATTTCATATTATTTCTTATTAATCAAGGATAAATTTAAGACGGGTAAGAATATAACATATAATAGGTTTATACTAAAAACTGTATTTTTCCTTAAAACGATCATTACGCAAATAAAAGGCGAATAATATGTTTTAATGTTTTTTATCACTTCTTAATTTTTATTGAATTATTATAGAAAGAAGACTGTTTTATTTACAAAAGTTATTTTAAACACCGCATTTTGCCGCGATTTCATCATATTAGGCGTTGAAGGGTTTTGATTGAGATTTGAATTATTCTGTTTCCGAAACTCACTTGAGAGGGTTTTCTACTATGTCATACAACAGGATTACTTAAGTGTCATAAGTCATTTAAATTGGATTGAATTATAAAATGTACACGTTCTCAATAAAACAACAGTTTTAAATCTCATAAGTTGATCTTGTTTCCGATTATTTTAAATGGTACAAACTAATTCAAATTTCGTTAATATCAACTCGACTACTTTGGTAATCTGAACAAATAAATCATACTTTAACATTGTCTGTGGTAGCAAAAATGTCATTAAGGATTCAGATCGCGCGTACGGTATGTGTAGTAAACGTAACGACCACGTTCCCAGGAAACATTTTCAAGCGATAAAATCTGTGTTTTTTCACTGATTGTCCTCGAAGCTGTTAAATTTTTATGACCTGAACCGAAGCGTTTGCGCAATCAGAGTGGGGATTGCGGAAAATCCAAGCTTAACCCCCGTTTAAGCGTAGTGGTCGGCAGAAAACACTTTGTGCTCTAAATCCTATTATGAGGCAATCTTGACACGAATATTCGATTAAATCAGTGCCTTTGCCATATATTATGTAAACTTGCGACAAAAATGTTCAAGAATGCTATTGTTTAAGTTTGAAAATAAGAAATATAAAGATTCGTTTTTAATTAGGCTTTTATTTTATATTATTATATCTTTGACAACTAAGTCAAGGTGAGGCAATAACTCAAGTTAGGCGCGCCTAATTTTCAATACTAAAGATAAATGAAAATGCCAAGATTTGTAACAAAATTTAATGGAAAATCTTAAAGTTTGGAACTAGTAACTGGTAAACATTCATTGAATATTAATTAAATGTTAGGCTCCTCTTTCGAAAGTTACTTTAATATTCTGTAACTGGTAAAATATCTACCTTTAATTAAATCAAATTAGAAGAGCCATATAAATTATAACTACATGTAAATACCCAAACATGTAGAATTTTATGTACCTATATGTTTGAGACTGCAAATAAAACTGGTTAATATAATATTATTATACGTAAATTATATATTGTATGTCAGCGAGATAGATGCCCCAGCGGGATAGATGCCTCATACTCTAAAAACCTAACTTCCAGAACTCGCGACTAAGAATTAATAGTATAAGTAGGAGCCGCAGTCACCCCTCTCCTTAATTACCCACGGACAATCATATGATGAGGATGCGTTTCGCTCATGCGAACGATTATCTCCGCGGCGAAATTCACGAACACGTCAAAGTTTTGAAGGTTAATATTTTGAGTTGTATAACTTTATAATTAGTAATAAATTCCGTTATATTTTTTATAACGTCAATATACTGGTTCATGGAGTCTGCATGTAGGTGTTAATAGATGCCATTTTGTTTATAGTTTATTTAAAAAATATTTGAGCATCTATCCCTATCAAAAAGGATAGTTGCCCCGATTTTTAGAGGTATAGGTGCCCTTAGGGGCATCTATCCCTTCATAAACCGTATATGAAGTAAGTACTTATATATTTTAAAAATTTTAATGTCTGTTATTTTTTAAAATGTATTTACGTATATTTATATTTGGACTTTTTACTAATTTAAGTATTACGTAAGTATTTTTTTTTTTAGGAAAACATCCTATTTTGGATTTTGACAACGAGAAAAGGCTAGTAAAGCATATTTTCAAGCTTTGTGATGCAGGATTTCCCCCAAATAGACAAACCATACGCATGTTAGCTTATAAATTTACTGAAAAGCTAGGGTTAAAACATAATAGCGAAAACGAAATAGCTGGAGGTGCATGGTTTAAAAGTTTTATTGAACGAAATCCGGAGCTGTCCATCAGACAAGCTGAAGGTTCATCTGTGGCTAGAGCTAAAGGTCTTAGTAGAGAAGAAATAAATAACTTCTATGATCTTTTGATCAAAGTTCTGATCGAAAATGATCTGTTGGACAAACCAGGTAGGATCTACAATATGGATGAATCCGCAATTCAATTAAATAATAAACCCCGAAAAGTCGTAGCAAAAAAGGTGCAAAAGTCGTCAATTCAGTCACATCTGCCGAGAAAGGTGAGACCATGACGATCGTTGGCTGTTGCAATGCAATTGGTAATTTCCTTCCAGCAGCTCTTATAATAAAAGGTGTGAATAAAATACCTGAATTTGAGGATGGACTTCCAAGGCTCAAAAATCTTCAGGAACAAAAAGTCAGATTATATAAACGCTGAGCTTTTCTATAAATGGTTAACAGAAACTAAAGGAAAGAAAACTAAAGGTTTGCCCGTAAAGAGAACTAAGAGAGAATTAAAAGCACTAGCACTAAATTAAAGGCTAAACTTCATTTAGATTGGATAAAATAATGAAGATATCTTTATTGCGTTATTTTAATATAAAGCAGTATGATTGTGCAATGTGCATGTTGATACTTAATATGAATATTCTATAACAACAATTTAGAATATATATTTTGTTGAATAAATGCTTGTAAAATTTAATTTAACATAAACTATGATTATGCATGTTGAAACTTAAGAATTTATATTTTAGTTAAATGCTTTAAAAAATTAATTATGGTCATCTGTGTGATACTAGAATTATTTTCATTAGAAGATATAATATCATTATATAACAATTAAAAGGTCTTTAAAAAAAAGCAAAAGTTTTTCATTATTATGGTACATGTTTCTTGGCGACAATTGCCGTTTTAGGAGTAGAACTACCTAACATTTGGTTTGGTAGTACTAAAGGGCATCTATCCCTCTCAGTATTTTCATGGTGGGGCAACTATCCATATAGGTAGGCGTCTATCCCCAAAAAAAAGGTTCCACGAAAAGCTAATTTCTGAAAAATCTGTATTTGATAGGTTAAAAAATAATAACAATAATTCAACATGAAAGATTGAGCTAGCTATATTAATAGAAATTATTCGTAAAAAATTAATATTTTTAAAATTAGGTGGCTATTTCAAAAAGTGGGGCGTCTATCCCGGTTTTACCCTATATGTAGTATAAGCCTGAATTAATTATTAAAATTGCAAATCGCTTTTGTTTGTTTTTTGTTTACAAATTTCTCTAAAAATATTATCCAATTTAAAAAACAACGTTTAATATAGTGTATAATAATTACTAATATAACCAAACAGCAATTAAAGAAGTTTTATGGAGACTATAATAAGCGAATACATGTAGGTATATCTTAGCTCACCAATCAGCTCTCATTTTTATAATAATAAATTCATAAAATTAAAATGCAATTGTAGTTTGTTAAAGTTTTCAATAATACTGTAATTAAATACTCAATAATAAAATTATAGCGGAATTTTAATCGCTGGTGTAATTGCACAAAAGTATTAATTTAATAAACGTACCCGGTCCAATTATGAATAATAATTGGGGCGCAGCTTATTCAAAAATCAAGTTATACTCATAAAACAGATTTTCAATTTGAAAGCATTATTAAAATTAAGTTTATTAAAAAAGCTCGACCGCGCGCAAATTTATTATCATTTAAATGTATTTTCCTTTTTACAAAATACTTTTAACGGGGCATGAATACAAAATCGAGTCTGTTGGTTGGTTATAGCTAGTGAATAACTTGACAAGTTGACAGTAAACAGATCTTTCTTTTTTATTTTAGTAATCACAATCCAGTTCTCAGACACACATGCTACATCCTATAATACTTTTTAAAAATAACTCTTTTTTACTACTTGGTTTACTCAAAAACGACCTCTTAAACTTATAAAGTCCAGGGTTTGTACCTTGTACTAATAAATAAATATTATTAAAGTCTAGTTTTAATATTAAAAAGAGTAAATTCCTAAATAAAATGGCCTCGTGACAATACAAATTGAACGACAAAAAAGTAACTGCGCAATCTTTTGTTGAACACTCGCAATGAATTTTACTACAAATTTTTTCTCCTCAAAGAAAATCTTTTGTACCTTTACGGAACGTAAGCTATTCTCAAGAGTGTTTAGATTCAGATTTTATTTGACACGATGATTGCGCGAACGCGTACGGAATAAGCTGCCAAAAATGACGTATTTTTATCAAAGGCATTGTAAATTCTGCCCTAAAGCACTTTTGATTTATCTCTACGTTGAGGATTGATCGACTCGTCAGAAGCTTAAAGACGCCTACACAATGCCTACTTCAGCATACAAACACGTTTTATATTCTTACACATATTTATACGAAAAATGTAATTTTCAAGTGTCTGTAGATATTCCCTGTCTGCAGTTATTGATCACACTCTAACTTAAACTCTAATTAAGCTTAATGCTGGACAGTAATACTAAAAATAAGTATTTTTAGTATTGCAACTCAAAAACCTAATTTTATTGATTTTTTTACCAAATTTCATCGTGATTGGGTCAGTAGTAATATTTCCTTAACTCTTAGTAGTTTTAAAATCTCAGTTAAAGCAAACTGACACAAAAAATCTAATATTCAGTAATCCAATAGAATATATTATGCTACCAGGTTGAGTAGGAACTTTCGGTATAAATCAGAACTGCACAAAATTTTTAAAATTTCACTGACCTAACGAACAGCAAGTCTAAGAAATTTACATTCATTCACTTTAATAAAATTGATTATAAAAATGCATATAATATTTTAGGCTATTAATTTAACTACCAATATATTCTTTTAATATTTTAATCCATATAAGTAAAAGACGTGTACTTACCGTCTGTTTCTAATACCATCTCAAGTATAATATCAGTTTACAAACAAATACACCCCTTTCAGGCATATTCTTCAGCCTACAGAGCTTCTCAAGTGGCTCTATTGAGCGCCGCGCCGTCAGTTCGCTTGGATTTTGAGATTTTGAAATGTACAGCAAAATGAGCTTTAAACATCGAGCATTAAAATCTTGTTGTGATATCTGAGGTTATTTATTGAAAACATTATAAATAAATAAATACAAATCGTATACGCACAGAATGTCTAAACCTCAACGTAAAATTTCAGTATTCACTATTCAGTATAACTTCGTACCGCGTTTACTTCAATGTCGCGACGGGACTATAGGCTGCAAAACTTTTGAAGCACTGACTTAAAATGATTAAATCAACACGATGATTATTAACTTTTTTTTACACTTTGAGAGTAGACAGAAATGTAATTTCTATTTTATTTGTTATTTGATATATTTACACGAGAAATATCAATATGAATAACCTGATAAGATAATCTGAAAATGATTTAATTAATAATAACAAACATAACAGAAATTATCGGATGTCTGCCGAACCATTCTCGCATGATATAGCAATTATTCATTTCAGCGCTTCTTACGCTTGCTATATATCGATATGACAGAACGGGTATTTGAATTAGATATACCTATTATAATCTGCTAATTCTTTTTTTCTGCAAGAATAAACCACAATTGCAATCACCTTTCTATAATAGAGAAATTGCTTCGTTGAAAAACAAATCCTTCTTTGTGAAGTTAATTTTCCTTCAGTAGAAATTATTACCTTCCTTGAAGCTATAAAGAATTAACATTTAAATGTAAATGTAATTTAATAAACTATACAGGCTTCGAATTAGAGATCGTTTTGTAGTAACTCTTATTCTTTTCATAACTGTATTTGTAGTGAAAAGTCGAATTAGCTGAAGTTAAAACATAAAAATTGAAATAAATAACTAAAACCTGAAGTACAAACGTTTTGAAATAATATAACATGTATTGTTTGTAATACATAGCACTTTTCAGCCTTTGGCGAAAAAAGGACTGTCTATCGTGATAGAAGAATTCATATCTATATTTCACTTTCATTTCCGTAATATACATACGAGACAAAGTTTGCGATTAGCACACTTTATGCATTTATATGCGACAATTTGAAAAAAAAACTTTAATTTTGAAGATTTAAAAAAAAATTACATCAGGCGAACACTTGCATAATTAATTTAAGGAATGATTTTTCTTTAGCATGTACCAAGTTTGATACCGTTTAGATTTCTCTCAAGCGTGATAAACCATGTTGATTGCACAAACGCGGACGACGCGGTTCCGACATAAAGAGCTGGCCTTACACGCCGGCGTGATCAAAGACTCACCTTTTTGACTAAACCTCTTTATACGACCGCTCTATGTTCGCTATTTTACTTCCAAGAGAAGTTCAAAGTCTATTCAAAAACTTTACAAAAATTTTACACGAATCACTAAAAGATTTATGTGAAAAAACGTAAAGAAATGTAAACAATAAATAAATTGTACCGCTTCGACTGTTGGTTTAAAAAGAATAATTGCTTACAAATTTGTCCAACTTCGAAGTACAAAACTTCGAAAAAAAGTTGAATCAAAATGATAAAACTTCTTTGTTAACGATGAATAAAGACCGCAAACTTGTTCTCTCAGATTATATTATTTTTCTCCATAAACAGAATATATTAAATATTATTTATACGCACAGCCATTATGTGTCCAATATGTTTACCGGGTTACTAAATTCTACGCTCTTTAGTTATTATTTTTCTTTGGTATGTTTTTTATGCAAACAATCTCGCCGGAAAGAGAAAGAATGTTCAAATATTTGTGTGTAAAAATCGACCACCTTTCGCTAGCGATAGAACAGTATATACAATATTTAGAGATCACAAACAACCCTTAGCAGTTTACCCAGATTGATTGGAACATGTTGTTTTTTAGCTTCCTATATGAACATACCTACGTGAACATACCTACATACCTAGGACACAGAGTACTACGTGTATCAGCACTAAGATAATACAAATATATAACACCCGAACCCAAAAGTAATACCTATTTCATTTTAAATAATCATATGGATATTATGTTAATAAAAATGTGACCGGAAATCTAAACTCAGACCTCCGCACTAACCTAACGCGCTCATAACTGCGCCACAAAGGCTAACAACGTTATAACATGTTATTTTCTTTTTAGTGACTAATATTATAATAAATTCTGAGTACTGCAGTGATGTAATTATGTACAAATTTACAATGTGGTGTGAAGTGTGAAAAGTTTAATGTGAGTGCAGAAAATGATATGAAAACTGTTGACCAACATGTGGCTTCTTTCGTTGGCGTACTTTCTCGGAATATTTGGTAAGTATTTGTTTTTATTAACGTATTAGTAGTTATCGCTAATTTATGACGCAATTGCCATTGCCCCGATGCCATTGTTTTATATTCCAAACAAACATATATATTTTTTCAGATAAACATAGTAGCAATGTAGCAATTAATAAAATTAAATTTAATCGTTCATTGCTCGTTAATACTTACTAAAATATAATGACTTAATCATTGTTATAAATACAAAGTATATGTTGATACACTTATGAAAGCAATTGAATCTTTACAACTGAATCTATCATGGTCATAACCTATATTAGGTTATATTGGTACTTAGTCTGTTTATCCCTTGACTCTTATATAAATAAAAAATATCAGCTTTACTAGGGCCTGTAAAGGTTGGCCTAAGTAATTATAGTAACATTAATTACTCGTTGAACTTTCGCAGAATTATAAAATTAATTGGTACTTAATTTATTAAGTTTATTACTTTATTAATAAGTTTTTTTTTATAAGCCAATGGACCATAAAATAATATTAGTAAAATTCTATTTGAATGTTCGTTCAGGGAGCATCTCTCATGCAATCATCCCTTCTCTCGGATCCCATATAATTCAGGAAACTGCCTGACTCAATTTCCGTACAACTTGTGATCGATAGACTGAACAGATGAGTTGCCAATGAAATATCGTATTTCCATTTCTCTCTCATTAAATTAAAGACCTTCACATCGTTTTTATTCGGCTTCAGTATCAAATTTTCCACGTATTTGCGTTATTTAAAATTGCTCCGAAAATGGTTTGCTAATTATATTAGGGGTACATTTACATTTATTTTTAATTAATAAAGAAAATATATACATTTCAGTATCGCGTACAATACGCTATTATATTAATTATTGGTAATAAATAAAGCAACTTCTTTAATTTTATTTTGTCATTCTTTATTCTATTTAAAATTTTAATTCGACGCTTCGATAGCTTTTCTATATATATGACTATCATAGTTCTGTATCACGTACAAGTTAGGTAAGTCATCATCATGAATCAAATTAGTAAATTGCATAACATTCGCATATGTGACTTGACCTTATGAAATTAACTGTTGGTTCAAAATGCTGTGTGTGTAGATTGTATACTACAATTTTTATACAATGTACACCATTACGGTAAGTAGAGATCGCTACAATAACATTCTCATTTCCATAAAAATACTATTTTTGTTGTAATTAAATAATAACAATATAATTGTTTCATTAATACAATATATAAATTGGTATAACAATATAATAATAAAACAGATTTTGTATTATTATAATTTATTCTGGGAATATTTTCAATACTTTAAAAATAAACAAATAAAGGTATTATGTAGGTATGTGGGTCATACTTAAAGAACTTGACAACATTTTTCCATTTTCTCTTGCAATCACAATATTGATGCCATTTTATTTCGCTGTTTACTTTACTGAGACTTTCCAATTTTACTCCGACCCCTCCATTATCGACTTAAAAAATGTACGCACTTATACTTACAAAAAATTCAAGTTATAGATTTTTATTTAACTTACACGTATATCTCTAACGGGATAGGCAGATTCTTAGGAGTCCCAGCTTCGACTGCATCTCATGTTCTCATGCAGGTACATCGATTGAAGAGGTTTCTAATTTGACACTTTCTTCGGATTCCTTCCGATTCTACCACCCATCTGTTTTGTTAATTATTTTACGACCATTATTTCTATATGAACGAATCACCTTTTTCTATTTCTATTAATTTATCGTATTTCAAGACTTTAAACATACGCATTTAGTTAGTATCTAAAATAATTTTTAGTCCTCACTTTATATCTAATTATTTTATAATTTAAATACTCGAAAAGAAATAGGAGCAGAAATATTGCACGAAAAAATGATTTAAATTTATCAGTTAATTTGTAAATTTAAATTGTTTGGCCACTCACAAAACACGAAACCCTCGTCAAATGTCACTTTCGGGATCTTCACATTTCTGATTAACATCAGGTGACATTTGGGGTCATAGGATAGTCTTGTAATAAAAAAAACATTCTCAATATAGATTTCTTTGAAAACAGTTTTTTTTTTTCAAATGCGAGCGTTCATTTTGCCACAGTTTTTTAATGCGGTTTGTCTTATCTTGTCTTGGGCTATTTTTAAAAATGTTACCATGAGATCACTAAATAAAACAAACAAGTGGTTAACTAGTTTAAAAGACTTCGTATTTAACTTTTTTATTCTTGTCTGACGCGTTGTAAGAACTACTAGTAGTCAATAGACGTGGCGAGGTGAAAGCAAAAAATATATTTATATTTAAGGCAATAATACGGCATCAACTATAATATTTCACATTATTTTACGACTTTACAAGTTTATAAGTATATCGATAACCGAGATACTTTGACCCTAATATCGTAACATAACAACATAAACATAATAATAGGTATATGTGTTGAAAACAACTTAATATCGATAAAGGCATAATATTTTTTAACGCGACAGATTGTCACAATGAGTTCGCAACAAACAAATAATTTTAAAATATTTCATTTTAAAAAGTAAATATATGTTTCAGGTCTGAATGTTATGTTTGTGTTCTCTTTTATTTAGTTTATTATTCTTCATGTGGTAAACAATAACAATTAGACATATTGTTGATATGGAAGATAGATACGTGGAACAATTTCGGATACCCATTTCAAGAGCCTAACTCAATTTCCGTTTCAAGTGATAGATGAAGAACTCGGTAACGACACAGATTACTTATGACACCCACACCCTCGTTCGAATGTGAATCGATATGGCGAATAAGTTATCGGGACACCAACCGTAACCACAGATAGGAAAAACACGTAAATGTGACAATAAATAATATATCACTGTTCACTAGAACATATCTCCAAGTTTGAATTGAATCTCCTAATACAAAAATATGCATGGAATACTTTTCTTATCAAAAACTTTTATCCAATTTAAGAATTTATATTCTTATGTTCGTAAATTCAAAGCATTCATTTGTTTTAATAAGATTTGAATATGTTTTCTACTTAGTTACTCGAGATCAGTTCGTGAGCCGGCATAGCAGATACAGCTATCCCCACACATGTATATATAGTATACCATCACACACATAAACTCTGATTAAAGTTACAGTTTGCTATGTATATAAAAAAAAACTTTACATATATTGGTTTAACCATTTCTGATAGCCACAAACGGTGTCTTTATATTCTATGAAAATATACCCGGTCACATTACTTATGCATATTTTCAAATTATATAATTAAAAGTTTCTGTTTGTTATCTACGGAATATTTTATTAAGGATTAACTTAACCCTAGGGTTTCGGTTAAAACAAATTTACAAAGGATTAAGCGACCCTGACAAAGATATCAGTATCACTATATTATGCAAGTTTAATTACCTATCGATTTTCTGTACTTTAACATTGAAGTGCTCAACAACAAAGTATTTACTTTGTAACATCTTTCGTTACCAGGAAATGATGTTTTGAAAACAACAACGAACATCCATTAACGAAAGTAAGTGCCTAATTCTTATTTATGTATGAAGTAAATCAAAATTAGCCCCAGGTCAAATTACTAGGGCAGAAATCATCCATCAAAGTCGATAAGAGAGTCTTTATGGGCACAGTTATTTGACCAGAAGACAAGAATAGGTATGTATAGTGGTTATTTTATTGCCCACTAAATAACACAGACTGTACAATTGTACATATACAGTTCAGCTTCCTTCTATGATACGCTTCCAATTTGTGTTATTATTTCGACCATTCTGAAAGGCCCTATACGTTCAAGTCACTACAAATTCTAATTCACATTCTATTAGCTTTAGGTACTGAGTCATAAAATAACTTTTATTCGTCTAAAAATTTAATTACACTAATTATATATTTTGGGAAACTATACCTTTTAATGGCGGGTATAATTTTTGACAGCTTCTAGAGAGCAGTAATAGCGCTCTAGTCCAGAGTTCAATTTCTGGTCAAAACAAATATTTTTAACGAAAGAGCAAGTGAAATATTTCGGGTCTAGATGTGATATGTTTACTCTGATACCCATAATTCAGAGCATCCTATTTTGGGAGGTTATTACGATTGTTGTTGTAAATATCTTTTAAACACAACAAAGCTTTTACAATTGAGTTCTCTCATTACTAACAATAAAAAAACAGACCGAAATAAATACTATAAGAACTCAAAATAAAAAAGGAATTAGAAGTACTTAAATTTTATTGCTTCCATTACAAAGGTAATAACATGCAAATATTCTACGGTAACCTTTTCGTTCCACCCATTGGTGATCGATTAGAACCCTTTTCATTTGATCGTGAGATCTACGTTTACTAAACTGACCCTTATATTTACCAATCCTATTTAAAACGATATAAAAATAGCTCAACGAAGGTGTGATATGACACATTAATAGTAAATTTAATTTCTGATATTCAATATTGATTTTGTGATTATATCTATATTATTAAGGGAATCTGAAGACACAACTGATAATCAGTCATCTATATCAAATATCTATTTCATCTTAATACGTTACATTTCAATTTGAAAGAAATGGGAAAATATTAAAAATACAAATATAACCGCGTGTCTTTTGTTTTTGTTGGAAATAAAAAACTTCTCTGATAGAAACAACATATAAAAATACACTAAATATTCAAGGAAAAAGGGGCATCTTAATCCATACTTACCTATGCCTTTGGATTCTTATTGTAATATAGGCAATATTCCAATTCAAATACTCGATTTATGATACATTAAGATTTATTACGCATTATTCTATGTTATTGAATAATGGAGTTACGTTTTACTACCCAAACTTCCTAGTAAAATAAATAAACAATAGATAGTTATTTTCCTTCCTAGAAAAAGCTCTCTTTTGAGATAGGAATATTAGCCTTTCCTAAGGACACTTTCCTTAATATCTGAATTAAATTATTCTGTAATAGATATTGTAATTAACTAATTTAAAATATTTTATATGACTTACTATCCGAAAAGAACTGTTTTTAATTGGATATTTCAAAGGGGTCACAGCCATCAGATGAATATAAAGCTTTTGAAATATCGAATATTGGCTTAAAATTATTCAAAATAAATATGATAGTGAGTTGCATGCATAAAGTCTTCTAAATTGATTAATTCATATTCGAAAATCATTTACGATATCAATACAATTGTTACAAAATATTCTAATTAAATTCTTCTATGAATCCATGAAAACGAAACATAGATAACAAATGAAATTTCTGTCAGGTGTCTTCGTCCTACTTATATATTTTCTTTGATGTAGGTATATCTGTCACCTGAAATTGGTGTTTATTTATAAAGAGTCTATTAAGTTTATATTTGAATGTCTCTCACATACAAGTTTATAAAGGTACAATTCTGAGTTCAGCGGTAATTACAACAATGACTGTTGACAAAGCAGCGTTTGTAAGCGAAAATATATTTGTATACCTATGTCTTGTTTCGCCTTATTATAGGAAGCATATTAGTACTAGGGTGAAGTCGCGTACCTCGGAATTGTAATTTTAATAAGTTATTCATCAGCAGAAGCCAAGTAACAGAATAAAACCATACCTACGCACACTTTAGTAATATAATATAATGTTTCTTGTACCCACCCACGCATAATGTTATCAAATATTTTCATCTCACAATAGCTGAAAAAAAAACTTTTAATTTCATCCGCTTTCCATTGAGCAAATTAAATTGTATTATTATTTCTTTAATTTGTTTCTTTCCGTAAAATTATATATTAAATAATATTATATTGTATTTTTTTATTATGAAAATCTGGGGGTGTCAATTTTAATATAGGCATCATCAAAAAGGTTTTATTTTTAATTAATTTTAACACGGAGCGCTTATCTTTAAAATTTTTAAACGAAATACCTATAAAATTATTTTATTTTATAAACACTTTTTATTCGGTTAGTAGGTACAAAAGTATAAACCGCTCCAAAAAGCAAGCAAATTCTTCCTAATCAAAGGAAAAAAGAAAATGCTTAAAATGTCACCTCACATTTTATGAAACAAAAATATTATATCAAGAGTTTTTCAGTTCTCTTTACTTCTTTCTTGTGAATAAAGATGAACAATTATTAAATATTCTTAGATATATTATCTGCTTTTAAAGTTTAGTTCCATGAAATAAATGCATCACTTGAACTTGTTTTAACGTTTTTAAAAACAAATAGATGTTATTTATTTTATCAAAATTAGATTTTAATTATATTATTGTACGTAATTATTGATGAAACTAAAGGTTTTTTTTTCAATTGTTACAGAGATATCAGCAGGCGGTGCCAACTTCAGCACAATTCCGCCGGAAGTTTCAACAAACAATGGCTCCAATGTGGAATCAGTGGGACAGCCGTATTTTGACAATGCCACAAAAAGGGATTACACTGCTGCTGTTGGACAACCGGCCTACTTGCACTGTAGAGTTAGAAATCTTGCTGATAGAGCGGTGAGTGGCATTTCAAATCGATTTAAAAAAACTATGAAGCTTTAAATATTTTTAAAGCTTTTAAGCCTTTTAAATTATTTCATTTATTAATATTCGTGAATAACCACAGATATCGTTTTATTATTATTAACATTCTTTAAGCCTATTAATTATCCTATACAGACAAAGGCTTATTATTATTAAAATAAAAATAAAAAAACAATATAATATAATCTAAAGAACCCTTGTAAGAGGATAATTAGAAAAGTACGCATTATTTCTAAATTTATTAAACAAATATTATTCTCATACGGGTCTTGTAAGGTTAGATTTAAGATTCCAAGCATTGTTATATGGTAGACGAGAATAAAGCAGTTGCTACGTAAATCTAATCTGTTTGTTGGCTCCATTGTCAAAAGAGCGAGTTGGAGCGCCCGTATGTGCGGAGCGCCGCGGCGTGTTTACATGCTTCCTGGCGTTGTTACTCTTGTAAATGATTCCAGCTTATCTAAGCGTATTGTTAATTACATAAAATTAGTGTTTAACTACGATTCTATATGACTGTCTGTTCTCTTTTCTTTAAAACATTAACTCAAAATGAGATCACACACTTATACTAAAATAAAACATAATACATGAACAAGAAAAATGTATGCAGATACGATCTTGCTACATCTACTTCCAAATTGATCCAAAAACAAAAAAAATATAAGTAGTGGCACTAAGCGTAAAAATATCGTATACAGTTTTTAAACCAGCGCGCGATATACCACCAAAATTGGTCGGGCTCTGTCAAGTAAGCTTGTGGTTGTTATTTAAATTTATTTACATTTTATGCTTTAAACTGTTATTGTATATTTTTATAGATTTTTACAAACTACACTAGAAATTTTGTAAGGATAATATTGTACTTTTGTCATTTATTTGGCACTTTGACAATGCACCTGTGACTTGGCCGAAGAAATTCAGTTAAAGAATTATTTAATATATATTTATTAATAATTTACATATATTTTTAAAAAGCGAAGTACTCATTCCTCAGTGCTATGTCAGGACAGCAGAAAGATAATATTGATATTTCTTGAAGTTTTAAGATATATTTTGTAGAGATATTTCAAAAGGTACCTACCTATATATGAATAGAATATAAAAGAATTTTGAAATAAGAAAAACGTAATAAAAAAAATGATCATTGAAAATATGAACGATCTCATAAACGTTTTACATCTGTATAAATATTATTATGCATGTTGAATATGAAATCTTAAAAATACAGAGGCACTGCCACATAAGCGGATAAAGAAATGATTCAACTGAAAGAAATTGACTTTGACAGCGTAGAAATGAGACACCCTACATTCACCAACTGGGAGAAGAAAAGTTCTATTTTTGTTAGAGACATTTCATTGAACACTCATACACGCTCATTCAGTTCAAAAAGCTTTTGCATTCACAGTCAAAAAATATTATATCTTTTCAAATAAGACTTGTATTAAGGATTTGTAGTCATAAATTAATACTAAATTTGTAAATTTTTTAAGATATCTAATTAATTTTGCGATTACATTGCAAATCAAAAATTGGTGAACCAGAAGTTTGAATTCGATATCATTAAATTCTGTCAGTTCAACGTTCGCTTATAAATCGTGACTTTAATTTTTTACGTAACGTTTTCTCTGTTTAAAATCAGCCTCTATTCTGCGGGCTAAAAGTTTCTGACATAAAGACGAACTGAATAAAGAGAGGAGATTATTTTAAAGATAAAGTAAGTATGCTTTCAAACTGAATATTACGAGGAAAGGTCTTATACTTTTAGCTCTAGCTTTTATAAATATATTCGTATCTTCTTCTTTTAATCTCCGACGCAATTTATTTTAATACGAAGTTTACGAATACAGACTTCCGATCATCAGAAATAAATTACGAGATGTGCAACACGATTATTTTTATGCAAAACAATATAATTAATAAGCCATTATTTATCTTCTCTTGCAAACACTGTGTTTACGTAATTTTACAAGAGTCTTCTATATAAGAGATCAGGCTACGTAAGAAACACGACATACCTAGGGAATGGAATACATGTTTCAAATTGAAACATACATGACAGCATTAGCCTATTAACGTAACGGGCCTGAATAGTCTGTTTACACGCATTGGTAGTTTTTGTACAATACGGAAAGCAAAATAGTAAAAACATTCAGTAAAACTCACAAGTCACTGCTTGTTTGCGAAACGGAAAATTGAACATCAAAGGAAGGTAGAAACCCACATAAGCAAAAAATCATACGGGATTCCGAAAAACGCTACAATTTCTTCTAGAATATCTTAAATGTTTGCTGACTTTTAAACGAGTTATTATCCAGAGCTTAACCCTGGCGTCATTTCCGTGCAGTTAAGCAAGGGCCTGACGATTCACATGTATAGAAGTTTTGATTTTCCGAACAAACCCGAGTAAGTGCAAGAGGAAATGTCGCGTGCTCTTCGCTCCACCAAATAAACCTACGGGAACTGGGTCGAGGCCCGCGAATCTGTACTTTTTGGAACAAAGCCAGAGTGCTGCCTTGCGGATTTTTGTTGTTTTTTTTTTGTGAGTTATTTAGTAGATTCGAGCTAATATCACCCTCGCAACCCTTGTTGTAGTTGGAACGGAATAGCGCTTGGCTTTTATCGGTTTTCCAGTTAACGATTGGAATTTCCATGTTACATTGAATTGAAGAGCTTCTGTTTGTAGCGAGTTTGAATTGTTTGGTGCAGGAATTTATTGACTATAAATTAATTATAAACTTGACTAAGTTCTTGATTAACGACTTTATACATATAATATGTAGCTTGTGGAAATAAAAAGCTAATTATGTAAATGTATTTTTATACCAAACAAACAAATTAAGTTTTCAAAACCTAATTATTCGTTGTGAGAGTGTCAAACACATATATTTACATCAAATAATGATGTATTTGTTTTTCTTTGTAGTAAATAATTCAGGCACGAATTTATCTGAATATTTGTTCAGGCTCGTTAGGCCTAGAATATTAGATCTCGATGTACCTATCGAAAGTAAAGTATAAGAAAAAAGCACAAGGGTAAACAATAACAGACATAAATTATTCACCCTTTCAGGCTTGACTTTCTTCTCGAGAAAGCATAAGCAGGATTTACATAACGCTCCCTTTGATGTCGCCAAAATTTCTAAAGCACGACTATTTTAGTCAATAGTTTCCCTTGAACGACCAGCAACACAACTACAGGATCAGCCTTTGTACAGTAATTTAACTAGGAGTGCTTTATAAGCCAAAAGCAATTTACCTGTTACATCCACGAAGATTTATTGGCTTCTCCATTTTCCTGAATTTATGCCGCTCTTTTCGTATGTAGCGACACATTTCAATGAACATGGAACTAATTCGTATTTTAGTACGGAAATCGTACAAACGAAATGATAACACGAAAGAGAGAAAATATAAAAACGAATTTCATATTATTGCGGTAATAAAGGTTCTCGAAAAGGCAGACCAGAAATTACCTTACAATAAAGGAAACAGTACACATATTTGTGTGACGTGTATGTACAATGATATTTGTAATGTATATAATGAGAGATAACCGGAATTACAAACATTCGACTATAACGTTTTATAACAATAGTTTTTTTAAACTTTAATCTGTTAACAGGTATCATGGATTCGAAAACGGGACCTCCACATCTTAACTGTGGGTGTTCACACATACAGCAGTGACGCTCGTTTCGCTGCTCTACACGCAGACGGATCTGAAGAATGGACTCTCCGTGTAGCGCCAGCACAACCGAGAGATTCTGGCTCTTACGAATGTCAAGTATCAACAGAACCGAAGATCAGCCTCTCGTTCCGGCTTACCGTTGTAGGTGGGTAGATATACCTTTATTATTGTTTCCTCCAATGTGTAAAATAGTAAATACATTTTTAGTTATGGTTTAGTTAAAAAAAGCAGACTCATGCCACATGTAAAATAAATCATTCATATAAGTTTCTTTTTACAGTGTCAAAGGCAGAAATCCTATCGGGGCCGGAATTATTTGTGAGGGCGGGTTCGGACATCAATTTGACTTGCATAGCACGTCATGCACCCGATCCGCCCAGGTTTGTAAATCAATTTAACAAATGTCGTTAAAACGTGTGGGATAGTCATTGTTCATCAGTCACGCGAACTCATCATTTGCTGATATACGCTCAACGATAATTTGATTACCTAAAATGTACACTCGCATTTTATTTTACTAAATTATTATATGATTTATGTATCATATGATTTGTCACAATTAAATAATTGCCATCTTAATTGAAGATTATAAATCATACATTTTTATTCATATACCATTAAACATCATTCGCGAACTATTCCCAAGACGAAACTTGAGAAGGCGGGTAGAATTTTCCCTGCTGTCATCAAAGGCTGTGTCAATAATTTCTCTGTATCACAGTATTACGCATCCTAAAACATGAACTCGATTATAACTCTAACCCCAGTGGATTATGTTACAAGTTTGGATAAAGACGTTTTATCATATGTGACGTTATAATATTACGTTGTAGAAGAGTTTATATATTTGTTTGCGGTCAACAATCTCAAGAAGAACACAGCATATAATCTGACGTTGATAAAACATTCGCAAATATATTTTGTATACACGTGTAACATTGGGTTCTGACATAAAACCGTATAAACAAAGATTCTTGAGTGTGTACAAAGAGTTGGCTTATAAAGCCGTCCATCTATGTGAAAATTTAAGCACTTCTAGAAGTTTCTGAAGCTTCGACCACAATGGTCACTACTGAAAACCAGTACGTCCCTTAGTAAAAGTGCAACTGCAAAGGAAAAGCTTTTTAAGTTTACTTTTATCTCTGAAAGAGTTTACTTAGTACTGAAATGTTTTAAAAGTAACTTTATTTTCATTCATTTCAAATCTCAATGTAAAAATTACATTAATTGTTATTACGTTTATTACGTATTTGCCTATTATATTGCACCATTCATTTGGATTATCATGTGCCTAATATAAATTAATACTCCGCAGCTTTATCTACTGGTATCGAGGTCAAAACGTAGTGAATTACGCTCAACGTGGCGGTATAAGCGTGGAAACGGAACAACGTACGCGTACCAGCCGCCTTCTTATTGCCAGAGCTTCTCCTAGAGACTCTGGCAACTATACATGTGCTCCTAGTAGTTCAGGTAAAATTTGTTATATTTTTATATCGTGTATTGTTTTTTTGATTTGTAGTAAATGCTAGCATGGATGCTAACTCGTATAACCACTAGCAAAATTTGGAGCTTGCAAATTACATTTAACACTGTTAGCATAAGAGGATCATATGTCACTGGCATTTCACTAGGATACTGTAGTGCTTTTGTACTGGTATACATATACATATATAGGGATTTATATATAATTGTTTTTAAGCTAAGGACTACATTCATCATCACAATTCACTAACGGCATTCGAAATAGTTATGTATTTCTATGACTTTTAGTTATTTCAAAAGTTATATCTACCCTACAATTTAGGAGTAAAGGTGTGTGTGTAGAAACATTATGTTATAACTTTATCATAATAACGGATTATTAAAAACGTATCGCTTAATATTAATAATAATCGATTTGAAATAAAGTATCAAATCTAAATTAAAATTTATGGCGCCCATTTTGTATTACTTTGTTTTTAATGTCTGTTGTCACGCAATAATTAGTATTAATATGTTTGTTTTATTTTTTTAACAACGATTATAATTAAAACAGAATTATTAATTTATACAAGCACACAAGGGAATTTTACAATTTCCAGAGCGGTGGTAGTTGCTCAAGGCCTATTGTGTAAAATAGATAAATATTAGAAGATAAATAGATAGACTCGCATTCGAGAATAGTTTAAGTGTGTTTTGTTAACATTCATCTCAAGTCAATACAGCTGCAGTTGTTTTTCCGTTGTGCTGTCGTATTTCGGCTTCTGCCTGCACGCCTATCGAGTTACTGTAAAAAGAAATAATTTTAATTGTGTATTTTATAATGTATGTTTTATAGATATATCTACTCTTTGTGTTAAGAAGCATTTTATTTAACACCGCAACGCTACATAGCAAACTTTTCACCTACTTACATAGATTATGTTAACAACCGTCTGAGATTCCATAAATATGTCATACCGCCTTCGCCCCTACAGCCCTATCTGTGCTTTACGGTTATTTTGTAATATAAAATACACATGCTTTTATATATTTTAGCTTGTTAAGATACTTATTTCATTCTCGTGACGCAAGACATCATAAACCCCGACTTCTAGGCTTTTAGGCTTTTTATTCTTTTATTTAAAATTGGAAATATGCTCGCATGTACGCTTTCTGTATGACCTTATAAAACAAATAGTAATGTTCATGAAAATAATTTAATTAAGCAAACTAATTAATAAAACATAAAATGATTAAACGTAATTATGAATTTAATTAACCCATTAATTAGGTTAACATTTCGTAATTAAAAGATATTATTTAGCAATTTATATGCCTGCTTATTATTTAAATACTAATACAGAATTAATTTAATTAACAATTTCGATAACTAAAAGTTTTCTTGTAATTATCAGAAAAACTTTTAACGTCTATACCAAGTTGGTAATCAAGTAACTAAGCACCCAAAGTACATCTAAACAAAGTTACAGCTTTACCGAGCGAAATATAATATTTCTAATATAAAAAAAGTAACCTAAAAGACTTTATATCGATTACTATCGTGTTTATTTTGATTATTATAATCTAAATTTAAGCCAAATAAAGTCATTTGTAAAGTCATCATCAGAAGTTACTTTAATATCGGCATTGTAAGCAAAAAGGCAATTCGGGAAAAACTACAGATATAAGAACATCGTAGAAAAAAGTTTACAGCAATTTAAAAATATTAAATTTGTCAACAGATTCGGCGTCAGTTGTCGTTCACGTCGTCAGTGGAGAGAGGCCAGCTGCAATGCAAAGCAGAACATTTGCTGCCTCGCCAACGTTACCATTAGTCTTGCTAGCTACTTTAATCATAATTATCAAGAATAAAATTAATAATAGTGTAGTTTCAAATGTACCAAATACTAGATTCGATACTTCTTACTTAACCTATGATCTCAGATGACGGCAACTCAATGATTACTAAAAACATCGAGTGATAATGTTACATTTTTGTATAATTTTTGTGTAAACATCTTCATATTTGTATGTATATAAGAAAACGAATTATTAACATAAGTTGATGTAGATATTTTTCATGACGTTATGGGTTTTAAGATACTTTTAACAATACAGCTTTGTTTCAATTTAATATGTATCAAGGTATGACCTAAATACTCAATTTTATGTTTATATAAAATCTATTGGTGCAAGTTTTTCATTCATTTGTTTTATGTTACATCGTCATAGTATAATATATAACCTAACAAATTTTCTTTTCAACCATATGACCCGTGTCTGTTGAACACGTCAACTAAAACTATAGAACCGTCGTCAAGGGCCAGACGTTGAATAGTCACTAATTTAACGGCTAAACTAACATCTTTTACAGATTGTTTAATGAACTTTGAATTTATTATACTTTATATGTGTATAGAAAATATAAAATATAGATTTTTCATTAAAAATTGTGCTCAAATTTATTAAAATGTATTTCAAATCAACGAATATTTTGAGTGTTAATTGTAATATGTGTAAACTTTTGTAAATATCCTTTTATGTAAATGTTACATATAAATAGTTGCGAGTACATTACAATCGATGTACGTAAAATGTTAATAATTTGAAAATTATTGTAAATAATTAAATTGATTTTCAATTAAAAATTCGTAAATAAATTTCAATACAAATAGACATATTGTGTTTTGTTTTTGCAGACCTTTATAAAACCTATGTCATTTTATAAATATTTGGTTGTAAAATACGCATTTGATTATTTATACGCAGGAAAGGGTAATCTTCTGGCTTACGAATGTCGCAAATTAGGTTTTAATTAAAACGATGATAAAAATTTAGGACATTATTTTTCGTCCTTTGTTGTCAACCTTTTTGGCTCAGTTAACGGCACACTGCGTATGAAAGCCTCTATCTAACGAAATAATGGCGAACGAAAAAAATTGGCGCTGACATTAATTAGAGGAAATTCGAAGCAAAAATTGTAAAGAGCAAATTTTAGATGAGCGTTTTCCTTAATTGTTTAATAATACATATTTTAAATAAACATAATTAACATCATTCGCAATAAAAAACCTTATTAATTTATAATTTAATAAACAACATATTTATTTAGCTTTGTAAACAATTGAAACTGGAATCTGAATTTCGGAAGCCAATAAAAAGTGAAACTGTATTATGCTTGCTGTAAATTGCCCAATTATAAATTGAATACTCTAGCTTCAAACCAGATAGGGTGAGGTACACTGACGCGTGACTAGCTAAAGTATACATACAACATTTAAAGCATAAATACAAATACATACACATGTAATGCAATCCTTAGACCCGATTCAGATACCTACTTTATTATAATATCATCATGTTTGTTGTAATATAGGTACTTGGTTTGGTGTACTCATTTTACAACCATGTAATCGGGGAAAGCAGTGACTATAAATATAAGACTATATAAATATTTGTTTTTGGCGATCCATCACGTCAAATACTAGAACAGTGCTTAAGTTATTGAAGGTTTTAAAAACTAAATGCACTTGGATAAAACTAGTCTTAAACTTTATAAACCTATGTGAACTGCTTTTATTCTGCACAAAGTTTAGCTGTCGGTTAAGAGAGCTCGTTCTTGAAGGAGTGTACTATTACAGTTTGTCTTGTAAGAACAACAGATTTTGTTTCAGCGTGTATGTACAGATAACATTTTGAAACGGCTATTTAGTTTGTTTAATAGATAGAGTAGTTTCAAGCATTCATTTCATATCCAGACCTCTGTAAGTGAGAGTTACTCTAGATCTCTGTAAGCGAGAATATTTACATTAATATTTCAATGGAAATCTCAAAACTCGTAAGTCGACTTAAGCGCCTTGTTCCTCGACTTTTATCAACCTCTATAAGTGAGAGTAACTACTCCCAAACCTTCGTAAGTGAGAAACTGTTTTAGTGAGACACCTCTATGAGCGAAATTCGGGTCCCTTGAACTGTGAATAATCATTAAATTATATTAATTTTTTTTTAGACTTCACTTGTCACTATATTTGTCTGTATAGTAACAATATATAGACACCTATACGTAATGTAGTTACCGTGGCCAATATTTAGCCATTAATAACGCCTCTCCAAGGAATTACCTTGTTTATTATATTTAGATTGTGGAAAGATAGCTCGGTGCTTTATTCTCTTGCTGTAATTTATGAGTTATGGCATTCCAAGGTTGTTAAGAAGCCTCTTCTTAATATTATATATTATTATTATATTTTATATATTGATTACTTGAGGAAGTTAATGGAACTGCAACCAGAACGACACAGTCAAGGGATATATGTAAGTCCGTACGGGTATATAATTTAGTTTTTGACTAAATTTCCATAATTGGCTTCCTTTTCATAATTGGCTATCAATATTAAGTTTCAATTAGATGAAAAATTGAACAAATAATTAAAATTACAATAACATTAAGAATACATTTCAATAAAAAGTAGGTCAGTTTTTCAAGTAGGCCTAAGTCAGCTGTAAAAGCGTGTCTTATAAAACTCGTATTATTAGGCACTCCGCGTTGAAAAGAACTATAAAAACATTTAGAGAATCATAAAACCCGTACATTACTTCCTTCGCCACACGGATGTGTTTTGTTTTACCGCTATACCATTTGGAAACGACATTAGTAATTTTCAAGATAAAAACGTGACGCCTAATTCTACACGCCTACATTCTGAAATGAAATGAAATGAAATGAAATGAAATGAAAATCGTTTATTAGCATAGGCACTAAAGGCGTGCACTTGCTCATCGTTAGACTCTATCGTGACTTCGGGAAGGCGTATGGCGAGAAGAATATCACAAGAAACTCGTCAATCATAGCCTGTACATAAAATAATAATAATAAAAAAAACTGAATTTTAATTCAGAAAAAAAAAAGTGAATAACAATTTATAAATCATATTACACAGTGGTTACAATAAATGTCAAATTAATAACATATATGTATATAAAATACATGTATATGTCCAATAGTATGTATATAAAAATATTTTAAAAAATTAAATAAAAAAAATATATAGCTACCTATACAACATTAAAAAAATACAGTAAAAAAAAAAAAAATAATCCTTCTAGTAAGCCAACAGTAAGTCAAGCTCAAACACTAGTTTAACCACGCATTTCCATCGCTCATATAATCAATAATTCTGTAATAAGCCTTTTTAATTAGCGTCTGCTTTACAATCTTTTTCAGAGAAGGAGTGGGCAGACTTGTTAAGTCATTGGGCAATTTGTTATACATTCTGACCCCCACTCCTATAAACGATTTACGGGTTTTTGACAAACGAAAATAAGGTACCGCCAATTTGTCACTACTTCTCGTATTTCGTGATTTTATATTAGAATTCCTATTAAAATAATTCTTATTCCTATGTACATAAATGATATTTTCGTAAATAAATTGTGATGCAACTGTGAGGATGTTAAACTCCTTGAATCGTTCCCTAAGTGAGGTACGGGAGCTCAGATTATAAATTGAACGCACTGCCCGTTTCTGCAAAATGAAGATCGATTCGATATCCGCTGCACTACCCCATAAAAGGATTCAAATAAGACATAATACTATGGAAGTAGCTGAAGTAAACTAATCTTGCAGTATCAACATCAGTGAGACGTCGCACTGTTTTAACTGCATAGGCCGCTGAACTTAATTTCTTTGACAACGATGAAATGTGAGGGCCCCACTGAAGCTTAGAGTCCAAGGTGATTCCCAGAAATATGGTATCATCTACGACTGCAAGGTCCTGTCCGTTGAGCTTAATTTCGGTACTTCCTCTCTGTACATTTGGAAGGGAAAACCTAAGACATTTGGTCTTCTTCGCATTGAGTACCAGGTTGTTAACCGTGAACCAGTTGTGTACCTCTGAAAGCGCAGTATTCACATCGTCAAAAGTATTATTTTTCCTATTAATTTTAAAAATCAAGGAAGTATCATCAGCGAATAAAACAATATCCAGAAGTCCACGAACTAGGTACGGTAAATTGTTTATATAAACCAAAAACAAGAAAGGACCAAGGATTGAACCCTGTGGGACACCCATTTTAACCCTAGAGCCAGAAGATGTAGCACAATTTACAGCCACTCTTTGCGTCCTGTCGCTTAAATATGAATTGAGAAGCCCTAACGCATTATCTTTAATGCCATAGTAGCTTAATTTCCGAATAAGAGTCTCATGATCGACGCAATCAAACGCCTTGGATAGGTCACAGAAGATGCCAACAGCATCATGCGAGTCCTCCCAGGCATCAAATATATGTTTAATCAGAGCTACCCCTGCATCGGTCGTCGATCTACCTTTAGTGAACCCAAATTGTCGATCATGTAATAAACGATTACAATTAAAGTGAGACAACAACTGGTTTAAAATTATTTTTTCAAATATTTTACTAATTGCCGGTAAAACGGATATTGCCCTATAATTCGCGGGATCAGACCTTGCATATATTCTAATGATATAATATTTTCTGTCTTCGTTTTTTTGTAGGATTATAGCAATGTTAGTAAATATTTGCATGAAGTTAACATTGCGCATTACACGTTGACACACAAAACGGTCTGCTCGAGTCCCAGTTAAGTCAATAACTTCCGTAAAGTAATGCAATCTTTACTAACACTCCCTGAGAAGTTTTCGAAAGAATATGAAAACATATTTTTTTGTATTTATGAGAGTATTAAACAACATACACAATAGGCACTTGTAGAAATATCAGTTTGGGGAAAGTAGGTACTATGAATAAATAATGTTCCAGTCTGTACCAATGTTGTTCTCTCAATTTGAGAAGATGGTGATGTTCCGAAGTAAATGATGATACACCCATACTGTTGAAGGATATGAAAAGATATAAAAATATAGTGCTTGAAGTAAAATAGTTAGTGGCCAAGGATAGTTTTGAAAGAAAGAAGCGAGAGCTGTTCCAAGTAAGTGTTGGTTACTTTTAAAATAGTTATATTGTTGTTTGTTTATGATGCGATATTTTATGTATAACGTGCAATTATTAGAATATTCCTAAATATTTTGTTTTTATAATAATCATAAAATGCAAATATTTCTAAGACCAACCAAAAATATTTTAAAGCATTTTATAATAAATAATTTAAACATCGGGAGTGTATATTAATCTTTGCGGAAATTTGACCGCACTATAAACAAACTTTCATAAAGTTACAACATCATGTTTGCTCTAGTACGTAGTTGTCTAACAACTCTAAAACAAATTAAACCGCTACTTAAGTGTTAACTTTATTGAAACTTATTTAAGGACTTTGAATTTATTTTACACTATTTATTGCTTTTACAATACTCCTTGGCATAGGACATTGCATATAAATTTAGTTCGCCAAACGCTAAATGACATAAATAAACATTTCAGAATTATATTTAATGCTATTCTTTATCATATTTATTATTTAAAATAATACCATTATGTGTTTTAAAATAACACTTGAGTGAATAAGTTATTTGATTAAACTCACCTTCGGACTGATTATAAAGATACACTACGTACTTCTGATAATATATTTCTACTCAGGTGTTCTGGTTATTTCACATGTAACACGTAAAGGGTCCGTCTTCGCTTTCAGTATTTCAATGTCAGTAAAAAAGGATAAACGATAAATTTTGTAGGCCATAAAAGAAATTCTTACGATCATCAAAATCATTATTTCATCGATATTCTTGAGACATTGTGAAAGTTAGATTTTATGTGTTGTTTTAACAAACTATTATATTGCGTGTTAGTTTTTTATTACTATTCTATATATACACATATACATATAATGGCTTTATGCGTTTGTTTTGATTAACTTGAGCTGACGTTTCTAAAACTTGCAGCCGCTGTGGTCGCGTTGGAAAATCATATAGACGAACAACCACAGATTGCATAATGCAAGTATTTGTTTCAGATCTAGGTGTTATAGGTATTTATTTTTATTGTGCTAAAACCCAGAGCACAGGGTGTTCTAACTGAACATAAATATAACATTATTTGGACCTATATCATTATAAATTTATTATTAAACAAAGTACCATCACCAATTTTAGGAAGAGCCTGTCGCCACAGATCACTAATTATAATCACTTGTCCAATGCCGGTTCACCCAGAATACACTACACTAAACCGACATCAAGTATGTTTTATTATTAAATTTATACAACTTCGTCAGTACGTCCCTCTCCTTCTACCTTAATATTGCTTTCAGATATTCAAAAGATAAGTGTGGAATGCTCAAAAATGTATCTATGGTAAATTATATTGAAATTCATAAGATAATATTAGATGTATTTTTAATTCTCTCTCCAAAAACATATTAAGGCTAAATATTTTTAAAACATTGTATTTACCTCAAATACAGAAATATTACCTGAAATTATTATTGTATTTTCCATTGAATTCGAACTCTTAAGCATTTATTTATAAACATAATTCAATTTAAGTTTATCTCAAAGCCAATATTACGTAATATATAAGTTAGTGTCAAATTATGGGTAGAAGCCAAGAGTGACAAATTGATGGATGATATCATCATGGTTCATTAATTTGAAGATTCTGATGGGAATTCCGTTGAATATGTTAAAGTTAAAGGTCACCAAAGTTCAACATATTCGTACGTCAATATTAGCACATACCTCAAACAAATTGAAATAAGGAAAACGTTCAGAAAGTATATTTTTATTTTATACGTTAAAAGCAATAAATTATGAAAAACAATTTCAGTTCCGTAAATTAAATAATGAGCTAAATTGTGTGTTTTTTCCAAGTTTCAAAGCAAATTGAGACCTTATAAATAAAAAATGTATATTACTAGTATCAAAAGAAGTGAAACTTACAGTTGAATAGTCACGAGGTATCTTTATAAATGCTAGAAAAATTACTAGAATATTCTCGGTTTAGATGGACTGTGAAGTTATAGAAGTATTTTCAAATACTTCACAGGAATTGAAAGAGCCACTAATACAACTCACTTTTAATGCATTTTAATCTAGGTACCTATCAACTTCTAATTAAATTACTTAAATGAGGGTAAGACTTGCATTAAATATATGTTTAATAAGCATGTCACAGCTAAATCCACACTATAAAATAGATTAAAATTTGAGCACGTATTTGATAAAATAATCACTAACGACAGGCTGTGTCACCGGATTTAAATGCATTAAAGTAATACAATCTGTTGGAAAACCATTAATATACGATGTGTGACATTATAAACCCGCACATCCAATAATGATTGTAGCAAAGGGGCATGCGAATTCGATTTACTAACGTCGAGATGAGTTACAAGAATGTAAAATGATTTAAATTACAAGCCGGCTTCCCAGTTATATCCGCAGATTGAACGGTGTTTTTTTATTTCCTTCATTGTGGAAAAAAGAAAACTTGGTTTGCTTTACACCAGAAATTGCCCGCGCAAATTAATGTTTGCCGTGCCCTACTGTAAAAAATCCTTTGCACATCAAACCAGAAATAAAAGTAGCTTTCTAATTTATATTAAAACTTTTTTTAGAATCAATTTGCTAGTGAAAAAAATCCTAATTTACACGTTTCAGATGGAAAATATTTGAGTATTTCATTAGATATTACAATATTTACAGGCAAGAGGATTTTTGCAAAATTTTTAGTAATATTATTATTATTTATTTACTGAGATACAAATAATACATGATACAAAATAATATTTAGACAAATATGTAATATTTAACATAGTTCAGCATGATCCAACAATTATTTTGACACGCAAATGTTCAGTGATGTCACTACAATTATATTAATACTTACTGTATAATTGAATTGAAATGAAGTGAGGATAATTATTATTATTATATGAACAATATAACAATATCTATACATTATATATGTACAAGTACCTATTCATGTAAACCTTGCCTAATTTATAATTCAGCTCTATTGTGCTGGACAACTTGATTACAAGACACAACGAGGACGGAGAGGGCTTAATGACGTCACCGCCTCAGTTCAATCAACTACACAAACATTGAAGGTGGGAGCTCCTTGAGCCAGACTCTCAATTGTCTTGGCTTAGTTAACCGTATCAATGAACACGTAAACAAAGTGTCGCGGTCAACCAATTGTTAACTATGATGATAAAATTATCAATTCAAAAACAAGCTTTGTAAATATTTAAAATGTTTACGCAAAATCTCGAACAAACATTATGAAAGACAATTCATTTCTCTTACATATGTTATATACGTATATTATAAGTATATTCTTATTTAATGCTGTATAATCTCCTGCCCACGAATAACCCAAAAGGAAAAAACCTGTAAAGGCAGCAAAAGGTCGACTACAGATATCTTATACGGAATCAGGCTACCAACAAATCGGAAGTAATGACATCGTTATATAGAATTTCTGATCTCTTAGTCTGTTATTATCGTTAATCTTGGTCGTCTACCCTATAATTCTTGTTTCAATATCAATGCTCAATTTCAAATGAAATCGATTATTTTGTATTTAGAAACAAAAAGGTTTTTGTCTTAAATTATTTATCTTCAATTACATTTCGATAACGAACATGATACATAGTTTATGTTACAATTCAATTAATGGAAATTATTTATTAACATATCTACTTTCCTTCTACGCTTTTTATTATAATGCTTAAATTTAATCTCTTAACAACTTTTAATCGAAATAAAAATGTCATATGAGGTGATGTACCATTTTTAAGTAACTTCCATGAGGTGATATCATTTTGGAATCAACACAATAGCGGTCATCCTCAGCATCAGACGGAATGTGGCTAAGTACCGGAGTTGTATAAAACAAAATTTTTTAAATCTTTTCTTCAAGAACTAATTAAAACCCTAAAATATGTTTTCATATTAACGTACTAACAACACACATATGTAATATAATGTTATATACAATATAATGCCCCGTAGCAAGAAGCTGGAAGTGCCTAAATTAAAAGTTGGTCTTCTACGGAATAGAAGTCAAGGTACGTTGGTTCTTTTATAAAGCATTATGAACCTACTCATAGGAATACTTGGCGTGGAAAGTTGTAGACACTGAACGTGAACATCTTACTGTGCAGAACGGTATAAGTTATTTCGCGTAATATTTTTTATTAAAAAAGAAGTTATTTTACTATGCTTCTATGTTTAAATGACTAGTTAAAGTTATTGTAAGACGTTGTTGTAATACGCTATTTATATAAAATTACTTAAATCAGATTCTGTAACAAAATTTTAGGCTCAATGTTAGGCTGTATTGTATTGTATATAACCGTAGTAATTAATTATAGTTGAAAAATTTTTTTTTGTGCTAAATAAATAATTTGTCCAATCTCAATTAACGTTGATTTTTCCAACGAATAATAAAAAAAAAATAGACACTATTATATTTACATATAACTTATCGAAAAGTTATAAACATAGATTTAGCTAGGTACCTATATATTTGTACAACAATAAGATATTAATCGACAAAGCTCTCCGTCTTTGTCATTGTTATTTTATTCAAATAGACTTCATCTCAATTACATTGCATATGCGATGAATACGGAATTACAACTACCTACGTAAGTGATGGCGTGTGCAATATGCATATAATATAAAGCAAAGGAGCATTCAGGTTTTGATTGTAGCAAATATTTGTCTTTTAAACACTATATATTAATAAAATCATTATTCAGAGATATATATTATTTTGTATATATTATTGAACACCTATACTAACATATATTGCTATATATATTTATATATATTTAGGCATTTGATATGAAAATAAAAGAACACAATTTCATAAAAAAGCCAAAAAGTGAAATACAAAAAAAATGCATAAAATATATTCAGATTTACATTTTTATAAACAATAGTAGCAATCAACAAAATGCAACTGTACCGCGCGAGATCACTGAATTGTAATAGAAAATAAACTCACTGACTGTATTTTGCATACGCTATTCAAGAAAAACCATCGGAACCTGCACCACGCGACTGTGAAATTTTATAAAAGTTTTCTCTATTCAATTCGCTTGTATTATTCGTAACAACAACTTTTCTTCAAAACATTTTTCAGTTCTTATCGAACGGATATGCCAATGCGAATGTTTCCAAAATAAACATTCATATTGAAGTGAATAATAAAAATAAAATAAAATTGTATTATAAAACATAACTTAAAATATAATAACAATAAATTTTAATATGACATAAAAATGTATATTTGTCAATACTTCTGCATAATACTTATTCTCTCATACTGAAATTATTCGTGTACATTATTAAACTACTATAATGTGAATTTTAATAGATTTGTAGGGTTCATAGCTATACCATATATGAGCCGCTCAGTGCACAAAGTGACTAACTCCACTTTTTGAAAAATTTTAAATTTTAATGTCAAAGCAATTGGGATAGTAATAACTTTTTATATTTATTATAACTTTCCTGAATAATAAAGATTAACACCATTAAACGACAATTTTTTTTGGGCCACTGAATAATAAGTAATTTATTTCAGAAGACATTTTGACTAACTCCATACTCTTATGTAAATCGTTTCAATAACGCAATTCAAATGCACCACTAGCAAGCGTTGAATAATAACAGTTATCAATTTGCAGTTACTGTAAATTTTTTGTCCAACTTAAATACATGATAATGTCAAATTTTAGTGCCTTCTTACCAGAATTAAAGTAAAATGAGTTAGTCAAGCACAGTCTAATTGCCGCAGGATCCCGTACTTGTGAAGTGGAATTAATTATTTTAAATATAAAGTATAATTGGATTTATTTTAACTTTTACTTTACCAATATTACACGGACTACATATTTTTTGGCTGCAGATCGAATGGCGCAGCATCAAAAATAATTTTCATATTTTCTTTCGACTTAGAAAAAGCTTAGCCTTTCCTAAACTGACCACATCTGTAGCTTATTATAAGCGAAATTTATATGTTTATAATTTCGGATGTCATGAATTCGGTAAAAATATAAGCCATATATGTGTTTGGCCAGAAACTGAAGGATCTCGTGGGTATATAAAAACTTATGCTGCAAACTTTGAAAAAATAATAACATATTCTGATTCGTGTACCGGGCAAAATAGAAATATTAAAACTGTCTTAAGTTTGTTAAAACTTGTTCAAAGTACGGAAATAAGAGCTGAGTCAATTGACATAAGGAAATCTGTAGCAGGTAGGCCACAAAGTATGAAAAATGTAGATCAGCCTTTATTATATCCTAAAGGTAGAACTGTGACAAGGGAAAAAAGGATAGACATGATGGATCTGCTTAAATTCATTCCTCCTGTTAACCATAATTACTTTAAAAACTTGAGAACAAATCGAAATGACGAGTCATTACATATATCTAATGAAGAAGACTGCTGATAAATTAATCACAAATAATACATTATAACAGCACTATAAGCACTCATTTTTATGGAAAATTTGTAATAAAAATATATTATAATAACTAACTTTTTCTGTAATAAAAAACTTAAAAATTTAAATACCTAATTTAACTTTTTTACTTTTTTCAGTTGCCAAATCGAATAACTCCACCAGTCACATGAAATATATAACATTTACTGATATAATTTTTTTGGCTATTCTTTCTTATTAATTTTATTACCATTAGATGAAAGCTATATATGTATTTATGTATTCTACAATATATTTTCGAATTTATATTATAAAGGGAATTTTTAAAAACAGTTTAAATTATTTCGTCGCATTTCTCAACTTTTTGGTTTATGGAGTTAGTCACTTTGTGCACTGAACGGCTCATATAGTATAGTAGTCCGGTTGGTCTTTTGTTTTTAAAGTTGACAAAACTTCAATCATTGTAGTTTGTTGAACTTGGTATTTTAGCCTGTGTATTGTACATGTGTTTAATAATAGTTTTCCGCCTTCTCTATTGAAATTATATACTTTTTTAAAATTTCAACAGCCTCTCATGTCATTTTAAGGGTTGGTCGACATGGAGATCAACTATCCATTGGAGCGAATCGTCACGATTGATAATAAATATTAACGTTATGTAATAATTTCTATACGATATGAATAGTAGGCCATGGAATTATACAGATTATGAAATTAATGTTATCTGTAATTTAAATGTAAAACGAACAAAAAACCTTTTTCACTTCTATAATTAGTTCTTTTTAAAAATAAAACTTCCAACAAGTTAAATATAAGAATAAAAATGTTAAAGAATGTCATTTTCCAGTTTTTAAAAGCGAGTGATTTTCCAAGAGAATTATATTTATTTGCACCCGAGCCATTTGTTTTATGTCTCTCTTTTACCTTCAGCGTTGATGTACGGCCGCCCTTAGTTTTGGATGAACGATTTTAAGGTTTATTCGTAAGTAGGTCATTTTTTCTTTTCCTATAGTATAATAGCAATTTATAGAATTAACCTATTACTATTGGTGATTTTGTTGAATAGTTAATTTTTGCTAATGTGATATTATTGAAGTTATACATTCAAATATACCTACATGTAGAGTAATTTCAAATATGAATATATATTTCCATTAAAAGTGTAATGAAAAATGTTTAATGTTTATTTTCACATATTCACAAATAATAAAAAGCAGAAATTTTATATTTACTGAATCATCTTCATTATAATAAAATATTTGATTTATTAATTTATAACTTTTTTATAAAACATATTTATTTTCTTATTTTATGTATTTTATAAGAGCACGTTCTCAGATCAATAATATACAATGGATTCGTAGAAATAGCACTAATCTGTGAAAGAGATTACATTTTAAAAACAAATTACTAATCAGGACTTTGTAGCTTACTATTTCGTTTATTTTTTTATTATTTTAATCTGACATTTAGAAAGCTTTACGACCATTGTAGCTGCGTGATTGTTCTAACTGTAACGATAACTATTAAACAATTCAGTGTTAATATGTAAGTTTACATAAATCTGAAATTATAACTTAGACAACAATGTGCAGCTTCGATTTACCTGGCGTTGAATAATGGAGTATTCTCTACAAAACAAATGCTAAAATATAGATTGTTCTCGATGCTTTCGCAACGTCTCACAAACTTCGACATATATGCTCGAAGCCAATGTTAGCAAATTTATTTTACTTGATATTATATTTAGTTAGGATATAGTAAGAAGTAAGGCATAAAATCTTGATTCAAAGACTTTTTGCATACGAAGTCTTAATTTGTCGTGAGTAAAAAGTACTAACTCTCCAAACTTCTATTCCGCAGATGGAAAACTTTTAACTTAGCCACTTTGCATTCCTAAAGGACATTTGCTTTGATATAATCTAGTGTGAATAAAGTTTGAGTGTGTAGTAAACAAAAACTTAATTAAAACTTAAACTTTGGAAATTGTTCGAACAAAACTAAAGCTATTGAAGAAAATTTATTAATTTTACAGACTTTCAATGATTCATTTAAATGATAACATATTAATATTGATTAAGGATTATTTTAATAAAAAAATATTAAATAAATACATATGTTAAACAACACAAATGTACATCACCCAGATCCGAAACCAACATATGCTTGTTTTAAATAATTGTCATATTTATAATATATTATTATAATAAATATTGTTTTGCATACATTGATTTTTGTAATGACAGGTATCGTATTTTTATTTACTTTTTTTATCGTGCAAACAGGGAATAACATAAATAAGATTAGATTTGGGTTAGGATAAGTAAAGTAGGAAATACGAGTAAATGCAAGTGAAACCACAACAAAGTTGTCTGTGTGCATGTCACTTCTCGTGGTTTGCACATAGCAGTAGCAAAGACTAAATAATTAGTTATACAGATGGGACAGTTAAATCCTGTGAAATGCACCGACTTAGCTTAGTTTCTGTACTGTTGACTCACAATAGGGTGCTAAATGGAACTGGTGAATTAAATTGTCGCTAAATGTTGGTATCACTGAATTTAATATCGACCCTGTACTATAATTACGTCTTTTGACGAATATAACTAATGTCTAAAGGGTGTATATGACTGTAGGGATTTATATATATATATATATATATATATACTTATATATAATACTAGCTGTTGCCCGCGGCTTCGCTCCCGTTAAGAAGTATTATTATTAATTAGGTATAGTTTTTGCGGCTTTACTTTTGTTTAGCGTGTGTCTTCATCATAGTAGCTCCAATCTTTAATTTCAGTTCAATCAGTCGAAAATCTAAGAAGATTTATACAAACTTTCATCCCCTATTTTATCCCCTTAGGGGTGGAATTGATCAAAATCCTTTCTTAGCGGATGCCTACGTCATAACATCTACCTGCATGCCAAATTTCAGCCCGATCCGTCCAGTGGTTTGGGCTGTGCGTTGATAGATCACTATGTCAGTCACCTTTGAGTTATATATATTTAGATATTATTTGTATATGTAGGCGATTTCATTTAAAGAGTAGTTTATTTTTCACAATACCCGTATTTTTTTGTATAATATGAAACATTTAGAAACAACAATATAAAAAGGCACGTAAACACCACTTTAGTAACACCCAATAGAACAAATGTATATATAACTGCAAAATGATAAGTAAAGATAACCTCGTGCTGTTGTTTATAATATTCTTATAAAATAACCCGACTAGGTTACTTCACGGATGTTACGCTTGAAAGTGGTAATGTACCGGGACGGATAACTTGGCTAATAACCATCATCAGTCTGCCTACTACTCTGTATACATTTATACTATATAAATATATGGTTATATGACACTCCCATTAATCTAATACAATAAATTCGCTTCCCTTTGATGTTACGCAAGATACGTTAATCGGGTTTCGCCTTTAGAAACTGATATTCGTTTTCAATCAAGACTTTAATTAAAATGCCTGCAATTTCTTGCTATCAATACGTTCATAGATATTTTTTGCTAAAACAAAAATACAATGCTGGTAAACATATATATTACTCAACTAATTTAAAAACTTGTGTTTTGATAGCTTAAACTTAAAAAAAAACTTTTAAAAACTTGAAAATAACTGGGAGTATTAACATCTCAGTCTCGCAGCAACCACGATAGCTGCAAAGCTCTCGAAACATCGTTTTAAAATAATAATATAAACTCGTTACATAACCTCAGACATCACTATATGAACTATTTATTTAAAGTAAAAATGGTTTAAAACTTATAGTCTATGTAATTGTACTATAAATTAAATCATAATAGCTTCTCCAGGCAGACTTAGCATTTTATAGCCCTATACTTATGGCATCCATGTATGTATGTATACATTGTAATACAGAGATTTTATTAAAATTTTGTTGCAGTTTACTGAAAATATAGGCGAAAACTTCAACCATTAAAGCAATTTATTCTAGTTTATACACAAAATTTTCTTTATTCGCCGTTAAAAGTAACGAGTCAGGTGAGCCGAAGAGCTCAGTCTATAAGTAAATAAATAAGAGAGAAAATTGTAGTTTATCTAATAAATAAATGGCTTAATTAATCGAGCTCCGATTTAATCAAGTTGAAGCGATAAAAACCTATTCAGTCGAAAATTTGCTTCTATTAACTTTTCGCTTTTAACGTAATTTGTAAAATTGGTGTCTGCCTTTTTCACATTTAATAATTCAGCTATGGTTTGAATTTTTTTTCCAAATAAAATACAGTTGACACATTAAATCGATTGAAATCTGTAACCCAACAACAGAATTCAATTTATTCAATGTCAAATTGGAAAATCTTTTCTCAGAAATAACAATCATATGAGTAAGTAGTGTTAGCTAACAAAAAAAAATATATAAAAAGTCATTCATCCAAATACGCTTGAGCCTTTTCTTAAAATTGACAACTAAAATAATAATTTGATTTGACGAGTTTTTTTACTTTTATAGTTCAGCATTCACAGCGTAATAAACTATACAAGTCAAAGTCGAATGAGTCGTCGAAGCGAAGCCGAAGCGACCACACGTATTCTGATGATGCCACGTGAAGTTATTGAATGTTGGTAGAGGTTATTTTCCTTCATCGACCTATTGTAGCGGGAATTAGAAGCAAAATAATTTTAAATAATTTCCTTTAATATGGATTTCCGCAAACTAACGCATAAAACAACCAATTATATACAAGACTGTTCGTAGTAGACATCAACAAACATATTTACCTAAATTATTTCTATATTAATTTATTATTATATGAAAACACTATAGTAATTACTATTTTAATCGTTCTATATATAGTTAAGGAAACAATGTGCTACTTATTAAAACCTTAATAAATATTCAAACAATAGACATTGTGCGAGATAATTTGCTGAACAATAGCTGACTATTAACACGCATGAACTACAAAGATCAAAGTAGGACAGATCGAGGGTACTTATAGCCCTCATCTCGCAATACGCATCCTAGCTGAAAAATCCACGAAGCTGATGACCTAATTGGCTAACAGAAAACAAACGATAATAGAACATCATAGTACAATATATTATGAGAAACGTTTAGAAATATATTTCTGAAAATTGCAAGTAAATAATTTTACTATTACAGCTCATCTGTCAACCGCCATTTCAAATGAATTAATATAAAACTGTGTTCAAATTGGTTGGAATGCATATGCAGGATGCAATTAATATGCCTCATAAGACGGCTATTAACTGCACTTACATAACATAACGCATTTAACACAGATCACACGTACGCATAACTTGGAGGGATGTCCCCAAAACTTCGTCTTTGGAACCCAGCATTTTAGTACTAGCATATCCATTATTACTCGGTAGCTTCACAACTGTCACACAAGTTACCTAAAGTGCTTAAGGTGCTTAACCTACGAGCGGGTTCCTCTGTTAGAACAAACTTGATACCGTATTCAATTCGCTTCACAGTAGTATAATCCATGATGGAACTCCAATAGGGGTAATCTTAAATGTATGTTCTCGCTTATCTGATATATCTTAATGAATAGTCGGATCCGTGTGCAGTGAGGCGATAATTAATCTACTGCCGACAAGTTTAGGCCTAATGAATCTATTAGGTCATTAATGACTCAATTAAAAAGAAATATTTCAAAAATTGCGTTTTTCAAAATTTGTGAAGGAAGAAATTACAAACAATGACGTTTTCATTTTCCACGTTCCATCCAATATTAACAATAAAATAGAACATTTTTTGGACGAGCTATCAACCAATTTAAATGACAAAAGCAACCAATCTCGAAATTACGCGATGAATCAGCTCTTTTAAGCCCTATTTTGCAGCTTAATGAACCCGTTTCTTCCATAAAAGATATTCTCTACGTTTAAATTATTCTTAAAAAGGTTTTTATATTGCCTATTTGTAGTGAATATCAAGGTTCAGCTAATCATTGTTCATCATTTGTAGTTTAATGAATAAACTTTTTACGTTATAATAAAATTAATATAATAAAATGTGTCCTTGAGTAACTACCAAAATATAATATACGTAAATACCTACTAACATGTATGTACAACCTATAAAATATTTCGTTTCATAAATATTTATTGTCACAGAATAAATTTATGAATATTTAGTGATATTTTTGTTCCAACGAAAACGAAACTGGGTTATTAAATCCGATTGCTAAATAATTAATATTTTCTCCAACTTGTGTTCTCGTTTTGTTTATTTCATTAGCGGATGAATAATATTACAAGAGCTTTAGACCTTTTCTTTTATACATTATACTTTTTTTACATTTACATAGTCCGTAAACGATTTTGCATTTGTTTTTCTTCTAAACATTTTGTTATAAATCACTATTACTGTTTTTCTAAACGAATAAGAATTGAATATTGAATTGAGTAAATTTACCTTCTGTGAAACTAGAACTAATTAATGTTTCATCGAGATATCTGTATCTTCATGTGCAGGTATAAACGATCTATCACATACCTGAATAATCGAATAGTGATAGAAACCCCACCTCTTCATCATCTATTTAACAGATTGAATTGATTCATCGGCCGTAGGATTAAACCGTCAATTCGTCTAAGACAAATAACCTCTTTTAAATATACCTTGAAATCGCTGAGGCAAAACCGAAACCCTCATACGTCAATGTTCGTCACAGGAAAAGGTGAAGGAGAGACGTAAAACAAACGACCTGAATGAAGATAAAAGATTATAGCTTTAATCCTCTACTTCTCTGAAACAGGTAAACGGGAATACCAGCTCAAATATTACGTGTCATAAATTACTTGAAGACGACGAACACACAGCATTCTCTCACTCTCTACGAGACGACCGTAAACGTTTAGATGGCAATTGTTCCCATATTACATGTGCATAAATTGTCTTACGGTGATATATCTACATATTATTACAAACATCGGACTGGCCTACACGTAAATGACGCTAAACATTTAACACGAGTTTTAAGTACGTATTTAATTGTATGATAATCAATTTGGCAACTTCAAAATAATACCTACTATTTATTGATTAGAATAGGACGAGACAATGAAGCGTATGTGAATAGCAAGACGCCACATATAAAGATGGAAATTTTTGAGTACCCTGTTTTGAATACAATAAAATTTACACTAATATAAAATGTTATTCATTACTCAAATGATATTGTAAATTTATATATTTACTTTTACAATTAACGTTTCTTCAAAGTTGTGAACTGGTCCCTAATAGATAGCGTGTGTCAAGGTCGACAACAATTAGAGCCAAAATTGTGACATGAATAGGAATAAAGTAACGACCCCGAAAATCTAATTTGCTCCGGAATAATATTCCTTCATGGCTACATAATCTCATTATCGTTTCAGTCGACTTTGTGCTCCTAAGAATTACGGGATACGTATCTATGTATTATTAACAAATGAATGTAAAATTTGTTTTTAATACTGGACACAACATCTTCAACGTGCTCTAGTAAATACCTCGAAATATGCTTTTCTATTTCTTTATCTTTTATTAATCGCCTCAGAGGTTCCAACAAGAAATTACAAAATTTTAATACCTACACACGTAAACACACACACACACAAGGGATGTCAAAAAACCTTATGCTTAACTATCCCTACCATCTCATCCCGACAACTTTTTAAACAACCACTGCAAAAACGTTTATAATATTCATGACGGACGGTTCGAAGTCTGGTCCACATAAATATTTATTACCATATAATAAATAAAGTAAGTATTTATTTTATGTCTGGGTGACATGTTTGTGCTGCTCTTGTTAGGACATTATGATGTATTTATTTTTAAAAAATATTTGATCTTCATCGGACGTCTCATGCAGTAAATAATCAAGTAAAAAAAAATACTTGTAGATTCACTAAATGTTTAAAAATAATATACATATATTGTCATTGAATTTAATAGAAAAGGTGTCACTAGTCTACTTTTCCAATTTCAGAGTCATATTCCTCACTAATAGGGTAAACAGGTGCACTTAAGGGCATTCTCGCTTTCATAAACATCTCGAGGGCCGTTGGGATAAAAGGGTCGAATGCTGACTTAATAAGTAGGCAGCTACTGAAACGGTCGATCACAATATTACATAAAAATGGTATTTTCACGGCCTGTGCGCAAGTAACCTTTTCTTCTTCTTACAATAGTTTGGTTATACTATACTTAGCTTCTTGGCGTAAGTTCTGAATAACTAATTGAAGGAATGGGGGAAAATGGGATTGATGATCGATGACTATTATATTATATTACGAGAGTAATATATATTATAAAAAAATGATATTATTACAAAAAAAAGATATATAAATATATTCGTTTCGAGTTTGAATATTATATTTTATTAATCTTATCCTGATACCCGTTGCACAGGGTATCCTAGTTTGGGGTCAGGGCATTGTATGTATTTACGATTATTATATAAAACAATAATGTTATGAACACGATTAAAATAATACAATATAACGAGTGAAAAATCTAGTTTTGCATCAACAGTTCAGAAACAAATGATAATAATAAATTTACTTCATTTTTGTTTTTATTATTAAATAATATGAATAAATTAGTTAACATAACAAGTTCACATAATTTTTAGGTTATGTTTCGCATATGAAAACGGTTTTATTGTTCGTAAAATACGTAAAGGCCAGTGTACTTTATAATCCGTAAAAGACCCTACAGTAAAGGATATGTGTGGCAGATATTACGTATCAAAGTACGCAATTAAGGACCCTTTTGCCTTTCAATATAACCAAGGTCCAAACAATTTTATGATCTTAGCAACGAGTTTCATGTAACACAGTCTTAAAATTAAATGTTTCATTAATTGAAAAATTAATTATAATAAACTCGATGTCATTTTATTATTACTATAAATTGTGTTTTCCATATTGCATTGATTTCAAAAGCTCATGTTTTTAAATCAAACACGCTAGCTAGGGTCACAGCCTTTGAGATTAACTCTGAACAAACAAATTTTGCATAAAAATTTTTCATAGGTATCACCCCTGATTTACGCATCCTGCACCAGTTACTCTATTTATTTCCATCAAAATTTCCTTATGCTAAAATACACGAACAATTTGGGATTGAAACATATTTTGTATAAAGAGATGGATAATATATTTTGGTTTTGGAAATAAAATTTATTCTATACATATTTTGTATAATAATATTTATATAATAATATAAGATTTTTAATCAGAAATAATAATATGATTCATACATGAAAAATCCCATTTACTTAGAATAACATAATTTGTCATTTCAAAAGTCACACAGCAATTATTATAATATTATTACAAAACCATATAAAGTATCTTAAATTGAGTTTTTTAATACATTAATTAAGAGAAATGGTGCGAAACCCAATCTACTATCGGCTCCGTACTTGAACGCTTTTTTATGTTAGCTTATAATTAGCAGCGCATACACCAGATGAGACCGATGTATTGGATATTTTAAAATAAGTAGGTTTTGTATTTATATTATATATAATAAATAGCTCCACACTTAATTCGGGATATCTTCTTAATTCAATGTTTCAATAAAAATTTTAATAAAACCATTATGAATATTTTTTGCGTCGTATTTTTCTATTAAATAAAAAGTGTTTCTTTTATGAACTTAATTCAGTTGAACAATATTCACACCGCCTAAGAAACTTTGCATAAGTACATCGATACCATGAAAAGACGAAAGGATGGAATTTAAAAAAAAAGATACACGGATTGGGCGGACTTGATTTACCTTTCCTATTTCGTTTCGTTACTTTAGCTGAGTGATCAGATTTTACACAGACTATTTTCCATTTTGGCGTAGCAATTTTTAAACAACGAAATCCCTATATCTTTTTTTAAAATTAATTTTGTTTTTATTGTTCTCGTATGCTCCGATTCGAATTGCAACATGTAGAATTTAATCATACACAATGTTATCAATATCATATGAAAATAAAATAATGAAATAACTGTAATAATGTTAAATTCAAGTAATAATTCCAGGAAATAATAGTTGGAATTGAAAATTCATTTTAAAAAATATATTATACTTTTTGTAACTTGATTTATAAGAAAGTGGGACTTTAAAAAATGAAAACATGGGCGTTGGCACAATTGTTTTTTGTACATCTCACTTGGAACAATCCCCAGTGGACCAAAGCCACTTTTTGTCTTAGATCTGACCAGTAATGTAAAAAATCATGCCTTTAGCAAATATGAAAGGCTTAATACATTTAAACAAGCTAAAACATTGTTTGTAACCCCAAACTTTTGTATATTTTAATTAATCCTGTCACGCCACTGCTAATTTCTTTTAATTCCTTTGAAATATTAAACATTTAAAAGTAATATATTAAATCTATAAATTAGATCAAGAACATGTGAGACACATCTCTTTGGTGTGACTTAACGGAGTTTCTAAAGTTATTTGTAAGCCTAATGTGCGTTAGGGAATTGTAATATGAGATTGAATTAATAAAAGTTTGTTCTTAAGTCTTTTATGTTCCCGAAACATGTTTGCGTAGAACGTTAAGAAACATTGTTGGCAAATTTATGTGTACATTAATTACCTTAATATAAAACGAGTTATGTTTAAAGCGGGAAATGATTTATTAATTTATTTTTCAATTTAAACGAATTTAAAATCACAAACTTAATTCTAAAATACAATTGGTATTTTCATAAAATAAAACGAGGGCGTGGAAAGCCAAGCAGCGAGATCTCCAGAGCGACACGGCTCACGAGGCATACAGTAATAGCTACTTCTTCTCTCGGCTCGGCAAGCGTAATTCCCTCTGGAATCTTATCTAATTTTAACGACCGCTATAATTTAAGAGCACACAAAATTATACAGCAAAAACCATGTCGAATATGGTGGAAGTAATTAGATTATTGTTTAGACGAAGTTATTTGTTATTGTTGATGAAACATTACCGAAATTTACGTTGCTTAGTTTGCTCTTGTTAATTTTATGTTTATTAATAGATGATAGCCGATAGCGCCCTACGATTGCACGCACTTTATGAGTAGGTACATATTTGCCCAATTGCATCTTATTAACTGCATATCATCCAAATGTTATGTGATAAAACAAAATAATTAATCGTAAATAATATACCTACTGTTTTTAAATTAATCAAAAACTAATATATGATTATACCCATTAATTTGTTATCTAATCTGAATATATATTAGCATAGCGTATAACTTTGCTCAATAAATGGGCTACACTAAAAGATTTTTTCAAATTAGATTTGAACCTTCTGTGAGTTGCTCGCTTTATTTTTTAATATGTAATAGTATAGAATATAGATTAATACGATTATATGAAGATATGTTTTATTGGGTGATTGGGAAATATGATTTAATTAATGTAAAAGATGTTAACGCATTTAATTTTTCGAAAGCATTGCAGCCACTAAAATAAACGAGATAGTAAGCCGCATAAAGTGTATTAAATGATACTTTTATGTATTTAGTTAGGTACAATCACTCAATTACACCCTTCGAGTCAAAAAGATCAGAATAATATTACTATAAAAGCCTTAACAGAAACGAGGTATAAAAAGTTGGTGACGGTTTTTGCTGAGAAGGTAACGGATAAGGTTCTACACTAATGATCTGCCAGAAAAGTTTGTAAAGCACTATGGCCACGACAATAGGGCGATAATTGGAGGGGTTAGCGCGATCTTTTTAAGGACCCTTCGCACATCGACCAGTTCAAGTCGATATTTTATAAGTAGGTATATAAACAATAACTTTATTTTATTTACTTGCAATGTTTACTCGTAAAGTAACATATTATATATATTTTGGTTATATATTTGATGGTTTGTTTATAACTTAAAAAAAATAATTATTCAGTACCTACACAAAATTTGTGATACAAAAGTGCATAATGTACCTACCTACATATACATATAACATGACTGTTAATAAATTAATAAATATATAATTTTGTTCTTGCCTTAAACCCATAATACCTAATATCCTAATTTAGGCTCAGATCATTTATATGCTTGTAGTATCGTAGTATTTCTTAATTAAGAATCAGATATAATCAACTAATGACTTTCCATTAGTGTAGTAATTTAGAACAAGGCATGTTTTACAATATGTTGTGACAATCTTGATCGAGAAATATATTTTTTATATATTGAGTTCTTTATGACGCATTTTCTGTTATTAGCGTAACCGCTTCAGACTTTGAATAATGGAGGAAGCCAGTGCCAAATGTGATTGTCGTTTAGCAGTAAAATCCACTTTATAGTCAGCGTATAAGCCTTCTTAGTGGCAAGCGAAGGCGTCACCGCTAAAGATTTGCTTTTAGTTATTAAATGCAAACTATATTTTCTATTTTAATGGAATATTTATTATATTTAAAAAAATATACATTTCAGTACTTCGACTACAAGCATAGGTTTGATAGATATATGTAAATAGTGAAAAGAAGAAAGTAAGCAAAAGTTTTTCATTTCGAAAAAAGGAAAATATTCTAACAAAATATAGCAATTTTCCGGGTAGTGGTTGAGTAACGGCATAAGTACTCACTCCACATATCTGTTGGTGTCACCTGCGCTACTATTATTGTCGACAAAACATAGAGGTCGATGATTTATGATAGTAACACAAAAAGCCCAACACTGTGCTGCCTTCGGACCATTTTTAACGGGTCCTGATGAATGATGTGATGGAACGAAAACAAAGAAAACCTCTCGAATTTGCGCCCTTTCCTTTAGGAGTAGTTTCTTCGAGGATTTATGAGATCCGGTCAAGTTCCTCTAAAGATAACATTGTAGATATTTATATATATATATATTTTAGAACAATTTCTATATCCGAATAGTGATCGAAACAATGGATTTATTATTTTTATGTTAAAGGAAAATGCCCTGCGGAATGTTGTAACTACAAAATTTATTCCCGAATAACTTTACTAATAAAAACAATCTGAACATGCGAATTGTTTAATAATATTTTTTTGATAATGCTAGTAAAATAACCTGGCATTCACATGCGTGAAATTCATAAAAACGTAATTAGACTTTCAGATCAAATTAATATTATTTGCATGTATTATACGACAATAATTTAATAATAAATACTTTGCAATTGCGCCTGAACAAATGTATTACTAAGAAAACGCGCAAAAACTTGTACAGAATAATTCCTTCAGGTTTATTAAGAAAAAAATATCAAGACCGTTTCTTTTTAAGGCCAAAATTGAAAGCATTAGGCTAGAATAGGAGGCTTTAAGGAAAACTCGACGAAATTAAAAATATTAAACAATTCACGTTCGAAAATGTTTACGAATACAAAAGATGTAAATATAAGTAATAAGTATAGATGCTTCTTAGGTAATTGTCGAAGCCGGAAAAATTCTGAATATCCCACAAAATTAATTAATTTCATTGTATTAAAGAGATAGCTTCAAGTATTTAGCAAAATTGCTCGAAGCATTTTGTTATTGTACAAATTCGTTTTACTTTGGAACGTATTTTCATTGTTATTGGAACATCAATTCCGCAAGGCTATGTAATTTCATTAGCTTTCGAAAATGTAATATAATATCTTATCTTCTTTTATTGTTATTTATTCATTTTTATATAAAAAGAAATATGTCATAATTATAATTGGTTTAATGACGAAAATGAGCCCATAATGCTTATAACAAGTGCATTGCATTAATTAGAAATGAAAGAAAACATCGCAAACTTAATTTACTTCTGTAAATGTTACAAAAACCGCAGGTGCTTTTGATGAAATGATATATCCATAAATCTTTCCATTTACGATGCTAATGTGTATAATGTACATTCCCGGAAAACCAGAAAATTAATCCCCTACGTCTACCAACAAGGGTGTATCATCAAAGAAACTTTTGACGAGGGTCAATGTTAATAGCAACTACGGCATATTATGACATGAGTAATGAGAGTGTATGCCGATGCTAACAAAATTCATTGTGTGAAAACTTTGATCCTCGTTTAGTTGTTCTTATTGTTTCTGTAAACACGAGGTTGAGAGCTCCTCTCCGCATGTCAAGTTATGCCCTCTTGTTTTAAAATAAATGGAAATTTACAGCACGAATAATAGATAGTTCGTAATGTTTTGTTAAAGTGTTCGTGGGAATTTTATCCGCCCTTGTTATAAAATTATTGCTTTTAATTAATGTGAGTTATTGTTTGGGAAATAATATTCAAACGAGCTTTTGGAATTTCACCAGTATGTACTCGTATACACACATATCATAGTGAATAAAAGCATTTTACATCGCACAGTGGGTAATATCTGAGGATAAAGTTGTGGGGTAAGTTTACAAGTAACTTGACATGTTACCGACTCGTCCCATTTGTAGTCCTCGGAAGATTTTTACATCAAATATACGAGTATTATCTTATCCTTTTATTTCCTTTTTACTGTTACATTATTCGGGACTTTTATTTCTCGTAAAAGTAACCTTCAAATTCCCTCATAGAGATTATGCCTATGCGACATTTTTTCTATTTATATTCGATTTTTCACTTTAATAATCTATTTGACAATAAGTATTAATAATAAATTCATAGACACGCAATGAATGCCCTGATCCCAAGACTAAATACTCTATGAAATCAGAATTCAAACATATCACGTCTAAACCCTAAACAAATACGCTCTTTTTTATAAATAAATCATATTTATAATACTTAATAAATATACGAATAAATTTTTGTTTCAACTGAGTTACTACTGCGCACCATTGGCAAACAATCTACATAGTACCTACTAATGTAAGATGCTTAAATAATTTTAATAAATTAAATGTATAATCTATAAACAATATTTTTTGCTAGTTTTTTTTAGATATAATTATAAATTACATTTTGATAATATTAAACGAATGTTGTCATGGCAGTAAAATTATTGCAACTCTTCAGACATTGCTCTTTGAAAACAGCGCACACAAATAACTAAAGCAAATTATAAGAAATGCCAAATTCAATTTTCCAGCTAATGTATTACAAATATAACTATTGGTGTTCACAGAAAACAACATAAGTGAGAATATTCAACTATGTTCAAAACTAATCCATTCTATTAAAAATAACAAAGTAAATATAGGATGAAAGTTTTGACATGATAAATAGTGAAAATGCATCCCCAAAGAAATTGCAATTCTTGTAAGAAAGTCTAATTTATAACCTAACTTCACACTCGTTACAGCATCATAAGACTAGATCTATTTCCATGAAATAATTGCTATATAAAAAGATTTAGTTATTCTTACAACGATAAATTCCAACTCAATCGACCATTTAACCCTTTTAATGGAGCAATTTCAAATAAAAATGACATTGTTATATAAAGTGGTATAAAATGTGGAGATATATGTATGTACGTCGCGATCAAGAAGCAATGGACCTCATATAACATGTCGACTTCGCAAAGATCGATAATTGGATTCATTACTGCTTCTAAGAATTATTGGCATTCATTTATCGCGTCGTCCGTATGACGGGCGCTCGACTACGCTAAAAGATAAGACATTTTCAGCCAAATTAATTTCCCTCCAAATAGATAATGGGCCATCCGTCTTATTAATTATGTCAATCTCTTTTAAAGCCAACAAGAAACTCGTTAAAGCTCTCAATTTTCATTTTAACAACTATATATAGCTGCCCACAATATTACCTTGCTCTGCCAGGATTTTGTCCAAAACACTAATTTTAAATAATATTTTAAAATATCTAATCTAGTATAGTATTTTCTAGTACATTTAACTCGATAATAAGGACAGATTATTTTTCGATTGTTTTTAAAAATCTAATGGGCTTGTTTCAATATTAATGTGCACAATTAAATCTAACACACAAAATTTATTAGATATATACGTACAGGCTTAATATAATAACAATGGAAATCGATTTCATTTGAATGCTTTAATTTGAAAGACATAAAGAAACTTCAAATTGTTATGTACAGAATACTGTATATTCAAAATAAAATCAGCAACGAAACCATTGAAAATAGAGTTGTAACGATGTAGCAACTGCGACCAGAATATTATGTTATCTCAAGAGATTTCTACTTCACTTGATTACTGGATCTTCTTTGTCCGTAGAGCTTTTGTTTTATTCGTAAATAAAAATAATGTTGCAAGGTTAGAATTGGAATTATTTCTTAGTAATTTTTGCAATAATATTATGATAATAATTTTAATATATAATAGGTAGGAGTATACATGTTAAATAAACAAATATAACGTATTAAAATCTTTAAATAACATAGGGAAATAGACAACGAAATAATACCTACAATTCCCAATGTTAATATGATATCATAACTACAAACTAAAGTTACATCCACTTCTCCCGCAAATATACGAAATATTACTGAATATTCATAAAGCTAGAATATTAACTAACGACAAGTCCTACGCCTATTTAACCCGTCAAACTTTATTCTAATTGCGTACAACTTCAAAGTGAAATGGGGTCTTAGACGGGTTATAACCTAACCTGCTTCATCTTAAAATAATGAGCGAATACTGCCTATTATTAAATTCAAAAAACTAAGAAAACTATAATCAAATTAATTACGAGTATGAAAGATTGCATATACTGAAACTCATATTTATATTTAAGTTTTAATGTTTATTAAAGCTAACACTATTTTTTATTAAGAGATATAGGTACATATATTATTTATCTGCTATTAAAAATTTCACAAACTGACTTGTGTAAAATTGATATAATAATAATTTATATTTGAAACTAAGTCCCAAAACACTAATTAATTATGGCACACAGGTCGTAGGAGTAACCTTACATTTTGCCCTTAGTTACCTTAAAGTGAGCTATTATTGAAAATGTTATTATTACCGGCGAAGATCTTTGGGAGATACAAACACGAAGATCACCAAATGCAATCCCACATTAAATATCTTAATTAAAAAAAAAAAACAAAAGCACTTAGATTTTATTTACAGATTAAATAATAAACAGGTAAAAGCGAAACTTATTTAAACAAAAAAAGATTTGAAAGAGGAAAAGTAATAAATAAGAACCGCGAATGTTGAAACCAAAAATGAAATTGCTACGAAGCAAAAAGTAATTTTCACTTGGCAAGTCATGGCCTTAATGACCGCGCCATATTTTAAAAAGCCAAATCAAATACTTAGTTACAAACGTAACAAAGTGATCTTTGAAAAAAAAGGCCAAAATGAGTTTTCAGTACCAAAGGGTTTAATTTCCTTATTAATTAAGTATTAGGTAGGTATTTGCTCCGTTTGTGAACATAATTGAAGCAGACTTAAGCGTTCAGAACTTCCAAGAATTTCATTCTCTATTGGCCATTTATACTTCGATAGTTATAATAAGCGTTCTGACTAGTTTTAGCTAGAGCAGTGGACGCATCCTTGAAACCTCCAGCGAAAAGCAGCTTAAGCAACAGCCAATTGAAGCCAAGCTAAGCACATGTGTTAAAAGTGAGTTTATAAACTTTATCTATTCAATTATTATATTGAAATTAGATATTTACAACAGCAGCGAAGATGGTGTTAAATTACTATTTAGAATATAATTACTTTTCAGTAATTAAAGCTAAAAATATAATAAATAATAATAACTTCCAAAATTGTACGCAAATGAAAGATGTGTGTGGTAGAAAAAGTGTAAATTATTTATCCCCACCTGCTTATCCTATTTTCGTAAAAATATGATGTTAATGATAATGGAAAAATAATAATACTTATTCTCTTATCGAAAGAAACGTGCAATAATAAATACATTAAATAATGTTTTCGTCATAAATCATTCTGTCAGCAAGAAGGAAAAAAGCTTGTCAGCTCGACTTTGTAAAGGACGATAACGCAACACCTGAGGATGCTCAAGATTAAGCAAGTTGAAAAGATTGAGCGGGAAAATGGAGCACGCCCGTACTTAGATACTCGTACATACTGACTTAGATATTTTAAATATAATCTGAATACTATTTAATTGTTATATTATTCAACATAACATCTAAATATATATAACTCAAAGGTGACTGACTGACATAGTGATCTATCAACGCACAGCCCAAACCACTGGACGGATCGGGCTGAAATTTGGCATGCAGGTAGATGTTATGACGTAGGCATCCGCTAAGAAAGGATTTTGATCAATTCTACCCCCAAGGGGATAAAATAGGCGATGAAAGTTTGTATAAATCTTATTAGATTTATTTCATTCATTATTACGCAGACGTAGTTGCGGGCAACAGCTAGTAATACATATAAATTTGTAGTGACGTATCAGTTTATTCGCGAACCTGATGCAACTAAAAGCGTACTTCAATATATTATATTTAAAAAAAACAAACATAACGAATAATGCTTCAATCTCGTCGTGAAAACAATGTCTGCAAAGAAATCAAAAAGTCGGATTAAAATAATTTAAAAAACGCAATACCAATCCATAAGTCTTTTAAATCCATTATAATGAATATTAAATATCTTATGAAACTATTTTAATAACAGCAAATAAATTAATAAAGTGTGTGTGTAATAGATACGTTTGAGAAATTCTAAATTTACCGTAAAACAAATATTGCAAATTCTTGTCGAGTGCCATAATTGCGAGTCAACAACACAAAATTAATTTCAACTTCATAAATTCAGACTGCCTGGACGTGGCATTTAATAAAAGTACAGATATATTAAATTTGCTACGTTCACGTAATATTGTAGAGTTAGCCGCTAGATAAATAGTTAATTAGATTCGCGTGCGTTAGAGGTAATGTTATATAACAACTCTGCACTAAATAATAACCTAGTATTCTTATATTTCATTTGATACAATATTCAATACAAGTATTTCGGGTTGTTCTAATACCTATATATTTTTAATAATTCTAAATTCAAAATATCAGGCAAAAATAAAGTATAAGTAAATTATATACCAAAAACAGCTTGAACAGCTTCTATGGTGTAATACATAGATCGGTTAGATCCCAGGTACGATTCCCAATTGAAACAAATTGGTAATATCTATCAATTATAAATGTATTATAATTAATATCATTAAAATATATTTTTTTAATGTCTGTATTTTCTTATTTGTAGGGTTACCTATCAACGTTAATCAGGTTTACTCATCAATCAGCGCATTGAGCCAGGTTAATCCCCACATACCACCTGATCAACAAAAGATACCTGTCCTGTTCTGATCTATGTTTATTGATGGACATGAGGTACAGTATCACTAGCCTACAGCTGAGAACCAAATATTGACGTTGTGGTCAAATAGAGATTATGTAGGGTGACCATTGTATCAATCCGGAGACAATGCAAACAATGTGGCAGTTTGCCGCATTCAAATGAGAACTGAGATTGACGGTAGAGATTTTCTGATATCTGACCTCAATGTATATTTCACATACAGCTAAAGTTTTCACATTATATTAGTACTATATATTAATCACCATACATCGATGGTATTTTCATACAAATCTAATAAAAAAACTATAAAATGATACTGACATTAAGTTATGTAATGACAAGCTTAAATACAAATATATAATCTAAAATACTTGGTTCTGTTAGTGTCAGCTGATCCTAAATAAGTACTCAAAATATCTTTACCTTACAAAGAAAGCAAAATAATTAAGGGCTCTCGTATAATCTAAGATACTTAGTACAAGTTATACATTGTTATTTTTTCTCGCCTAAGAAAATCTACCTACACATAAAATAATAGGTAATTTTGGTTTAATATTGCGATTATTTTTTTACTATTATGATCCAAAAAGCTGTGGGAGTTATAAAGTAATAACTAAATTAAAAGATTTTGTGCGGTTTACTTTGTACTTAATTTTATTATTTCAATCTGACGTTTTAAAAGCTTTACAGCCATTGGGGCTGCGATAATTTAATTTTGTTAAAACATATTCGCCGTTAATTTAAAACTACACAAAAATATTCTAAAATATGAAGTCACTATTTGAATCTCTACGTTTTTTAAAACAGAAATAGGAATCTATCTATCTGAACGTGGTTTGAGATGGGTTAGTGAGATATCTAAGAACTTTCTCTGCATTTTCATTAAGAGAAAGCTCAGTCACATCAATTACTCAGTGGAGCATGAGCATATTTCCTTTAAGGCAAAAAGCCTTTGTGTTAAAGATTTGAATCTCGTAGACGGATTACATAATTTTAAAATCCAATTAAATTACACATTCAATTATTACTATGTTACAAGTGCACCTATTTATAAACTCAGTCAATTAAACGTCGCGGGATCAAACTTGAAAAAAAACTGCGATGGTAAACTGCAAAATTTAGGTATTATAAAATTTGAATGGCGTAGTAGGCCTGAAATTTTGAATGTTATTTTAAGAATATTTTTTAGTTATTATTTTTAACATTATCAATAGAAATCAGTAATTTAATAATATTTTAATAATATTTCACATTATTCTTTTAAAAAATCGAAAACTCGTAAAAATTTAAAATGTAGTGATAACGCCTCGTGACTACGTGCCTACATGAGAAAATTATTATGAAAATGTAAATAATGACTCGACACATAAATTATAAATTGCAAATAATGCGGTGCTCTCATAAATAAAATAACCCATTTCATTCTTACTCGAATAATCCGAGTGGGATTATTTTTGACAAATGAGTTCTAGAATGTAATTCGTCGTCCTTCCTTTTATAGAAAATAAATAGCAAGCGGCTCGCAAACCAGTCTCCAAGTTCAATATATGTCGATATTGTCGGTGAGATATTTCATTTCGTTTGTGGGTTACTACAACGCCATTGCTTTACGGAGCGTGAAAAGAAAAGAGCCTCGTTTTAATCGTTTGAATTCCTTTAGAAAGGTTTACTTTTATGGCTTCGACAATAAACTGTTGTTTACAAACGTTCCATCGCGTTATTGTAGCGTGTGGGTTAGCAACCTCAAACTATAACAATGGGGCAATTCACCATTTTATATAGCTGAATTACCTGTGATATTATAATATAATTCTTACCACTCAAATGAATAGTAAATCGAAATTCACACAAAAAAATTTAAGTATTAAGTACAAAGGAAATTTTGTTTTTATTAATTTTTTTCCAGTAGAAAAAACAAGAAAAATTTTATTCTATAAAGGAAATAATTAATTTATATGAATTTATAGAAAAAAATAATTTATTGTATAATATAAAATAATCATGCAAAGTGACATAATTATTTTACTAGCGAACCAGTACTTTCTATTTTCGGAACGTATGTTACAAATGTCAACATTATTATGTTGGCTATGAAACGTCAAGTATCAGTGGATGAATTGCTAGCATAAAAGTTTTCTCTTTTTTGTTTGCTTCGAAAGGGGTTGAGGCCAGGGTAAAAAATATCATGTAAAAAACCCTTACTGAAAACTTGGCTTTGCTTTGTTACGATTTTAAGGAAATAAATTAGAAAGACCTGGCTGTATGTGCTTGATACCTTTGCCTTAAAATGGAACAAATAGTTTGTAGCATTGTCATTTGTCTGTGTCTTGGCTGTGGTTGAGTCGATTTTTCGAAAATTACGCTTGTTTGTGTTTGTGTTGTGTCATTTATATTTTTGTGGTCTTTTTCATATGTTTTAACAGTATTATTTAATGTATTATTCTATCTGTTGTATTTTATATTATTAATAAGAAATAATTTATTATAAAACCAGTGACAATATATTGTGAAACGATGGAGCCTAAAAAGATTTCGTTTGGATTTATGAAAACAAAGAAAGTTGATAAGCCAGTACTAACTGAGAAAAAGCAATATATTGATTGTTTAGAAGAAAAATCCATCAAGGTTGTTGGGTAAGTTTGAATTATTCTTCAAAAAAATCCAAAATTTGTATCCTAATGTACATATTTACAATTCTAACCTCGAAATATTTACTCTTAATTCTCTTCTAATCATAAAAATTGTTATTGTTAATTGTATTTCAGTGGTGAAACAGTGGTAGTAAAGGAAGAACTGGTCATACCGATGAAACCAAACACGCTAATGACAGCAGAGCGACTCCAACAAATTGCTCAAGAAGTCGAAGGTGCTATATTAGACCCAGAACCCACAGATAAGCCTCCTCAAGATGTAGTGTTAGTTCCTAAAGAAAATGAGACTTTAGACCAAATGGCAGAGAGAGAGTTATTGCAGGATGCAAAAAAAGAGGTTGAGGTTCAGAAATTGACTTTGACTGTACCTCTCGCACAACCTCCTTTGGAGGGACAGAAAGAGGTAATCTATCTGTACAAAGTATAAATTTAGGATGTAGAACACTTAATGAATTTATGTTTTTATATTATTTACAGTGTTATCATGTTATTATCTAGTCATAAAGCTTCACTTTTTGTCCAATAATTTGTTGAAAATATTGTATCACCAATCAATAGATGTCATTAGTATGTAGAATATTTAATCAGGAATAAATCCTTACAAGACTGTAAGGGTCATGAATCTCAAAACTAAAAGCCTGTAAATATCAAAGTGATAATTTATGATATCTTTACAAAATAGGCTTGATATGAGATCAGAATTATATCTTCAATATTACACATGACAGAAAGTAACATTTGCTTTTGTTTTTAGTCAACTCTGGATGATTATGAGTCAGTGCCAATAGCTGATTTTGGTATGGCAATGCTCCGAGGCATGGGTTGGACACCAAACAGTGATAAGTAAGTTGTTAAAATTAAATAAAAATAATCCTGATATCCATAACACAAGATGTCCGTCCTAGTTATGAATCTGGATGTAGTATGAGTATTATTTATTAACTTTTCATATGTTTGTATCTATTTTAATTTGATATTGTATTATCATCAGGTCAAAATACAAACAACCTGTATTAAGGCCTAAGGGGTTAGGTCTAGGCGCAGATGCACTAATAAAGAAAAAGGCAGCGAAGTCAAACAGCAAAGAAGAGGAAAAAGAACTCATGATTATAAAAGGTGGATTTGTTAAAATAACTAGTGGAAAATATAGTGGTCTCTATGGAAAGGTATGTAAAAGATGATAATTTCAGCAAATCATTACTTTTTAATATAAAAACACTATCCATGATCTCTGACCTTGTTGTTTGCCTATATCTATGGAATTGTGGATACTGTTTACTTTGGCATAACATAGATAACTGGCATAACTGAGAGATAATACAGCGTAACTTGCTATAGGGATTTTAGACACTAATCTGGGATGTCATTGTTAGTAGGCTATTCACCAAGTCTACTATACTGATAGAAAAATTGCACACAGAGTACTGGAAATTCTAGTTGTAGCACTTGCATTTGATGAAGTACCTGGATGAAAAGTTATAAATAATAACAAATACCTTCATTGTCACACTACTATTTAAATAATTTATTATATACTCTCGCTATGACCACAGAATAACACTTTGGAGACGTCTGATTAAAATAATATAAATGTAAGGCATAGAAAATTAAAATATTTAAATAATGCTGTGAATAACCTAAGAGATTATTATCAATTATCTTTCCTATTAGTTGAAAATGAGTTGCGGCAAGCTATGATGAAGATATAAGATTTTTCTTACAATCAATTTAACTCAATAATTTATTTCTTTTAGGTAATTAGTTTGGATGAGGACAATGGTAGAGTGCTGGTGGATATAACAATGAAGAAGGATACTGTTAGTTTGAGTGAATTCATGATGGAGCCTGTTACAAAGAATGAATATGATCAACAATCTAGAGTATTAAGTAAGTCAATGTTTGTTTAAGATTTTATTTTGATAGAAACACTGGTACATGTTTTATTTTGTTAACAATAAAATTTATTTCATTAATTTCAGATTCAGACAAATATGAAAAATATAAAGATTCAGAAAGAAATCCTGTAAAGACTGAGAAAGCACATTCAAATTCTAAAATCAGGGATTTTTCACCTAAATCTAGATTAGATAATGACAGAAGCTATAACAGGAGTGAAAGAGAAAAAGAGCCAAGTAGGTTTGATAAGAATGGCAGAGAAAAGAGTAAGGAGTATAAAAATCATGAAAATAGAAGAAACAATAATGATGAAGATAGGAAACGATATAGTAGTAATGACTCTGTAAGTTCAGATTATAGATATAGTAAAGGTAAGAAAAATGAATCATATGAGAGTTCAGACTCGATTAGTTCCATCTCTGACTCAGATCTGAGACCAAAGCATAGAGATAGGAGAAAAAGTAGCAGTAGCAGTGAAGACTCTTATGATAAAAGGTCAAAGAAGTTGAAAAAAGTAAAAAGAGATATTGATAAGAAGAGGAAAGGAAAGAAGAAGAAGCGCGATCGAGACCGTTCTCCTAATTATAGGAAATATAAAAAATAAACTTAAATATTATATGATATATTTTTAAATTAATTTCCTTATATTGATTACCAATTTTTTAGTAATTAGGTGGTTCATGCGAGTTGAGATTTGAACATGATGGCTAATCACTCGTATTAGCCACAAAAAAGCGACATCTATCGCAATATATGGTAACTAACACGAGCCCTTGCAGCCTTTGTTTTATCACAATAGCTTCATGGTAGAGGTCGCTGCAGGTAAAACAAGTGATGTCTATTGCTTTTATTTCGTTTTATTGCATTAGGTATATGACAGATGGCGATGTTATTGAATAATATTCCACAACTTTGATTATTATTAAGATTAAGGAAAATAAAATTATATATTCATGAATTTGCTCCTTGTGTTTTATGCATTTTCCTGCTATGCCGCGCAAAATATTTTAAAATATATATATGTATTAATAAAAATTAAATTTATAATACGATTACTGTAATAATTAAATAAAAAATATGCACCTACTTACCTTGGTTTAAATAAACTTTAATGTCAGTAAGGGCTTCAAAGAAAGTTTATTCATACTAAAATCATAGCTCAAAAACTCCTTTTAACAATTTGTTAACTCTACAATCCGGCTGGTCCTTTTTACCTTTCCATTGTCAAAACTTTTGGATTGCTTCATATTCATGTATTTTAATTTGAGAGATTAGAGTAAATTTCAATTTTATTGCATATGAGTACAAAAGTACATAAATAATTTAGCAGAAGATGTAATTAATATTGGTAATAATTTTAATGACGATAATGAACTTTTGTGAAAGAAAAGGCCCCGACTTATTTTTAAACTTATAAGTTATTTTCAATTTCAATACTTTATGTGTGCTTACCTAGTGTTTAGATATGTGTGTAGCGCAGGTATCTATAACGGGAGAGAGTGAATTTATCGATCAGTTGAGGTTTTAGCTTTCCATGTAAAGGGGGTTGAATTGTTGAAGTGCAATATTCTTATTTACTAATAAAACTTTATTAAATTTATCGTTTTCATTTTATATAAAGCGCGTAGTATTGCAATAAAAGTATTGTTATAATAATATAACATTTAGTATAATTATTATTATTTATAATTTTATATCTAAAACAGCTAGAGCCAAAAATATTGCTTTAATTGTAGTAACAAATATGTGTAACTCATAGAAATTCTAACAATACAAATTTTAATACATGTAGAGTTTTAGAACTCTGTAAATGTTAAATAAACTACATCAGCACATATTAGAGCCTCCAAAGAAATTAATTTAAAAAGAAATTTGTTTGACATTTTCACGGGTAGACATTTTCATTTTACGATTCCACCCCGTTTATAGATGTGGCGGCTCGGCGGCATCGTCAAAAGAGGGCGACGAATGAAGGGAGGATAAATTAAGCTTCACGGGGGAACGTCTCAGTCGTTTTTACCTACTGTTTTATGTTTAGATTATTATCTATGAGAGAATTTGTATTTTTAACACGCATAATATAGAGCAATTATTTTATTGATGCTTATGTTAACCTAACATTTGAAAATTATTAATTTAACAAGCATAATATAGCTATACTAGCAAAGCTACGTTCAATTTTGGTGTGGCGTTTTTCAATTGTTGACCATGGGCGCGGCGAAACCTAAATGTTACTCGTTTTAGTTGTTATTTTTTAAAATTAAAAGAACTGCCTTTGACTAGGGTAAATGTTATTGTTAAAAAAAACCTCTCGAACCCTTAATTTAAATGTAATCGTTATAGTACCATTATTTAGTAAAGAATGCATTTCTTTGTATGTTTACTTAAACTACATGTTTTAGTAAGAATAACTTTTTTTTTGTTAAAACTACATAAACCACTCATTCGAACTTCCTACCCTTTTGTAAAACCTCTTTAAAAAATACTCTTCAACAAAAAGCAACTAAACTAAATCCATCGAATGCTTTCATGCAAGTAACGTATTTTGTTTTCATACAAACAGAGAAATGTATAAGCAAATGCGGGATAAAATTGTACATGAAATCAAATTTCTAGTGAACAGGTTTGAGTACGCATTCATCATTGCGTATTGAAGGTAAATCAGGAGAATAGTATTCACTTAAGCATGAAATACCCGAACATGATCGAACTAAAGTTTCATCTCATTTCCTTTCATTTCGCTCTCGTAAAATAAATCTGTAACCACAGGTGTTTGTTGCAAAAATATACCTACCAGAGAAATGCTAGAAACAATATCGATGATAATGAATAAATACCCTCAAATGACCCCAGACTTGGATCCCATAAAACACTCAGACCCAAAACAAATTTTTAAAACATCATTATAAATATTTCTTTTGAGCAGGAATCGAACCAGTGCACAAACAGCTCATTCGAACTTGGATACAAACTACATTGAAAGTGAAGGCGTATGTAAAATTTTGTTTAACTAATTCGTTCCTTTACATCAAATATGAAACATTAATAAAAATTACTATTAATAAATTTATTATATATTTGAAGAGTAACCTATAAAATAATCTAGTTTCCCGGCCACTCTTGCTGACCTTATGCTATTGAGAAATGGTTCGATACAACTTGGTTCATTCTGTTCGTGGGGTATTCTTTTATTTTTGAAACGAGATTAAATTAAATCATGACCTGAATCGATTTCAAAACAAATTAAAAACTTCACTTAAAAATGTAAGGATCATGACTATAAAAAGTAATTAGGAGTTTTTCTATTTTTATAACTATTTTCTATTTAACATGTTCGAGTAAGCATAAAAAGAGAATAGGGTTGCTGACCTAATGCTGAACAAATTGCTTCTGCCTGACCTCTCAGAAAACGAATAATAATATTCCGACGAAACACTCGTTTAGAACGATCCGCCTTTTTGCAAATATTCTTTTACCTATATTAAATTTAATACAACACAATGAATTTGTTTTAAGTGAAATATCATTATATTAAATAATCTATACTTAGTATCAAACATATTCAATCTTGTTAAAACATAATAAGATAATGATTACTTTTTAATCACTTGTTGAATCATCTTTTAAAGTAAAGTTTTGATCAAAAGGAATCCTTGTAAACTTTAATAAGATATTCATTGGAACTTTACAGCCGGGAACGTAATCAAATACTCACTCAGTATTAACTAACTTATTATTTATTGACTTGAAGTTAGTTGTTTCATATTATAACCAACATGATTTAACTAATTTAAAAGATCTTTTGCGGCTTACTGCCGCTTTTATTTTATTTATTTTAATCTGTCGTACTCGCGATGAGTAATTCGCTAAAAGCCTTTCAAGATAATTATATTTTATAATTACGTAAGAAATTCATTATATTTAACTTAAAACGCTGTAACATAATATTTCTCTTTGGTAGTCTATGCACTGCAGTCTAGTTTAACATCCGGCTGAACATAGTCAAATGCCGGACTACTACCTATACAAAATGTAATCCGTATAAACAACTCAAAACATTTGAATGTGGAAGGAAAATACAGTCGATACGCTCTGAAACAACTATTATAGCGTACGCAGACTATTTGTAAATAAAGCAAGAAAGGTAAATAATAAAACAAAAGTATACAAAATCATTTTTATTTTAAGATACATAATATTATTAAGGGTAAATAAGAAATAAGGTATCTATTAGGAATGGAGGGTTTTAGGTTAGGATATCACATTTAACACTTAAATAGACACATAGAAATTTTGTAAATAACTCCTAATTCCTACACATTTAGATTATAGAAAATATTTTGGTTCACAACTGATTTTTCATTCACAAAATTTATCATCATTTTAAAAATAATTTACATTATTATTCTTTTAGTAATAATATTATCTTTTACAAGCTCTTACAATCTTCCCTTATAATAACTTTCTCTCGCCTCCCTTCTCCTTTCAATTTCGTCCCAAAAGATATACCTATTTTATACAAGAAAGTAGAAATATAATAAATATATTAGAAATGTAAATATTGTATTAGGATAAATAGATATAAAATTCATTGTATATTATTATAAGAAATTAAAATAATTGTGCGTTTACAATAAGTCTTAAGACGAAAATTAAACCCATATTTTAAGCTGATGAAGCAGAAATATGTCTGTGTCTTTAAATAAAGTAGTAAGTTTACGGAAATAGCGTAATAAAAACACACGCAGTACGAAACAAATAATCTTAGTAATTCACGTCGCTATCCCTAACTCTGTCACCTCTTTTTTATCTATTATTTTAATCGTGAATTTTGCACATCTACTAAAATTCCACGTCGATAAAGATCTATGCAAATTAAGTAGGTACATACATCCTAAAAAAGTTACAATTTGTTCAAATTAATCTTTCCCAAATTCGAACAAAATTAGCTGTAAGAACTTTAAGCGAAAATTGTACTAATCCTTGGAGATTTATAAATTACATTGTTTAATTATGATTGATATTAAATAAACTGAATAGATTGTGTTTCCGAAATGAACTTTGATTTTCGAGTTAATTCTTTGAGTAAACATGCTTCATATAAGTAGGTAAATTTAATGATCACTTTATTATTTACTAATTATTTAATTGCGATTATCGTCAAATCTACGTTCAGTATTGCATTACTATTATTTTCTAAATTATATTTTAAATTTTTGTTTACTTTTAATATATAGATCAATTTGGTATTCCTTTAGCGAGCAGAGATTTACGTTAGTGTATTATGAAAGTAAGCAAACGACTTAAAATGTGCGTCGTTGTGAATACTCCTCAGATAGGACCTTCACGAGAAAACCCCCTGATGACTAGATAAGATTTTCATTTCTAAAATTTGATGCGTAATATTAGTACATGTTATATAGAAATATTTTGACAATCTTAATAAAAAGTTCATTTATTTCCAATAAAAGTACCTACACTTACCACAGTTACAAGGGTGTACTCGATTTCGATCCTATATCTATTCCACATTGCTCGTACCTTACTTTTCTTGTTAGTCATTCCAGCCATGAAAGCCTTAGCCATTTTGAACACAATAGAGTGAACCTGCCGTTATTATTAGTTACTTGAACTTTCTTAACCTCATATAATATTGATTTGAGTGTTTTAATACAACACTACCATATACAACTATAACACGTGTATACGACAATACAATATTGTATTTACACAAATTATTGATAATTCATATTGCTAATTTTACCTTAAATACTATTAAGCGTTACAACAATCACATTATTAACATTAAACACCACATTAATAAGGAAGAATAATATTTATTTCAATTAAATTTGCAAGAATATAGTAAATGTAATATTTATTTTTAAAATACATTTTGAACATTTAAAAATAACTTCACCAATACTGTAATATAAAAAATAGCAATACTATATTTATTTATTTAAATAAAATAAATGTATATAAATGTTGATTATTCAAGCAAATTTTATTGAAATATAAGTTAAAGGTGTAGGGAAGACAGTTTTCTAATGAAGAAATGTCCAATAAATATCGAGAACTTTCAAGAGTTTTTTAAGTAATACTCCCACAACCTTGCAACGACTATTCCTATTTTTTATTTTACTTTCGACGTGATAATTGTGTGTAATGTTTATTTTTATATTTGGTAAGCTTTTGTCAAGTAGTATATTGATAGGGCAATCATAACAATGTATACAATATCAAACAATATCGACCTTATTAATGGTTATTAATCGATATGTTATCTTGAAAAATAAAGCTATTGTTCGATAGTTTTGTCAATAAAACAACATATAATAAATCAAAAAAGTTTTTGCGAAAATTCACAACGCTTGTTATACTGCGGTACGGTTATTGGCAAACCGTGCGATTAAAAATCGCAAAATGTTTATTGTGCTTTAAATTTGTTATCATAATATAGAATAAAATTGGCTGTTTTATTTAAATTAAAAACAAGAAAATATTTAAGTGTATGTCTATGTGTTTATTACTAGTATCTATAAGTAACGCCCTACTAATACGACAAACTCAATTTGACTTTGACGTGGGTAACGGAATTATAACTGTTAACTTATGACTACCTTCGTCAAGATTATAACACGAACAAATAACTATGTAACATTTGATCTTTTTTTATACACAATTTGACATAGTAAGCATATTCTAAACGAAACCTTTGTAATTCATTTTAAAAATCATAGTTATTGTCCTGATAAAGTAACAATTAATACTTGAGTTACACCAAAATTTAAAGCAATATCTTAGCAGAGAGTACGTCTGTGTCAGTTGAAATAATTAAAACATGTAAATCGTAGGCGTTTTCAAGTGTCTCTAAAATCAATTTAAATACAGATACACAAATAAATTTAATTAATAATAAATATCTTTGAAACAAAGTTTGTGATTAAAATTAGTCGGACTAATTTGTGCGTGGGCAGATTTTAGTTAACATTGTTACTTTATCTTGAATATGGAATGTTTTTGGTTCCACAAACAAAACTTTTTAATTGTCATAATTACTAACACGATTATCTCGTCGAAACTTCGGAAGTCTTCGCATATTGAATGTCGATGTGGTGTCCTCCACGTCGGTGTTAGCGCTTTGTGAATGGATTACGTGCGGACGTACGCGCGGCAGCCGCAGCGGTTTGTGTGCAGTTGCATAGAGCGTCGAACATTCGCACGACAAAACCGCGAGCCCTGTGCAGTTGACGTCTAAACCCTGTAACAATGTAGAATAATTTGGAATAATATAATTCTTTATCTCACAATTGAATTCACAAAACTATTGGATGATGTGAAGCTACAACGATTCCCAGCTCAAACAAAAGAGCTGAATAAAATCCTTAATGTCTTTCATTATAAGAATGTTCTAAGTAATGACTAAGCAAGTACTTAACAATACGAAAATAAGGGAAGAACTCGTAAAAATTGTCATTCCTTCCTTTAAGATATGTGAAAGGCACATTAGCATAATCACCCTATTACCTTCCATAAAATGGAATACTGTACCTTAAGCCATAAATAAAAGAGTGTTTATTTGCTTTTTGGCTACATTTTTATTTATTCAGACAAAGCCACAAGCCTAAAAAAAACTTTGAGACATATTCAATGTAAGAAAAGTCTTTTTTAAAGGTATTTTCTGATATTTTTTCATTGCAATAATATGTTATAATAAGTATCTATTCACATTTATCAACGTAATAGCTTAATTTTATAGACATTGCAGCAACACTACTTTCACACAGTATTTATTATAATATGAGTTTTTTATTCTATTTTAGTAGAGGTAGTGCCTCTACCTATCCCATTCTCGATGTAAAACAATTTTATATAGCATGTTTGATAGAATTAATAATACATGACCTAATTTTGGAAAACCAATTTTATTGCTGCTTCTGAAACTAAACTTGTGTTCTCCGTAATTAACACGATTACAGTAATAGTGTATTTTGGTGCATAAACAGAAACAACTAACTAAATTATATAGGTTTAAAATAAAAACCCTAAACATTAATTTAAAGTCAACTTTAATTAATTATAAAATTGTTTATTGAATTTGTTTGTTTAATGAATTGCGGCATTCAAATCAAATAGTGTAGATTTTTGAAATGTAAGTATGGATTTGTACCTATCCTACGATTACGTAAACAGGCCAATATATTATATTGATAAGGCGTGTGACGTAAAATACACATGGCACAAAAGATTCCATGTGCGTTCATTGAAAACTCTATAAAATAAACTCTACCATAAACACACGGCTTTTACTTTTACAGTCAAGTCATAAAACAAGCGAAAATGTAACATTTATTGCTGGCTTCATATAAAATCCGTACTCAAATTGATGCCACATTATTATCAATTGTATATTTATCACATTGTAAAAGGTAGCGTGAATTTATTCCTCCATTTAAATCTACGATGTTTTTGACACATATCAGCTACGGATATAAGTAACGAGAAATATTGGTTACTATTAATTTCAAGTTTCATTGGCTGCCGCTATTCACCACCTATTTTGCATTGTGTTCACAATAATGCCTTATTTTACTTTATGTGGCTCAATTTTTAATTAATTTAAGTTAATTCAACGTCTCAAAAGGTATGCAGAAATAGTGGTCGTGGCGGATTTGTATATTTCAACAAACAGTAAACCGTATAAAGTATTTTAAATTAGTTAAATAATGTGCACAAATACTCTACAACACCATTACATCGTATTGATTTAGTTATAGGATTAATACAGCTATTTACAAAATAAACATCAAAATAATTTGATTAATATTTCGCCTTGATCTGTCACATTTCTGAAATAAACAAAGATAAAACAGATGTAGATATATCGTGTGATAAAACTTGCAAATATTCCAAATCACTATAAAGGATACATTTCACATTTATACAGACTAGACACTAGACGATACAAACCTATAGAGTGTAGACACTTGGGAATATACACTCATGAAGACGGATTCGCCTATTCCACAATGGCTTGTGTAGCTTTCCTTACACTAAATTTAAAGAGATTATTGTTATATGTATATCAAATTACAATCTAATAGAAAACTGGAAATTAGAGAATTATAAAGAAAAAAACAGCAAAAACCCCGATGTATTTCATAAATAATTATTATAAGTCAAAACACACACATACATTTTAAACATAAAAACAATACAGAGATAAAGTTCTTTGGTAACATATTCACAAGACACTACGTCATTTGAAACATGTTTGAGAATACATTTCCTTCATTTACATAATGAATTACAAATAATGCTACTTGTAGAGAATGTTAAAAATAACTTCGCCATATTGTATGTACCTACTTATGTGCTTTGCATTCACGTGTTCTTAACCAAACGTTTGATGTGTTCTTTGGTTTTTATGCGTATTATATAAATAGACATTAGACAAATAAATCTGATAATAATTAATATTTCTGTCGTTTTTTCTAGTTGTGTTGTATGGGTATTTCTTTGTTTAAAAACGATTCATTTAAGTAATACGAGCTATTGAAACAATATTCAATGCAGTACAATAGACTTATTATTCATGCATGAATTGTATTACATAAACATATTGACATTTTTTTCTTTTTCTCTTTGCATTTATTAATCTCTGTAGAATTTTCTTCTTTATTACAATTTGTGATTGTGATTATTACGAATTAGGATAGCAGTCACCTCTAAAGTCAGGTAATAAGATGAAAGATGGACTTGGTATGGTAGGCCATGGATTGGAAGGCGATTAGTTGTTTTTCTTTTTAATAAAAAAATAACATGTTTTCACATATGTATCTATTACTAATCCTCTGCTATATTTGTAGTGATATTAAAAATAAGTCTGTTTGTTCAATAATGTTATCTTTATCTTCTCCTACGTAAAAGATTTTTATCACAAAAATGTACGGGTATTGTCAACGAGATTATATTACGAGTCTCTTTGCCGGAACATCTTCATATCCGACCGAGTAAATTGTTTCCTTTATGCGAATGAGTACATATTTTGTGATCATTCATTTTGTTAAAGGAATTTTTATTATATTCGTACGACTATATCACTTTTTTATGCGTGTGTGAGTGTGTGTGTGTACGTATATATGACTAAGATTGTAATAAACGTTATCAAGCAATAGTTTTTTCTAATAGTTTTTGCTCATATGTTGGTAATTATGTTTTATAGGTGTTAGGAAGGTGTAATTGATCAGTTACAGAAAGTGGGAAAGAGAGGGTAGATCCAAGTTGTTTTAAATTTTATAAAATTTAAAATAGGCTATGCGGATTTACCATCGTTTTTCTTTAGATTGTTTCAGTCATCGTGGCCGCAGTCAGCAAAGCTTCCGAAACGTCAGAATAAAGTAATAAAAGTAAATGGAATAACAAATCGTATAAAGCCTTCTAAATTAATTAATTTTATTAATTACTCTTTTTGTTTTACGTATAAAACGCAAATATCGAATACCTATACCTAGAGTCATACATCAAAAGCGTCTTATTAAATTAAGCCATCGAGTATGTGTCCAATAAACAATAACGTAATTACGAGCAATTCAATTTGTCTACTCGGTAATCAATTTACAGGGCTGGACAGAAACATAAAACGTTTGCTCTACAGTCTGTCATAGTCATATCTATAGTCTAAAATACATAAAATGATTTATAATCATTTGATGAAAAATTGCTTTTTCAAAATAATATACTAAATTAAATTTCTTTTCTCACGTTTTTTCATTGGTGTCATTTAATATGAAATTGACCGGATTAATTCGAATTTATTTTTGAGGAATTAATTACTGTTAACTATAAAGTAAAATATAATAAAAATATTCAAGCGCTAGATGTAATTGAATAAAAATAAGTAATTAAACGAACTATAAGCAAAACAAATTAAATACGTTTCTATTATTCTCTATAAAACGAAAGAAAATGTAAAAAGAGCAATTTTTATTTTAAATGTTTACAAAGGCTACGGAACAAAAAAAAGTTTGGCGGAAAACCTTTTGAAAGTAAAATGACTGAAACAATGTTTTGAATATTAAAACAAAATGACTTGAATTTTTTGTGAAATTATTTATAAAGTTACATTTAATATGGAACAGTTTAACTTTTTTTTTACTTTTGAATGTTAAAATATTATTCTTTAGATCAATTAACAGTTTGGTAGAAACTTGGGCTCACTCTCCTCGTGGTCCGAATGTCTATCTGCACATACGGTCCAATTTAGCTCAATTTATCTTTTCCCACACAACTCGACCTACTGCATTTATGATAAATATAACTAAATTTATTATTCTTAATAAGTCTTTCAAGCATCCAATATGTATTATCTAAACGAAAAAATACCTAATATTTTCTCAGTCGAAGAGTAATAGATAAATATCTGGAATAGATAAACGATAAAAGAAAATACAGACACGATGCTCAACGTGAGCGAGGTCCTTTGACAGGCGTCACTCCCTCGGGGACTATAACGCTAATTGTGTAGCAATTTAGATGTTACAAAGTTACTATTACTCTGCTTAAATGTTAATAAAACATTTTATTTAAAGTAAATTTTAATTTTCTCTTTTTTAGCAATAAATTAGATAAATTATTGTTTGTGTCTTTCTATTTTATTATATTATAGACATGCTAAGTTTGCTGTGTTAATATTTAAAATCAGCTTAGTTACAACAGACTTTGTTGTATTTAGTATTTTGAGAATTATAATAAGAAACTTGAAATTGTTTAAATTGAAAAAACATACGGTAAAACTAAAAATTAAAATTGGTTCTTACCTATCTCAGCTGGAATGCCATAGACCTGCAAAATAAAATCCTTATTAGCTTTATTGATATTTGATAAAAAAGATCCTAATTAATGTTATAATTATGCTGAAGACATGATTATTGCGTGACCGCCAAGTAAATTTATCCTACTTAAAGACGCACGCTATCTTATGAGACACTTAAAGAAAATCTTTGGCTATCTCTTTCAACTTGTTTGCTCTTCTAGAAACTGTTTCTTTCCGTGAAACGCGAGATTGAAGTGCTTGCTATTCAATATAGAATCATAAGAGTAGCGTTAAACAGATAACGAAGCTTAGGAGATGAACACAAGGTTTTTATGTTAGGCCACCAATAGGATCATAAATAAAAACAGGTACATACGTCCTTATCGATTATACATCCCGTTTAAATTTGTTGCTTAGTTACAAAGCAAATTAATTACATATTTCCGGTTAACTTTTATTATAGGTAGCTTCAAAATGTATCCCTTTACCCAAACGTTTAATGTTACAAAATTAGAACACAATATTACATTAATTTTATATTGATTACACCAAATATTAATTATATACCTAATTCATTTAAAAAGTAAACCTTTTAAAATACTTACGTCCAAATACGGGTTAGGATAATTCAATCTACGGGCTGTTTCAATTGTTGCATCGTGAATAATGCTTTCGACAAATTCTTGGACTTGATAGAGACTGCTAGAATCCTTCTTGAATTCAGCTACTCTTTGGGACAATTCTTTGGACTTTTCTTCACTTTCGATAGACATTTTAATTATTTTTTGGTCTCCAATTACTTAATAAAAAAAATTATAATTATGGTTGCCGAGTTCAATGTAAATATTGTCCAAGCATTATTGAAATTAAAAAGTTCTATTCACTTTTTAAGTATTTCTCGGTCTATTCAACGGTTATTAGTTTATTTAATTAAGGTTTGCTTATTTGACATTCTTATCGCATTTCCAGATTTAAAGTATAGTTTGTTTATAGAGAAGCACTAACAACGCGACGTGCGCTACAACAAGAGCAGCACTGAAATACTAATGTAATACTAAGCCAGGTGCCCTCGTTCGTGTCCCTGGCCGGACGGTCGTTCGAGCATGCGCTGTAAACTTCCACAATAAAAGCCTTAATGCATTTGCTACACTTTAACCCATTATTACAATAAACAAATAATCGAAGTATCTACCCTAATAAATAGATAATTATTTATTACCTAAAACATGAAATTGAGGTTTTGTGTGGGCAACTAAAATTAGAAATAGTCGAATTCCATTTATTTCTCAATTTGTATTTATATAAAATAATAGAATGTGGTAGATTATTGATCATAAAAATGTATGCGTGAGAACAAATGTTTAAAAATGAAATTGTCGTTCTTCAAAAATTCCGGTGCAAGTACCCCTACTTTCTTGAGTGTAATTAAAAATAAAAACAGACTAGACAATGCCAATTGAATAATAGCAATATTACGCAAGACTAGGCTATATTATATAGTAATTATCCTTTGGATTGAAGAAACCAATAAAAAAGGTAGCGGGAATTAGATTGTCTATGGATGAAATGCGTAAAAATATTTATTTATATATATTTACCCACGCTTCAGTTTCAAACTTATTAAATGCTATAGAGATAAATATTGATATATAATCTCAGTACTTAATACAAAATAAAACTTAAAGAAAATAATTTATTTTAATTGATATACCTGATACTGCCTCGTGTGTGTCATGACTATACTGTGCTACAACACTAACACAAAGTTCCCGCGCGTTTATCCAAATGTCAAGGGTTCGTTGCGTGCTGCTTGTGAATTGTATTTTAAAATTCTCATAAATGCATTATTGCTTGGTAATTAAGTGTATATTTTACTAACCTGAATAAAATATCATCATGAAGGCAGATGCTGTGGAAGATAACCCGGATAATTTGACACCTAAGAAAAAGTTAAAACAAGCTCGTCTACCTTTTAAAGTTATTGGTGATGCTGCTTCTGTGACTGAATCTCCAGTGTCGAGAAAGAGAAAATTAGCTGTAGAGGATCCGAAAATAGAAAATAAAATAGGAAGAACAAGTAAAAAAAATGGTATAACCAATTTAGACGAATCGATAGTCATAAGTGACGATGAAAAAGCGTTAGAGTTGGAGAATAAACCAGCGAATCCACTAGTAAAAATCATAGATAAGGCTCGCAAAAATAAATTCCAAAAACTTATCACATCAAAGAAAAGAAGAAGTAAAAGGCTTACAAGGACTACAACCTCACCAAAATGCAATGCTTCTGTTGATAGTGAAATTGAGAATATGGACGTTGACGGGAGTGAAGAAACAGAATGTGTAGTAAATAATGAAGAATTATCATTTGCAGAAAGTAAAAAACAAGTTAGAAATGAGGTAATTGGTGAGGAACATATGGAAGTAATTATTTTGGATGATGAATCAAATTCAACACATGCTTCATTAAAGTCAGATGAGGTTCAACAGACTCCGGATCATCCAAATACTCCTTTGACCACACACAAAAGATTACGATCAAGTACTAAAAGTCTTAATTCAGATTTAGATAACACTGCTGGTTCAAATTTGGATGAATCTAGTACTAATTCTCTAGCATCAACTCCTAAAAGTTCTAGGGAAATTGCCAACACCAAATTAACACCAAAACAGGTAATGTTTATTAATAAAATTACATGTATTGTTTATAAATATAGTTTGTGCTTAATGATAAGGAATATTTATATAGTTTTTATTCATTTCCATAATGTTATTTGTAAACTTGATTTGACTAATTTAAAATACATATATTTTTTATTATTTTAATTCTATGTTTTGATAGTTTCACAACCTTCATGTTATGGTAAGACTGAAGTGTTGTTTGTATCACCATAAATTTAACATAATAACCAAGTCTGACAATAAAGGTGTTTTTATTTTACATTTTATGGTTTATTATTTAATATAGTATTTAGTTTAAATAGAATTGATAGGTTATGCGACCATTAGTATTATGCAAATGAATAAAGAATGCCTTATAAGTGAAATAAATTGTTTTCAGCTCCAAAAAAGACAAGAAGCTGCTAAAAAACGAGAAGAAAGGGACAAAAAGAAGCAAGAAGAAAAATATGAAAAGGCAAGAATTAAACAAGAGAAAGAGGATCAAAAGAAGAGGGAACGAGAGGAAAAAGAGGAACAAAGACGTAAAGAGAAGGAAGAGAAAGAAAAACAAAAGGAATTAGAAAAAAGTAATATTTAATTTGTTTATTATGTTGGGTATATTGATAAAGTATTATTGTGATAAAAAGTAATGTCGGAACCTAATTAAAATTACATGTTTCAGAACTGAGAGAAGAAAAAGAAGAATTAAAACGAAAAGAAAAGGAAGAAAAAGAGGAACAAAGACGTAAAGAGAAGGAAGAGAAAGAGGATCAGAAAAGAAAAGAAAAAGAGGCAAAGGAAGAGGAAAGACGTAAGAAGCAGGAGGCTTTAGATTCAGAAAAACAAGAACAGGAGTTAAAGAAGAAAAAGGCAGCTGAGGCTTTTGTTAATTTTTTTGTACCAAAACAAAAAGTTGATAAAGACACCCCATCGACAGGACCAATAAGTAAAAACAGTATTTTATCAAGTTTTACTATAAAGTCAGATATGAGGTTAGCACCAACAGTCAGAAATCAGTTAGATGAAGAAAGAAGGGAAAATTTAGATTTATTAATAGAAAATCAAAAGGAGGATAAACTTTATTTAAAATGTTTAAAGGAGGGTTTAGTGACTCCTGGTTGCTGTGGGAAGACCTGGCCTTTGGATGATAAGGATGATGATGATGATGATGACGATGTTGTCCTAATTGGTAAGTTTTCTTTGTTTGTTTGTTTGTTATACAAAAATTCCATCAAATATATTACTGTTTATTATACTACTAAATTATTGTTAAATATAGTAATCACTTTATATTTTCTTTGAACAACCTTTTTGCTATAGTAGTATATTATACATATTTGACATTAAATACATTTAAAAAATAGTACAGAAATATATAGCGACTGCACTTCATCAGTTAAACAGAGAAAGACAAATGAACATTTTTAAAATAATGATTAATTTTCAGAAGATGATTTACCATCATTAGAAGGTATGGGAGAAGTAATAAGTAGTGAATCTGTAGTTAGAGAAAAATTAAGACCAAAACTGTTTAGTTTTCAAGAAAATAGACGACCTCCATATTGGGGTACATGGCGTAAGAAAAGTATTCACATTAAGCCAAGAAAACCATTTGGAAAAGATGAGGTATTAACAACAAATTCAATTAATCTCTATTTTAAATTAAATATCTTCCTAGTTAATAAATTATCAAGGTAAATAATTGTACATATTTTTCATAAGGGGCTGATGAGGGAAAGGCATGGCATAATGTCTTTAAAGATCTGGATTTTATAATTATATGCGTATTAAAATATATAAGTTTTTTGATACAACCTTTATCTGGTCCACCAATTGCACCGACCACCGACTGACTTTAAAAAAGGATTTTTATGTAAAATTTTGATATTTCACACTTTTATGTACAAAGAAATGAAATTGATTTATTTTAATAATTAATTAAGTGTGAATAGATATATATTTTTTATTTAATGTTATATAACTACAATGTTTTTACATCAAAATTGTTAATTTATTCAGAAAGTATTGGACTATGAAGTAGACAGCGATGAAGAATGGGAAGATGAGGGCGAGGGAGAGAGCGTGGATGATGATGGAAGCGACGAGGAAGCAGAGGGAGATGAATATGAAGTTGATAATGAATTCTTTGTACCACATGGATATCTTAGTGATGAGGTATGTAATAGGAAATTCTATTTTATTGAAATTTTTAAATGTTTTTATTTATTCTACATTGGGACTTGAGATTTAATGCTTTTGTAATTATAATTTATTTGTTTTTCTTTGTTTTGTTCTTTAGGAAGCAACAATGGATGGTGATGATGTACTTTCATTATCACCAGAAGCACAGAAGGCTAAATTAAAACACCTTGAAGACGAATTTGAATTAGAAATGAAAAAACCTACAGAAAAACTTAAACCTCGGTTGTATGGTTTATTATGGGCAACAAAAGATGGCGGTAAACCAGACAATTGTGTAGACGTACTGTGGAATTACTTTGATAAGCTGTCCATGATTATGGATGACCCTACTTCATTATTGCAACCATCACAAGAGAATGAAGAGGTCGAGAAAAAGAAGATTCGCAAGAAGAAATCTGGACTTAATGCAGAACAGAGCAGCCCTAATAGTGAAAAAAAGAAAAAACAAAAAGTAGAGAAAAACGAAATTAAAAAAACAAAATCCGAGATAAAGAAGCCACAGAAAAGCCACAATGATTCATTAAAAAATCAGCCTGGGATTAACAGTTTCCTCAAAAAACTAAAAGCAACTTAATTTTAAACATTTAAACATAGCAATTTTATGTATATTTTAAAAATTACTACTATAATGTTTTTTTTTAGATATTTAGGAGCTAATGAAATGATAACGAAATCTTTTTTACAATTTTATTAAAACTGGATTTTAATAAGTGTCTTCATACTTAACTACTCTGACTATAGCTAATTTTATATCTAGGATGAGAATATTGTATATATTGAAGCCTATTAATTATTCTTTGTTGCTTTTACAATGAAAATAAAGATGTCTTCCACATCAACATCGTTAAAGAGTATGCTTTAGTTTTAATGTCCTTATAAATTTATAATAATTAGGAAATGTCACGTAATAAACTAGCGCATACAATTTATTTGCTAATAAAAATAATGTAAATAATTCATGAATTTCAAATTTAGAGTACATTTAGGATTGTGTATTTTGCACTGGTAAACAATAAAAAAATATAAAAGCTTTAGAATTATAAGTATTATTATTTTTTAATGTCAGTTTCAGCTGTCACTATTGTATAAAGGAATGATTGCGAATTTCCCTACGGGGCGCTTAGTCTCTATGTTTCCTCGTAGACCGGGCCCTAATTTAATCTACAGTCTGCTGTTGAAATCAGGTCTTACGTTTAGGACCAATGATGACCTCACTACTACAGTATTTTGTATTCTCAAGTTCAATTTTTGTCGTGTGTGCGTAGTTCAATTAAATAATATTAGATAACAACATAAAAATGCTTTCCTAGATTTTTTTTTAATACAAGCAAGTAATGCATTCACCTCCTCAATATAGTAATTAGAGTATGCATAAAAGTTCAAATTATTCAAGTGGCTAAAATCAGCGATAGAAGTAATCAATCCAGTTCCGAAATACATAATCGCTTAAAATTAATTGATTGGGATGACGTACATCACTCTTTCAGTATAAAAAATTACTTCGGTCCTTGTAGTGTGGTTTTATTTCTTGGAAATTAAATCGTATTTCTGATTGTAATTTAAAGATTGTGAAGTTCTGTTTGTGGTATATGTAGTGTAGTTGTAAGCTTGCAAAACAATTTTAGCCTAAATGCCGTGACGGGCGTATCGTTACAATGAGCAAAATGTCGAAAAATAAATTAAACTTGACCCTCCCTCCTGGGTCAATAGATTCAGCTCCAGTAATTACACCATCGAATATGACTCCTATAAAATCGGCTGCATCGACAGAGTAAGTCATTTTGCACTTTATTTTATTTATTAACTATTCCAATATCCATGCCTCCGATTTACTAAATTTGAAAATATGTTGATAGTATTATAGCTAATAATAATTCTATTCTTATTTATATGATAAAAGGGCAAGTTACTACTGCATATTACGCCATAAATTGCAATGTTGTGCAGTCATTGTTATGAACAACTAGTACAACGCATTTGTACAAAATGTAAATATTACGTTATGGGATAGTAAATAAAGGCAAACAAGAGAATAGATGCTTACATCGGCCACAACTTTACCTATAATATGGGTGGTGAAAAGTCATGTTTTTCAGTTGAATTCTCAAGTTACTACTGTAATTATAAGAAGTAATAATACAGATGTTATTTTGAAACCCTTTTATGGTTAGATTTGTAGACTACTAGCCGATTATCATTTTAAATCATATGTCATGTGCATGAAATTTTATTAAACAACCATGTTTTCAAGTAGACGTCAAGGTCTTGCTGGTAAATCAAAGACCAGTATTGAGGCTTTGACAGAGCGACTAGAACAGATTGAAATGGATGATACGCAACGAAGAAGAATAGAAGTGTTCCTCTGCCAAAAGGAAAAAATTGGGGAGCTCAGTGATGATGACTTTGAAAAACTGGGAGAACTTGGTTTGTATAAAAACATTTTAAAGGATTTTGTTGACATTCTGCATGTAATATCTGTTTTTATAGTTTCTGACATATGACCACATTCCACTTGCTGTTAAGCTGGATTGTCTTCCATCTATAGAGATAAATGTTTGCATGCAACAGTTATTTCCATTGAGTGTTATTGCCAGTTGAGGTTCTAAATGTTCTTACTTGGTCTGCCCACATCTATTTAAATATAAATAAAGTTATTTTTAATCTATAATGTTTATGGGTCAAAGATAAGCATTTGTGAATAATAAAATCCTGGTGTGTTTAGTGTTTTTTTTAATAAAATTGCAGGCCAAGGAAATGGAGGTGTGGTAATGAAAGTCCGTCACAAGTCCACAGGTCTTATAATGGCTCGGAAATTAATACATCTCGAGGTAAAGCCTGCAGTTAAGAAGCAAATAATCAGAGAACTAAAGGTCCTTCATGAGTGTAATTTTGCACATATTGTTGGATTCTACGGAGCCTTTTACAGTGTAGGCGAAATATCTATCTGTATGGAATATATGGATGGTGGTTCTTTGGACCTTATTTTGAAGAAAGCGGGAAGAATCCCTGAGTCTGTATTAGGTAATGTTTTTTTATATGTAATTAATTGATCTAAATTAGTTTTTTCATATTGAATATTTGTTTGCGTTTTTAAAAATATTGAAATTGATTGGTTTAAATCTTAGTAGAAAAAATAGCTATGGTTGCTCATTAAAACTTGTATTCTAATTTTTAAAGCATTTGTATAGCTATTAATTTAACTGTTTACAGGATGAATAATTAAACAAGGCAAATGAGAATTACTTTTTATTTAACTATTATAGACTTTCCGTAGCTTACTATCGTGTTTACTCTCTACTCTTTAATCCAACTTTTGGAAGGATTTACAGCAGTCATTGTCACTTGAATTTTTATTATATATTTTAGGCACAATAACTTCAGCAGTTCTTAAAGGTCTTAGTTATTTGCGCGACAAGCATGCTATAATGCATCGTGACGTTAAACCATCAAATATACTAGTCAATAGTAATGGGGAGATTAAGATATGTGACTTTGGAGTTTCGGGACAACTGATTGACTCCATGGCTAACTCATTTGTTGGAACAAGGAGTTATATGTCTGTAAGTTAGTTTATTTAATCATATAAATAACATGTACATTTGCATACCTGAACAGTTATTGTATTTTAAGTATTATTAAGTATTATTCTTATGAATACTTGTGATGGTTATTACTTCAGTCTGCAGTTATTATCGGATTGGATATTATTCACCACCGTGAAGTAACCTAATCAGTTAAAATGAAAAATTGTTTTACAGCCTGAACGTCTGCAAGGCACACACTATTCTGTGCAGTCAGATATTTGGTCATTGGGGTTGTCCCTAGTCGAGATGGCTATTGGAATGTATCCAATACCTCCACCAGATGCAAAGACTCTGGCTGCTATTTTTGGTGGTCAGAATGAGGATCATTCTCCTGGTCAGGTAAAATTTATTTTCATTTATTTAACATCAGGTTCAATTCTATTTTCAAACCAGTGTCATTTCTGTGCTAATATTTATAATTACTGCATAGTATATATTCTTGAGTCTATCTAGAAGTTGTAATCAAGTACCCCATACCTAATATTTCAGGCCCCAAACTCACCCCGACCGATGGCAATTTTCGAGCTCCTTGACTACATAGTCAATGAGCCACCGCCAAAATTGCCAGCTGGAATATTCTCGGACGAGTTCAAAGATTTCGTTGATAGGTGCTTGAAGAAGAATCCTGATGAGAGAGCTGATTTGAAATCTTTGATGGTTAGTTTTTTATTAAATTAATTCATTCATTCACAGAATTGTAAATGAAATTCTGTCTTTGAATTTGATATAATAATGTTATAATATGTATGTATATACACACAATAGTTAAGTATATAGATTAAATCTCAGTTACATATTGGTGCCATTATATTTTCATTAGAATCACGAATGGATTCGTAAAGCTGATGCAGAGAAAGCTGACATAGCAGGTTGGGTCTGCAAGACTATGGATTTGATGCCTTCAACACCTAATTCCAACGTGTCTCCTTTTTCTTCATAAGCTGCAAGAAGTGCATACTTTCAACAGCGAAAAAGGGTAAGTGATAATTACATTATAAACATTTGTCATTATTTATTATTATGTTTCCTATTTATTAGTAGTCAGTTGCAGATATCTAAATTATTATAACATATTCTATGTCGCATTTAACGTTATGATTCTATTTATCTTCAAAATATTATTATTCAGTTTTATATTTTTTATAATAATTAAGTATTATAAGAAATTGTTCTACTATTGTTTTAAAAGTCTGTTTTTTTTGAGTGAATGTTATAATTAGTTCGTACGATAACTTGTTTACCACAGGTCAAAACATTTCCAAAGAAAAAGCGAGCGACACGATAAGTGAAGACTCAGTGGAGGAGTAGACTGTTTCACTCAATGCAACACTTACCTCAACTCTATAATACATTGTCCATACATCCCACGTCACTACTGATACCTAAACACGACACTCACACACTTAAAAAGTATGCGCTCTAATTGGTTGGCTATGAATTTGACCAATCACGGTGCGTAGTTTTAGGAGTGCAGTGAGGTGATTAGTATTCGAATTTAAAGCTTCCGCTATTCGGACAGCGACAAGAGTAGATGCGATTAAAATATATGTTATTAATTTTAATCTTGTCTGCTCTATGATTTTAGTCAAATCGCAGTCTCGACTTTAATTGATAAAATGATACCATTTTAATTTAAAAAAATGTGTTTGACGTTATAACCTTCGAAAGAACATTTTATGAGATCCCTAGTTAATACGACGGTCTATTATTTTATTTTACTGAGAAATTGAGTAGACATTTTTAGATATTATCACAAAGTTTGTCTTGTATGTATTTATAATTACAAACTTAGTTGTTTTATATAAATATATAAAAACAATCGTATTTCTAGGGATCTATGCGTGATATTAAAACAGGTAAGTAATAAAAAATCTCACTCAAAAGACATTGGTACATATCACCAAATCGCAAGTGCTAAGGCAGGCACTCAAATGTTTCGAGGAAAAATTAAAAATTTTAATTTATAAAATTGGCTAATTAAGATTATTGTAGGGATTTATTGCAAACTTACACTTTGGGATTTAGAAGTTATTACTTTTCCTAATAATTTATCAGCTAATCTTTCCATTTCGTATATTTGTTTATATGATATTGCGAAAGATGTAGTCTATATCCCAAACGTGTGACAGAAGGTGTCTGAAGAAAGGTAGGGTTTGTAATAACTATAGAAACATTTTGTGGACGAACTAATCAAGGTTTTATTACAAAAAGTAAAACATCTAATGATAAATGGTCAAGTAGAGTTGATTTCACTAGTCGCAAGTCTAAAAAATGTTAGTAGTGTTTTGACATATTTTTCTTTGCTGAAAGTGCGTAATTCATGTCAGCTGGAACACGGGAACCTTAATTTGTTATTAAATGGCGTCTTTGACGTCATCTTGAGCTCTGAAATGTGTCGACGGCCGTTTTGTATTATATTGGCGGGCGTAAACACGTTTCAAACCTCAACAATCCTATTGCTGTGTAAAATAGTGCGTTTTTAGAGATTACATAAAACTCAAAAATAATGAAAAAAAAATTTGTAGGCATGTGGTTTTTTATTCTTGACGTGATGCACTTTTCTCCGTTGTGATTGTTTTTGCGTTAATATGCTTTGTTTTAGTGAGTCCGCCTTTTTTGTACCCTTGTCCTTTTAGCACCTAGATTTATTTGTAGATATTTTTTTATACAGAGTGTGCCTTGCCAAAAATTATTTATTTAAAAATTATTCATAATTTTTAAATAAATAATTTTCTATTTCCTTTCAATAAGGCGTAACATACTGTGAGGTACACTATATATAATACATTTTTGTTGTATGCATTTCTGTTGTGCCTTGTGTTAATCTTGCACCTTTAACTACTTCCATAATAGAATAATCCTTTTGTATATTATTAAAATTAATTCTACTTTACGTATAAGTGTAATTGAGCCATATTTAGAAAAGCAACTTATACATCTTCCCATCTCTTTCTCTTGCATAATAAAGTGTAATTGATAGATAGAGTCAAAAAAATTGTATAGGTATTGCTATTTATTTGAAACTTGTACGTTCGTGGTGTTCATTTTATTTACATAAATTGTTATTCGAGTGTCGTGTGATTCCTTTATAAATATAATTTTATGTCGAGATAACGTGGGACTGGTATTTCAAGTATATTTATTTATTCTCGGTCCGTGAATTTTGTAGTCGGTGAGTTCGTAATTGTCCCTCGGATATTTGTTTAGAAGCGATATAAAAGTTTTCTCTCTTGTTTAATCTTAAATGAAATACCAGCCCCTGGTCTCTCGTGCATTAGATATACGAATGAATATAATTAAATGTTATTGCGTAACGTGTTTTAATAATCAAGATTAAATTACAATGTATGTTAGAATTTTGTGCTTATTTGTGATAATTTTGTATTTAGTTGCCTTCGATTTTAGCAAACGCTTTTGCATGTTGTAAACTTACATTTACTCATTTATTCAATCTTGTAAATAGGAAACTAGATAGTGTTGACGATTTTGTCTAATTATGAAATTACACGTTAAAAAATTACTATGTTTTTAGAATTATGATTATTCAGTTTAATTAATACTAAAGACCTCGGATTATTTTCGTGGAAAACGATTCTTACATTAATTGCTTATATTAATTGATTTAATGAGATTATTAATTTAATAAAATAGTTTTTTAATTACTTTTTACATTGAATTACTGGTTTTTTTTGTTATTACTAGAAAAGGCAAAAATCCATTTTGTCTAAACCTGGTGCAATGAAATCGTTATTATTATGTGATATTTAAATTGTTTGTATAACGAAGGTCTAAATGGTTTGCATTGATTTTTAAAACATGATTTTATTATTATTATTTAGTTCGTAATTTTCAACTTTATTACGAAAGCTAAGTTGGCATTTTTAGTATTATTTATTGTTAGTAATTAAATATTAAATAAAATTAATGAATTCCTGTAGTATGTAATTTAGATTTATGATTTAATGTTGCACATTCGCCAAGTCCGATTTTACGTTTTCGTAAATATTTTTGTTTACATTTATTCCTTAAATTTTTATATTTATGTATTTGCAATTATATTGTATATAGTTGTTTTTTTAATATGTCAGCAGAATACAACAAATTTAACATTAATTTAAATAATATGTAGCATATAATAATTTTTTTTTTAACTAGTACGAACTTATACAACTTGTAAACGATATGTATTTTTAAAAAGTTTATAGTTTAAGTAAATTTGTGTAATTATTATTATTATAGTATTTTTATTTTTTTATTATATTTACTTAGTATTTCTTTTTATAATTGGAATTATTGATATTGTCAGCTTTCTGTATTAGATATGTATACATATTATATTAATGGAAATAAAAGAAATAAAAAACAAAGATGTTTCGTTTTATTAATTTTTTTTATGTAGTAGGTACCTTTTTACTCTATATTTTGTTTATAATAAAAAATCTCAATTTTCTCTTACAGCTGTATTAAAACAAATTATTTATTCAAATCTAAATAAAGGTTCCGCAAAGCACCTGGAAATTAAGATTATTTTGATAATGTAGACAGAATTCTTAAACGTTGATATTGTGGAGAAGTTCGGATGAAATATGAAGGAGTTTTGGAGAGGTTACAACAGAAGGCATTCCCTCTGTGCTCATTATAAATTCGCGTAAATATTGTTTCTGTGAGAGCCTTTTGTAGGGGCTCATTAAGAAGCCATTAAGAGTTTGAATTACACCATTTGTTACGAATTCTTCACATTAAATTTTCTCAAAGTCTGTTCCTGATGTTGGCTGATACTTTTCCTCAAATAATTTGGTCCGTTTCCGCCTCTCTTCTGTAGCTATAAATTTTATTTGAAATGAAAAATAATTTGTTTTGATTATGGTGAAGTTTAATGTATACCTATTTGATTTATAATGCTCGGGGGTTATGAAACGCATTTTCATAAAGTATTTATAAAACAATTACGTATGGATTTCTGTATGATATCAATTGTACATCGTCACAGTAGATAGTTACGGCATTGTAATAAGGAAATGGCATGACATGCTCATTACAACTCGTCAATATTTAATGTTTAATGTCAATGTGGCAAAAAATTGCTAGCTAATAGTTAAATTAAATGCGAGATTGAATTGATTAAGAGCGCTTAGAAATTCAGTATATTTTTATACTACCGTTTTGACGTGCGTCAGCGCTCATTTAAACAGTATTTATATAATTCAATAAATCTCTTAAACACTCCGATTTAATACTGACGTGTCTCTAATACACTGAATATAACAAGAAGTGCTTAGTAAGGGTTACCTAGCTGTGGCTTCGAATAATTTAGGCGAGAAGAGGTAAAGTTTGCATGAAACTTTTCGTACATCCCTTGCCGCGCTCTATTGATAAACTTCAACATTATTCAGTACAAAGCGAAGGCTTCAATAAAATATTCTGACTTCAATTATTTATATTGAAATTTTTGTATCACTATCGCAAATCGAAACATTAAATATTTATTGTTATTTGAAATATTTGTTTTAAAGGTTATACAGAGCTTCTCTACACCGAAAAGGGTTAGCAGAACAAAGGAAATAGCTTGAATTCTACAAATCAAATGAAAATAATAAAGTTTCATAATGTAAATACTAAAAATGACACGTCGAATGGGAGAATTTGACAAAGTTGGAAGCAAAAGGGTCCTTAAGTAGGTCAATCGATATGTTGTCGTTTAGATTTGATCCGTCTAAGAGCACCGATTAAACATTGATTTTTCTTCCATTGTGTTTTTATTAAATATGATTATTATCAAATACAAATAATTTAGTCTTAGGGCTTCTATTGGAGTATGCACACGCCATTGATAGAAAAAACCACACAAATTTTCGCATTGTCAATGCAGTTTGAGTAAAATATAAGATTTACAATTATTTTAAGTTCACCTAAATTGTTTTATTTGTGTTTTTTCTTACTTTTCTTTTACTGTAATAGAAATTTCAAGAGGAGTATAATCAGCTTAATTTTTTATTCTCCATGGGAATGCTAGACAACCTATTTAATTTATTATGAATGTCGTAAATTTCAGTTAGTCTTCAGTCCTAGGTCTCCCAGGACCCCCTTTTTTACGCATTAACTATGTATTATTGTCCGTGTGGAATTAAGGATTTCAGTACTCGACGTATATTAAAATAATATAGCAAATTCTTGAAACTAAAGTTAAATAGATTTAAATGAATATATAAGATTTTATATAAAGTTATTTTCGCTCAATTCCGCCGAAAGAAAGAGTTCAAAAGGAATATAAATATCTAAGACTTTGAGAGCTTTTCTCGTAGATCCCTAAAAACTTAGGAACTCGCCTTTTCCTTAAGGAGTACCTACCATAAAAGTGAATTATAAGGATTACAGATTACAACTTTGTGTCCCGAGGTAGGCTTAGCAAAGACAAGACAAAGGTAATGCCTACTATTTTACAAAGTCTACTGAGATATTTTTTGAAAGAAAATCAAAATCTCCTGGGATACATGTCGATTTTTGTATTTCTACAACTTTGATAATATATTTATTTGATGTAATAATTATTTTAAGTTTATTTTGTTTTAGTAAAAGATTTGTAAATTATGAATCGTTTTACAAATATAACAATGCCTGATTATTTCAGCGAAAAAAGTAAAGATGATTTTATAATGTCTAAAATAAAATTTCGTTTATCGATACAAAAGATTACTTCCACGAAACATCTGCGCTAAGAGCGATCTTAACTGATACATAAAGGGACTAAGTAACGCTATAACATCGACGAAATGGTCTCGTATTATTGTTATATCCACAAGATTCTCTATGATATCGTGTCAAAATGTTCTTCGTGATAAAATATTTTATTATATTTTCACTAGTATTTTATATTTTATTTCTTGGTACACGCCTTACTAATGTCTTACGCACCAAAACTTTGGCGCATTAAAAAAAATTCAGACTAAATTTATCTCAATAAACGCGATCGTAAGCCGCATAAAGTCTCTTAAATATTATGTTATTATTTGCTTTTAAGAGCACGTCTAATATAGGCAAGTTTTTCTTCAAAAATGATATGGGTACGCGCTATCAAACCTTTTACATTCTGGGTTCTTTTGTAATATGATTTATTAAAACCAGCTAAATGTATTTAGATTGTAAGCGCTTTTATTTCATTTTATATAACATATAAACAGATAATAGATTTAGTAATATGAAATCCATTAAGCTGTAAATTGATTACCGATAAAAGCATTGTGTTAGTAAACGCCTATACAAAATAACGTACACAAAACCATTTCAAAATAGATAATGTTGCAAATTAAATATAAAATACATTTTCAAGAGGCATTTTTTAAATTATGCGCTCAATTTTTTGCAACTAAATTCGTTAATCAAATTTCATACACAAGAAGTAATTTAATGTTATGTTATGCATTTTTACTTTGCGCTTCGGTGCCGGCATTATTCTTTATTTTTAAATTGAAGAAATACGTAGTTATGGATATGTGGATATTCGTTTATTTGTATGCTAGTTGTGTTTTGAACATCATCATATCATTTATAATTGACGTGACGTATGCAACAAAATTGGACGAGATAAGAAACAAAAGTTCTATAATAAAAGTAAAATCCGTTAAAACAAAGAAACGGATAAATTATTTTTATATAATACTATGTATATTTGTAGTTAACATTTTCATTGACATAAGCGCAATGAAAATTATTTTATTTTCAGCAGATATACTCGCGATAACCACATTGGCTCCATTTGGAAAATGTTTATATTTTCTTGGGGAATGCCGTGATTTGATGACGAAAATCAATTTGTTTACTAAACAAAACCTAAATCAATTGCTACAAATCAAAAGAGTTTGTGAACTTTATATGGAAGTTATCGAGCTTTTAAATTCAGTGGAATGGATGCTAAATTTATTATTAGCTGTATTTTTATCCAGAAATTTTGTTTTAATTATAATCTCGCCATATGTCATTGCTTTTCTAGCGTCCATAAAGGAAAATATTCCCTGGAAAATGTCTAAATGTTTGAGTCTATGTACGGAATTTTTGAAATTATATTTCATAGCAAATTTTTGCAGTGGTCTTTCTGATGAGGTGAGATTTCTACTTTTAGATACACAAAATACTTCATTTAGGTAAATAATGTTTTACCCATTCGTTTTCAGATTAATAACTGGTGGGAAATTTTAGAATCCAGCCAAGATCCATCGGTTACTTCATATTTGGTAATGTTATAACTTATTTAGCATTGTGAGAAAGTGAAGGAATTTCTTTTTTGTACTTATATATGCTTCCTTATTATAGAATAAAAGAGTATTTATTTACATGCGAGAGGAGAAATCGTCTATCAAGTTTTATAATATGTTTAAGGTGGACAGAGTTTATATTCGTATGGTAAGAACAATCGTAACAAATATAACTTATTTTACAAATGCATTGAATAAATAACGTGTAATGGTTTTTAGGTTTTAATAACAGTAGTGAATTACGCATTCATCATGATGCAGACTCAGCCGAAGTTCCGCAAACAACTGCAGCAATGCAACACAACTGAATGTGCTCACTACAATTAAGTTGCAGTTCTTGAAGTGCTTTATTTAATCAGTTCCGTTGCGCAAAGATCTTTTAATGTTGCTATACTTCATAATTTACATGTATGAGCCAAGCCTTGTACCAAATTAGGCTCAAATTATTCCAATCGATAGTATCCATAAAATTAAGCCTCTCAAGTGAACCTAACATCTAATGAATGTGTAGTATAACATAATCCAATTGTATTACGAGGCATAGCTAGTAAATGATGTAGTTTTTGGTATAGTTAGAAAAAATTAAAGAAAAGGAATTTTAAAAATCATTCTCAAGCACCGATAACTCGAGCACAATCTCTTCAAACTGCGCTATCTAACTTCAGTCTACGCTAACTTTTGAATACAATTTAGATACTTGTCAAGCTTAGTGTAGATATTAGTTACTCTAAGATGAACTATTTTGTATAACTTTTAACTCTATTACTCTATAGTCGTTTTTTAATTATTACTTGGTATCAGTCCTGTCTTTCTGGCCATGTTCGGGATCAAAGTATCCGGGTGTAATTAGAGAAGTGGACAAAACACATACTTATCTTTTCAAGCCGGCATAGTCGAAGCACATTATCTCTGTGAAGTACACCTTCATATTCATCATTAGTAATTAATTTATATATTATACGTTTAGAGTAATCTCAGATATGTTACATAGAAAAGCATTTTTTAATTTAATAGTGTATTAAAAGGAATTTTACAAAGTCACAATATTAATAAATTTTTCATTAAAACAGAGTTTGAATACAAAAATTGTTTCGTGTTTATTATTAAATTTTGTATCCAAAAGTTTAAGGAGTCAACAGTAATTGTCATAAAAAAATTTATGTTTTAATTTTTTTCGTGTCCAAAGGAAGCATCCTGATGAAATTTTAATTTTATTAGGCCGCTCGAGTTACCGCTGATATTTTTTAATATAAACATAAATGACTTTGTTATTTCAGTACAATGTTAAATATTATTTATTTTATTAAAAAATAAATTACACTAAAGGCCACAAGTCGCAGCCCTCCATTAGGCTATATTACTCGGCCCTTTCCCCCACAAAGGACATTTATTTCATTCACACCACTTAATTTCCATTAGGACCTGATGTCCCCACTAAAATTTTCCTCTCTCGAAATTAATTTTCAATCACGTTATCATTGTAGGTAATGTAGAAAACTTAATTGACGGAGTTTTGCTTTTTGAATAGTTTCGAGAGAGTCAGGCAGTGTACGCGTATGTAAAACATTTTAGCACATAGATAATATAGATAATGGTAGTAATGTAGGTGCCTACTCATATGTTAATATTGTACAAAAAAATGAATTAATAGATGAAATTTGTAGTAATAATTTACGATTCTTGCTATAGCGTAAACACCTATAGTACCTATATACTACATCGATTATTAGACCTGACCTTATAAATATTATAATTCATAACCTATTTTGTATGCATTCGATAATTTTAAGTTGAAAAAATATTTGAAACATAATAAGCACTTATCAAATCAAAATGTTTACAAAGGAATGGGTTATATCCTTATAGAGGAAACACAGTTTCTCACTCAGTGCCTTGTTTCCGGGTAAGGCGGTCTGTTTGAACAACAGTTGTATCCGGTCCGGTTGGTTAGCCATTTTCCTAGATATAAGTAATTATTGCTATAAGCTAGGTGTGTACTTACACAATACAATAATAAATATCAATACCGTTTTCAATTCACATCCCTACAGCTTATTTGATTAACAAATTATTGGAGAGCTAGATGTATTGATTTGTGACATGTTGTGTATACCTACCTCTATATATATACTTGTCATGTGTATGTCTGAGAAATACTATTCACTGAGGCGGCATAAATTTGTTATGAATGGTGACAAACAATGAAACCAGATTTATATAAAGTCTACGATTTATAACTTTTTCTTTTACTGAAAACTTGAGAATTTTGGAACTCGTACTACTCTGGAACGGCAGATTGGCCTAATAATTTCTTTTTTCTGCGTCGTACTTTAGAATCAGTATTCGATGGTTTGGTAAATAGCCATATGTTTCATCTCCGTTTCCCAATAATTACATATGCAATTGACGTAAATTATCAGTGACCATACAGCCATTAATGTATCGAAACGGGCAATTAGTGGGTTTAGCCTAAATACCGCTGTCAAATCCCAATGTTAAGCTAGCCTTATATACATATATGTACTATAATATACTTATATTTATTGTATTATTTTGGTTAACGAGTATTTTACGTTTTAGATAATCGATAATAGATTTTGATTGCGGATCTAAATAGTAATAAACGACAATAACATAAAAGATTTTAATTTTAGCACACCAGGAATATTCTAATACTTGAAGGTTGGCTAACGTTTGCAACCCCGTAAGTTCCGGAGAAAGAGGAAGTTCTATTTCCTAAATTCTGCTCTTTGCTCTCCGCCCGTCGCACCAACACTTCCGCTTTATTTAACAACTGAAGTGATGAATCAGTACTTTATTTGACTGCATTTACTAAAGTAACCTAAGAAATAAAATATATTTTTTATATGTGATCAGTTAAGTAGGTCGTCCGTTGTTTCTTTTATAATTTTCTTTATTCATAGTTTTGTTATTTACTATTTATATATACCTATGTGTTTAATGTGTTTAACAAAAAAGTTTGGCATTAAGGTTGTAATGCTGTTTGTGACAAAACATCATACAACCCATTGTCAATGCCATACGTGTTTATCGGAAAGAAAATATCATTTATCATCGAGTTATAAAATATGTAGGTAAAGTAAATTATAAGAGATGTTTTATTTACTTACCTACTCACTTTTTTGTGAAGTTATGTCAGAAAATTATATTCAATAATGGTTGATTATAATTAATCATGTAGAGACGAATCGGTTAAATTGTAATTTCATAGGATAGTATAATCTGAATTATCAAGTATTATTTTAAATGTCGGTTTATAGCAGTGTATTCTGGCTGAATTGGCAGTTAAGGTTAATTGGTATCAAGTTGGAATTAATCACTGTCATTTAATAATAATTGTAATTTTGTTTTAATCAAATATTATTGTGTTTTGTAATTCCTTTTGAGTCGTTATTATAATATAATTTAATTCAGTTTTCGCATCTATTTTTAAAATATGTTTTTTTCCAGTATCATATTTTTATACATCGTTGTTAAATTTCCCTATGAGTGTTCGTCACAAAATCTGATGTATTCGTACGTGCACACAGAGAAAATGCGACGTGCGAAATATTTACTTTGAGTTTTCGCTGGAACTCGTCGCATCGTCCTGACTTTGTGACATACATTTGAATAAAATCTAATATTTACTTTACCATTTATCTGAAAATGAATTTTGTTCCTTGCGTTGGACAACACTGCTGCGTGACAGAAATAAAATATCTAATGTTATATGCTTTTGTGTGTGAAAATTATGAGCGGTTTTCATGTGCATAATAAACTTATCAGCTATTTTTCTATTTACGAGTGGTTTATTCAAATAGCACAAAGCGAACGAAGTGTTATATAAACCTATTTATTTTAAACTTCATTCACAGGTTTTTATTCACAGATAGATAATTGACCACGTGCACATTTTATTTCAAACTAGAAATCATGACTGAAATAGCTTACATGTCTTGTGCTATTTTAACTTTTTCATTAAGCCGACTGCTGATGGCTTGCTAACATCACATTCGGACTACTATTAAAATATACACTATTTCGATCTGCACAAAGCATATAATAATAATAAACTCATAAGTTACTAGCAAGAGGCGGTGTAGTGGGACCATTAGTTACAGTTTGCGTTAGCCAGCAGATGCTACCACGTATACGACCTCTTTTCACCGCCCATTCAGAAATTACACCTCTATCTAATAGATTAGTTCTACGTGATCGATGAGCATTCACTAATGAGGATTAAAGTTCTCCACGTGCAGTAATTAATGACCTAGTTCATATTAGCATCTATTATATAATTTAATTTTAAACCGGAAAATTGAATTAAAAAATATATTAGACAATTTAAAAAAAAAGAATTGTTTTTACCTTCCTACTACAATTCGTTTCTCATTAAGTAAATAGCTTTGAAAATATCAAATGATTCCTCCCGGAATGAGATATAAAACGGAATACGGAGAAAATATACAAATTAGCCTTAATCTATTATTTTGAACGATTCGCTTCAAGTTACATTAATGCCTTTAGACAGAGAAAGAGAGATATAAGTGTATGTGTTGATGAAAAACCATGACTCTTAAATCTATCTTTAAAGAATTCTGATTTGAACAACATTACATTAATCAAATACTCTTTTCTCCAAGATTTTATATATATTAATAATATTAGACAAATAAATATTAATAAAAAATCAAGTGAATTAAAAATAAGGACACACGTTTATTGTAAGAATGTTATAATTCTTTTTTCACAAAAACGATATATACTTTGAGATCATTCAGCTATATCACAAGGGCCTGGTGACAGAGTCGAATTGGGTGGCAAGTCGTGGTAGAAATTAAACTCCAAGGATGTAAATTATGACATAAAAGCTATTTTACTCAGACGTCGGAGGCGGCTGTAACTTTTAATTTAGAAGCCCACATGCCTGCACGTAGCTTATGAAACATTAGAGACGGGACGCCTCCGCTCACCTTATTGGAAATAACTCTGAAATACTCTATTGAAATGAAAATATAGCGTGCGATAATAAGCATAAAATATTATATTATATTTAATCTAAATGTGGTACAATGGTGAACTTAATATTATATTATACCAGAAGGAATTTTCATCCAATCATAGAGAGAGTAAGTAGTGAATGAAGTAGCGAATTCAACAATTATAATATTGTTTTTAAGTAAAATATACATTAATAAATATATAAATAAAAATTGTAATAAATATCAATAAAACAAAACAAATTTATTTCTAATACGACTTCAAGTGGTTTTAGAAATAAGTGGAATTAAAGAAAATTACTAAAATGTGCTAAGATGCAAATATTCGCTGAAAAATATAATAAAATTGTTACAATATATCCTTATTTATTACTTACAAAATGAGATTTATTTATTAAACACGCACAGTTGCTTACAATAAATAGATGTTTGTATCCAGTCCTTTTAGATTGGTTTGTATCAAGTCTTACTTTATGCAAATAAAAGTTTCTATTTGCATAAAATTTCGGTTGGGTCAAATGCGGGCCTCCACGTTTTGTGTCGAACTATAGTCTATTCTATTGGCCTATACAAATATTTGAGAAACTTACTTATGCTCACCTACGCTTTGAATTAAAAAATATATCATAATATAATTATAAATATCTGCTTTCTGAGTTTTTCAGCAGTCAACTCCACTATGCCGACTTGACGAGTCCACTGTTTTGGTTAAAAGGGTAGCGGCTCATTATGCCCGAGTATATTTATTAATAAAGCAAATGCAAAATAATAGAAAGTAAAGATTTAACAGAACTTGTTTTATTATTCACCAAAATCTGTTTTTGCTTAAATTGAATTCGGAATCAATTCCATTGCTGGATTGAAACTGCTTAAATTGGAGACTGCATCAATTGTTAGACGAGTAATTTGTCTTAGTCCCTCTAAATTCTAATGACTGCCGTTTTCAATAAAATTTCCTTCTAAATTATATAAAATACGTTTTATATTTTTGCTATTTGTTAATTGTTTTAGATTGGAATGTGAGCTAAGGACATTGTTATTTCTAATTGTAATTATATTTAATCCATACTTATATTGATTATATTTTTAAATAATATACATGATAAATCCATTAAAATTACTGAACTAAAATCTACTGAAAATTTGCAAATAAATGCAAATCGTTGTACTCGTAACAGATTCGAAATATCAACAAACCTAAATAATTGAACACCGTTAGGACTGACCCTTAATAACCGTTGAATCCACTTTAGTGAGGTCTAAATTATCTTAGTTAATAGGCAGTTAGGTTACCAGCTGGACCTTAATTGCGGAACAAAGGATTAGGCTTTTACTAACAGCTGAAATAAGTTATCCAATCCAATGGTGAACTTTAGTATTTAAATACCAATTGAAAGAGTTTTAAATTATATCGTAGTCGGGCTTGACAAAGTTTCTCTCCGGGTTTAATGAGAAGTTATGTATTAAAACTTCTGTGTGATATTATGGTTCACTTTTAAGGGTTGTTATCTGAAGCGTTATTCCGTATGCGGAAATTTCCCGCATATACAGTTTAGTACAATACTTTAGTATTTGACTAATGTGTGGGCAGAAATTGCAATAGCAATGAAAATGAAAATATTGAAATCTCCTGCAATCAATTCCATTTCTATATCAGAATTCATGTCGTTTATGTCTGAATAAGTAAAAAAATCTAAATCTTTTTTTCGGTTGTATACAATAGAAATTATGACAAAGGCGTTTAAAGGAATGTACGCATTCACGAATAAGAATTTAATATGAGAGCACTTTCATTATTGTAGGCATGTGTATAATGTATGAAATTTGCGTGGCATACAATAATGAATTCGTAAAAGTTAATCAAAGGTCTTTCAAGATCTTTCATCAATTTTCTGGCGATTGTACGAATAAGAAATGTAAAATGACCTATAATAGGTTTGTTCCCTACAAATTTAACTACCTTTAAAATGAAATACAATAAATTTCGTGTCCAATTCATACAGAGGACGCTTTTGTGAAATTGATTTTCTTAATACTAAGTGATTAAAACTTGAAACATAAAGTAATATAGCTCGTTTAATTTTGATTTTAACGATCTAAATTTTGATTCGAAATTTGAATTCGAAAGCAAGTTTTTGCTAAAATATTACAGCATTCATTATAATTTCGTTTATAACCGTAAATGTTATTTGTTATACAGAAAGTCCCGGATTTAGTTCCCTATTTGGTTGTTATGCTGTTTAAATTCTAGAAAACCCCTTTATGTATCATTTTATTCTATAGTGGTAAATTAAAAGACAGGAAAGTGCAGTTGGCTCATCTGTCATCAGGTGACAACGCCTCGTAGTAATTTATCAAGGTGTCTGTAGTCTGTAGGTAAATATTTAGACACTTCAGCGAGATGAAATAGAACTTGTATTATAGTTAGATGTAACTTTTTTATTGGTTTTATTCTAAAATAAAGATTCAAAGTTAATATATTTTTTATACATACGGTCCTTGCGGTTGGTACGCCGACTAGTTAGAGATTTCGTGCTCGATGCCTGATTGAAACAAACACAATCAATATACTATATTTATTTTTTGGTAAAATAGTCATTCGTTTGTATTAGCAAACAACATGGTTCATGCTTAATATTACTACTATAAGTCGTTTATAGTTTTTTGAAGGCGAAAGTGTTATATTTCTGTAGATGGAGTGTATTAAAAACTGTGAGCTTACAAATTGCGATGTCTGAGATTATTCACAATTCAGTCTAAACTCGTCGTGGCTCCTATTAAATATGCTCGAAATGTAAGATTTAAATAATAAAAATAAACGCGATAACAACCACATATTATCTTTTAAATTAGTTATAATTTTTAATTAAAATGAATCTTTTTTTTTCATTGTGCTGCACTCCGATTTATATGTATTCATATATATATGAACAAAACTTACCAAAGCAAATTATAGTTTTATTTAATTTTCCAAAAATAAATCATATTTAATAACATGTTTTGTTCATTTAATATTGTTTATAATTTAAAATTTATAGCAAGCCATGTAGGTATCATGAATTTCGGCAAAAGGTCTGACGGAAAGCAATAAAAATATTTTATAGCCAATAAACATAAAAATAAGCCTTAAAAGCCACTATCGAACAGATTGAAGTTGCGTCGAGCATTGCGAATGAATGCCTCTACAAACAAATTGCTATTCTATAAATCTATACACTGATGTATAAAAATCTGCTTTGTTTAGATAAATGAAGATGTATATTTTTTTACTGACAAAAGTGTAAAATTGATGCACAACATTTCTGAATACATGCCATGAAATCTGGGTTTGGGAAACTTTTACCTAAACTTAATTATCAAAAATAAATATACACAAGCTTCTGACTCTAAACCTAGATTATTATTATTATTATTTACTTTTAGTAATTGGGCTCCAATGGAGCGCTTTTACTCGTCAAAAGCCCCAGGACAACTACCACATAAACACACGTGATACAAATGTTTGTTTGTGTAACAAAGTAGCGCGTAACCATTGCACCATAGAGTAAGTATAGTTGATATACCTCGTAAACTCAATTTATATCATAGCTAAGTAAGACACTAGAAAATGTTGTCATTTACCCCAATTTTATCTTTATGGTTTAAAGACGACCAATAAACTGGAAAATAAAAACCCACAAAAACACCACAACATTATTAGTACGTAATATTTTTTTATCTTACTTTACATTACCTTGATTACTAAATTCAAATTAAAAGAAAAACCTTTGAAATGAGTCAGAATCAGCAATTTTCATAGACGATCTCTCTTAAATTACACAGTTTACGCAGTTCTGGTAATAATATCTGATGCGAAATCGATGATAACAGGACTCTCACCCATAATGCTCGTGAATCTGCATCCAGGTTTTAAAAAGTAAATTGAGTTGTACCATGTAGATTTATTTATTTTATCACGCATATCAAAAAAACATTGTTGATATTTTAACGAATTTGTATTGGTTTTTAATTATTTTTTTTATGTTAAAAAATTTTTCTGTTCATTAACAATTAAAAAAATGTACGCCCTATAAAATAAATGTGGTTTAAAAATGGTGTAATAATAAAAATAATTTGTTACTTATGTACCATTTTATATTTAGGAATTGAAACGCAAAGCATGTAGGTTCGATCCTTATTCTAATATCACTAATAATTTTATTAATTAATTTGTGAAACTGTAAGGTTTCTACTTCTTTAATATTTAAGAGTTTGAAAACTTTACAGCCGTCGTGGTTGCGGCGATTATTTGAGTTTGCGAATAGCCTAAGAAAACATTATTAAGACAACTGATTTGTTCTTATTAATAATACGCATGCGTTAAGAATACTTTTTACAACTACCTTTAAGTATTAGTACTAAAGTAAAACAATTATATGTAATAAAACAGAATATGGAAATGTTGTGAAGCAATGCAATTAATATAATATTTGTCAATATCCGGAAATCGCATTCGTATATGATTTGTGAGCAGCACTTCAGTTCAGTGGTTTACGAGTTTGCATGTCGCATATGATTGCACATAAATTAAACACAATTTAGTGGGTTCTTGCCTGAAGGGGTTACTACGCTATTTGTTATTCTGTATCTAGTTAATGGACTAGTGGGAATTTGTTGTGCATCTTAGAGGTTCTTCTAAACTATAATCCTTTGTATTTCTACAAACCTATTAAGCTAGTTAGATTTTTCTAGACTGATATAGTTTTGCTTACGAATCTACTTCGAACATAAACAAAACAAACGCAAATGTGGGTCTGTTATGTACATATTAAACTGCCTGATGAATTTCAAATTTTGTTTTAAAATAGGAAAAGTTTCGTGTTTTATTCGAGTGTAAAAATGTGAAATAAAATATTTGTGCTCAAATTTTGCGTGCGAATTTTTTGATTAAGTTTAGTATTTCATAGTATAGTATTTGAATGTAAAACAAAAGAAAATAAATTCTTTATTGTAAACGTTTAAAAATATGAGCTTGCGATGTTATATTAGTTTCGATGGATCTAAAACAACTATAAGATTAGAAGTAGTAATAAATCATTAAAGATACTTATTTATAAAAAGTACCTGCATAAGGTTTTCTTCGCTACTAAAATTAAATGTGGTAGACACCAATGTTTAAAATTTTCCTAACAAAGTAAAATACAGTTCACAACTTTCACCGCAAAAGTGTGGTGTGAAAAAACGACTAACTGCATGAACACGCGATACAGTTTATTGTGTTAAATCACAACTTTTGACTTCGCACGCAAATTTAATGTACATATAACATTTTTGTTTCAGAAATGACTTATTTCTTATTTAAATTACCATATCTAGCAGTGGTGACTATATTATTCGTAAACAGGATTTAACTAATATATTTTTTTTTACCTTAAGTTTTTTTTTCATCCGGCATGGTGTTTATAACTGTTATAAATATTATATTGTGTAGTGATGTAATTTGACGTGGTGCTGACCTAATAATACTGTTAGCCTATCATTCTTAAATATAGTTAATTGATTTCCAGGTTCATTTTCGACAAATTAGGTGGTTATTAAAGGAATTATCTATTATATTTGTTTTATTGGTAGACACTCATCCATGCATAATGGTCGTGGCGAGACCATGCTACTTTTTTAATGATATAACTACTCTTATAATTTTAAGTCTTTTAAATTAGATAATCCGTCTTTCTAATACTTTTATCTTTTAATGTTCTCGGTTTAAGCTAAGAAGCTATTTAAATTAAGCAAATAGTGTAATAAATAAAGTTATCTACGTTGTATGAAACTTATATCTCTATAATTTGAAAGGCATGCAAATTTGGAAACCTGTCAAAACCAAATAGCAGTTAATAATTTGTTCAAAGAAACGACGAGAAAGTTTGAAAGGGTTAAAGAAAAGTTAAAAGCGAAAGGATGGTTTCAGTAAGTTTTCCTACTCGTAGGTGGACACTCGGAAAGCAATTTCTGAGTAAACTTGAAACTGTAAATTTTAAAGCGACCGCACTTTTATTTAGTCGTCTACGGCTTATTGTGGATACACAGAAATGTCGCAATAAAACGCATATTAGAGCCGACGATATTGCGTCGCCGGTCGCAGTAAATGTGCCCGTTACCTGCACGTGGCGAATTGTAAACTGTATTGTATGAAAATATCGAATCACAGCTACAATGAGTTTTTGTTTACTGGTCCAACGATGAAAACCGCAGCCGCAACGATTTTTATGATCGATTTTTTTTTACCATATGATTGTTATCGTCGAATTTTTCAGCAAATTTTCCAATGATATAGTTTTAACAGTGATGTTTGCAGTTATTTGCGAAGCTGACTTAACTAATTTCGCGATAATTGTCGTCATTCATTTGTGACAAAGTTTTAAAATTATATACACGACTTTTAATTACTGAATTATATAATTAATTATATAATTATTGATATAAATAAATATGTAAAATAAGTTGTGAATTAAATGAAAACATTAATGAATACTATACCGCTTTAATAAAAGCCGTTTACCTAATATTCTGTAGCTAAAGAAAAAACTTTGTAAATTTCTATAAAGAGAAAACAAAGTAAAGATTTTCCTAAATCTACGAAAATCCATGTCCTTATCCGGTATTTGACTTTAGATAATAAAACACATACATTGTAACTTTCTCGCGAACATTAAGGGAGGCATTTTCTGTTTAAACAATGCATCTTTATCTTATCACATAAATATTAAGGCGGTTTAATGCAAAATTACCGCATTTTCATGCATTCAAGTTATACTCGTAACTATTAATTTAAATTCTGAACTATGGTTGCCGACAGTTAGATAAGATATGAAAACTTCGCGTGTGAGTGTAAAGTGAACGACATTCCCCCAGGTTCAATTCTCGGTCGTAACAAATGTTATATTATAAAAAGGTTTTATTAAATAATAATGAAACATGTTCCCCTGATGAAGACATAATTTTAACCATTTAACAGATCAGTGAAGTGGCCTAGTCGCGTTTCGGGATCAGCTTGGAAGTAGCCGGGATAACGAGAGGAGTGTGCCCTGTTAATTAGGGCAGGGCACATTCGTCTCCTTAAGCCGGCATAGTGGAGTCGGCTGTTGCGCACGAACATCTGTCTGTCTAGCTTAACATCAGGCGGAGTGTGGTCATATGCTGGGCTTTCAATAAAAAAAAAAATCTAAGTATTCAAACAGTCTGTTCATTGTTATTACATCGCCATCAGAAGTATGTATCTACATAGGTATACAACATATATGTTAAAGGCACATGATACTAATTTATGAAAACAAAAAAGCTGAATGCGTTTGTTTGAATTCCAGTTGTTCTCGTGGGAATTTCGGATGATATATTAATCAAGCTGCTACGAACTTTGCTGCTCCTACAACGCTTTTTTATTTTCCACAGAAATTTTTCTCTCTATAGAATTGTGATTTATTTTTACTATTTTCAAAGTTTTCACTGTTTATAATAAATCATAACAGTTGCAACTATTTTAAATTTATTTGCGTAATATTATTTATTGCATAATGCATAATATTATTACATTGAAATTAGTACATGCCCTAACATTTATTATTATTTTTAATTGACACTAATTACAGTGCAACCTTGATACAACGATACTGAAGGGAATCAGAAAATAATTCGTTATATCAAGTAATTTGTTACAATGAGGTTAAGTTGGTCTACGATTAACAAAGTTAAAAAAAGATTTATCTAAGCTTTAGGTAGGTACTAATCTGCTTTCCCTGTTATAGCGAATGATTTCGTTAAATAGAGGTAAGGTTTATATTTTGCAAAGTTTGAAAATTCGTTTTTAACTAATGTATTCGTAATGTAAAGGTATATTTTGCATTGGCTCTTATGGGCAGTTCTAAGGGATTTCGAAAAATTCGTAAAATCATATAAATATATATAATTTTATTACAATGTCCTGACTCCAAACTACAAGAGAACATATTATAAAGCCCGAGACCTCAACACAAGCGATTAGCGATTGAATTGGACTATTAAAAATATGTAAAATATTTCTGTAGTCCTCAATCACAAATAAAGTTCTATTAAAATTCATATAAAACAGCTAATTTAGTTCACGATGGTGATATCAACGATCTAATCAAGGACTAATCCCCGGTAGATCTCTGAGACGACTTGCTCGTAAAAAAGAAATGAAACTCGTCCGGTTTTAATGTGTTTTAGATTACATTAATTCTTTCCTATCAGTTGTGCCATTTCTTGTATCTTAAATCATGATCTTGTTCGTGACAAAGTTATTAAACATTTAAGAGTTGCATTCTATTATTATATATTTTTTATATTTAATTCGATTAAAGCGTTAGGCTCTCCTTTAAACAAATTAGTCTAAATTGATATGAAAATTTATTAAAAAACTTTCCTACGTTTATAAATAGCAAATATAAAAATTTTATAATAATAATTAAATTAAAAGACTTTTTGCGGCCTATTTGCGCTTTAACTTTGATTATCGTTACACAACACAAAACGAAAATTCTATAACTATATAAACAAAAAACTCTATAGCAAATTTCATAAAGAAATAAATAGTTAACATGTAGTGAATAATAAATACGTGTAATCGAGTGCAAAACATGATAAATACATAAAAAATCACTCTTCAAATAAAAATAGAACACGTTTGCGATAATGTCCACTTAGTGCGAGCATATGACAAAAAGCCTGCCCCACTCATCGAGGGCCGCACTCTCTAAACTACCTTCTCGTGAAATCCTCGGCTTTCAACAATTTGCTCCATCACGCGGAATAATGGCGTAGGCCTTTATGCTCAAACCTCGTGTGTACATTCAGACACTTTTTATATACCAACCTACACGCATCTCACACCACGTCATATTATTTGCCCTATATTAATGTTTATACATATTTATTTACATATAAAAGCATAATAGCTCAATTTTTAGAGTTAGGAATTTTAAAGGAATATTACAAACATCATATATACGGTTCTAGTATACGTTAAGGCAATAATATGCAAAATAAAAACAAAAAGAAAAATGTAGACTAATATTGTATTTTCTTTATTAAATAATTATAATTTTGTAATAATTTCCAAACTTAATGTGTTTGTAAATATAGAAGCGGTTATAAATTGCAATTTACAATAAATATTAAGCACGTGCAACGGAAAGTGTCACTATAAATACAACAATTTTTGTTATATTAAATTTGATTGCAACATGTTATTGGAAACCTTTTATTAACTTTGTAAGAAGCTCGTAATCACTATAAAAGAGGTATTAGGGTTCCCATATACTTCTTCTCAACTTTAAGGGTGCACTTATTTGTTAACTTTTGCAAAAGTTTTAACCGCACTCTTTGCAGACAAGTTTAAGAACTTTTTAAATGTTATTTTTAGCGATAAGCGTGTGTGCGTGTTCTTGGTATACCATTATTATATACACGTACTATCAAGATGATATATGAACGGTCATACTTCTTTAAATAGTCGAAAGAAAGTCCTCTTTTTAGGTCTTATTTAGAAATTAATAAAAATTACACACATTATTATTAAAAACAAACAATTTACAATTTCGTTGTAAATGATAGCAATGCATAAAATGTATTTCGAACGCCATTTACTGTAAAATATGCTGCACTTTATATGCGGTGCGATTCGGACATTAAATTATATACCTAATTAATTAATTAATAGCGTCAAGTCATACGTAACCTTTCATAATTTAGCATTACCGCATTGCATTTAACTCAAATAATATAGGAAATTTAAAATAATGTTACATTTGTATAACTTAAAAATATATTATGAATGCATTATTGGATATAAACGTATATAGAAACATAACTCAAGAATAAACTTACACAATGATACAACCCTCAACTTTACAGTTTCCTAGACAGGTGAAAAATCAAGACACATTGTAATGTTTATTTCTACTGCATATAACAAGTCATTTGGACTTGGAAACTCGACAAAGAAGTGACTGAGATTGCAAGCAGCTTCTACTGTCGGATTTCGCTGACAAGGAAACACTAAGTTAGTTTTCTTCTCACGGATGTCTACTTTAGTATCTCACTCGCACAGATGTGAAATACGTTATGTTGGAAGACAGAAAATAAAATATTACATTGTGTTTCCTTCCCTTTATGTTAATATTATTTGTAATTCACTTTTATTAAAAACGTTTTGATTTAGTTCAGTATACATGCTGTTCCATAATATAATACTTCGTATGAACGCATGATACAAGCACTAACTTAGTTTAGGTATTATAAAACTGATAATGAAAATAATTTTAAAAACCCTGTATCTTGTAAAAGCAACTACATTACAATTAGTTTTTATACAGTTTTTCTTTCTACTAAAAAACAATAGCACTATAATATAATACTACGAAATCGATTAAAAAAAACCCGGCAGTTTTTATTTTTGCTGAAAAATTGGATGTAGTGAACAATAAAATTTATTAATCAAATTCGTTTTTCAACCAAAAAAACCTACACAAATCTGCTTATGACAGGTACGCTTTTATGCCGCCTGATCTCAATAAAACGGAAGGGGATCAGTCCTTACGGCTTAGATTGAATCCCAGAACAAAGAAAAAGGATGGAATTGGAATAAAGCCTCGCATACCACTATAAATATAGCTCCTTTGTGCGTGTCATGACGTCCTTATAAACTAATATCTATTTTTCATTACAAATAATAGAAAACAGGGATTTGTTATGGTTCAATAAGTCTACTCGGGTGAACTTTTATATATAACATTTCTTCTTCATTAATATAGATAAAACATCAATTTTTAAACTGGTAGACGATTATCGATGAATTTAATTAAGAAATAAATATAAATTTAAAAAGTAAAAAGTCCTTTACTTAGTTACTATTGTCCTGTGTAGTGCATATATAAAATACTTGTCTGCGACTATCTTTGGTACTTTATCCAGGCCTCTTTACTTGGAATACGTAAACGTTTTCTGCAGAAGTACGTGATGGGAGCAGGAATGACCCCTACTTTCCTATCTTCCTATATCTTCAATAAACGCCCGGTTTCAAACTCTTATCTCACTACAGCTGTAGACAATTTAAGTAAAAATTATTTATAATAAAATCAAACTGATATTTAAATGTATATTTTAGTTGCATCCAAGAACATCTTTCTATAAACTAGGTCATTTGGCTTTAAAGTAAGTTCACTCATGTATCACAAATAAAATGCTTTCGTATGTTTACACGTTGTATTGTATTTTATTGAATTTTGTACAGTGAAGTCATGAACTATAGTTGTTATATACTGAAGGAGTTATTGTTTATGGTAAAATATTATTCTTAACATTTCATCATGAATCTCCGTATTGCCATAAACTGATTACATTACTGCGAGTAGACTGTCAACGAACGATCTAGTTAAATGAGATTTAACATTGCTAGGTTAAATTTCTTTACGATTATTCAGGTGCGGTTGTACTTTAATCTAAGTTACGTATTTTAAAGTTGCATTAACAAAATTAAAAGATTTTAAGCGGCTTACTATGTATGTATATAAAAATAATATTTAGTTCGCAAAAAAATTAGGTCACATTAAATATAGAAATTATATAAATTTAACAATTGTTCGTAGTAGATCTACCGGATGGGATCACATTGTGGCAAATATTTACTATACAGCCTTTGAATATGTAGATCACTTTGGGAAAAAATTGTCACAAATTATGCGGGTCACTTGTTTATTTCGAGCATGGAATTTGAGCTTTGTGGGTGAGGAAATTCCTTGAATATCTTTCCATTGGAGTTGCGCATGCCTTTTTTGTAATGGTTTTGGCGTAGAATGTAGGTATACTCAGGCACGCACATATCAAAAATGTTGTGTAATGAACTATAATTATTAATTATAAATATCGATAACCGTCTGCTGATATTTTGTTTTAAATTATAAAATTGTGGGCGGTTAAAATAAATTTTTTTTTGTTTGTTTCAAAAAATGCAGCGTAACAAAATTGATGTATTTGTGTTATATTTGAAAATAACGAAACGAAAATTAATGGAAAAAGTATATTTCGCATTTGTCGTACATTTGTCAGCATTTTTGAAAGACAGTCGGCGATGTTGAGTGTTGAAACATTTTTTGATTTAATTAATTCTCGAAACCAGAGAAGAGAAATACAAGCTTCAATCTTTTGAGGCATCAGTTTTTACGAGTGTATTCGTTTGTCATCGCTGTTTGAATTCTGGAAAGAGTCGAGCGCAAATTGAGCTAGTTTTCGAGTTTTTATAATAATTAGACTTGTTTTTTTTGTTAACAATGAATTTCTGAATTGTGTTATTCGTATATCAACAATGCAAAATCTATGAAAGTAAGATTATTTGATTAGTTATAGAATTAAAATAATCTATACTAATATTATAAAGAGGAAAGATTTGTATTTTTGTATGTTTGTAACGAATTGGTTCAAAAACTACTGAACCGATTTCAAAAATTCTTCCTTACTACGCGAACGAAGTCGATGGCAACAGCTAGTAAATAATAAAATTGATACCACTTTTAAATACCGACACACATAGACTAAATTTGATCACTCGTTACAGCATGCGGGCCCTCTCTGCATACAAAGTACGTTTGTTTTAGTACCACAATTAGGAATTGGCAAATGTTCTCGCCCAATTTTCATTGCTTTCCTATCTACCAATGGTGTATTCTTATTGTAGTATCCCATAGTCCCATCATCAGTCTAGATCGGATTTTAATATTAAAAACGCAATTATATCATAAATGTCAACAACCACCGCTAGTTTCGCATTGATTCGCTGTATATTAAACTACACGGTCGCGCTGACGTTATTGGTTCTCGAGATACAGCGATTTGAAAAAAGTATTACTTATATGGCGCGTAACAGAAAAATGTGACGCGTAACAGAAAAATGTGACGGCAAATTTCTCTCATACCTCGATAAAGAAGTTTCACTTCAAAAAAACTTTTGACATAAAAGTACTAAGACAGAGTCCTTACGATTTATTACTTTATTTGCATATAGGCATATTCTTGCCGTTGTTATATTATAGAATGTGCATGAACGAGCTGTTAAATGGAATGACGTAAATAGTTGAAAAGTTATATGCCAGACTAATTTTAACCAAACATTTTATTCATTCAATTGAATTGGCATGCCTGTTTGTTCAACTAACGTAATTATTAATTGAAATTTTATTTATTATACGTGCATAGTATATTTACATATAAATGAAGTTTGTTTATTCTTATTTATTATTGTTTTTTATTACGTTTACCTTATTTAAATAAATACTTATGTACTATTATATCATAATTCAAACTTGTCGTTTCATAAGAATTATTTATTTTTTATTAGTTAATATTTTTTTATAATATATTTTATCTGTATATTTATTTTTTATAAATTCTGGTTAAATATAGTATTTGCTATCTCGTACCTATAATATCAATATAATTTTAATTAATCGTAAATAGAAGTACTAAATTGAAATAGACTTTATAGAGAAAAAGATAGTGAAATTATAGACACAATATGCAAGACACAAGTGAAATGCTGTATTACAAGAAATAATAGTAATTGTATTGCAGTTACATTAATTTTCAATCTCTTCTGCACAAATCTTTTAACCGTTTAAGTGTACTGTAAAATACCTATTATTTATATAGTGTGAGAGATCGTGCATAAAATCTGTTTTTAATATAGTTTGTAGGACAAATATAATATGTAAATTTCGTCTAATTTTTTGTTTCTTGCAGTCATTCCATATGTATATAAAATATAAATAAAAAACAGAAAACATGTACATTATATTGTAGTGTTATAGGACATGTTGATGTATGATAAAGTTAATATGAACACCTCGACTCGCGTACATTACGTGACATGAATATGTCTGTCACGCTCCCTCTACATTTTATTATATATTCATGTAAAATATAATCCACTATATTTGGCTTATTATTATAATAGGAAAACATAATTTAAATTTAATTATCGAGATAATATATTTATCAGTACCTAGTTATTATATTGGAATAGAACACTCAATAATCATACAACCATGGTGGCACATCATAAGATACTTCTCTCTTCTCCTGGTGTTAAACTAGAGTGTGGTCTACTTACTAAGCCAGCTTCAGGAGACGAATGAGCTCTGTTCAAATGCGTTTTTTTATTAAGTTATAAAATAATATAAACTCATTAGTAAACCGTATAAAATGTTTTAAATTAGTTAAATCATATTCGCATATAATCTGTCTGAGGACTATAATTTTCCTATTAATAATATTTTATGCAACATTGCAAAATAATGCCATAAAGTTCATTATTGCATGTTATTTCGCAAAAAATAAAGTTAATGGTAATCGTGTACATTAGCCATGATTACAACGTATTAATTTTCTCTTAATAATTATTAAACACAAGTATAGTAAGTGAGCATTCATTGGGTTAGTGGTATCTTGGATGTTTGCCTTCAATCAGAGCGGCGAGGTCATCAGACACAATCAGTCAAGCTCGGCTCACTGCCCGCGACATGATGCTCCCATTTATCATAGCCTAACTGCCTTCAACAATTCATCCCAACAAATATTTTATATTTCACTATTTTAAGGATCCATTGGAAAACCTTCGTAAATATATTTAATAATATAGACTAAGACATTTTTACATATTATATACAAATCCGAAATGTATTTTTATAATTTCAAAGATATTAAACTGCTCCAATTAAATATTCATTTAAATAAATAATTCAAAATCGATAAATCTAAATCCAATTAAAATTTTATTGCTCACTTGTTTTATTAAAGAACAATAAAAAATATGAATAAACCTAAATAGTTTTTCTTAAAGAAATCTATGGAACCCATTTTTTATTTAAAGGACAAACTTAACCATCTTTAATTTGGCAGGAAAAATACATATTTTATCCAGTTATTAGGTCAGAGTTTAGCGCGATTCAATGCTTAATAGTCTAGCCTACATCGAAGATATTGATCATTCACTTTATTTACTACGACATAGCACTCGTAGTATTCGTAGCATTGGCGTAGCATAAATATTATATAAGAAAACGTTGGGTATAATTTGAGGAAAAATAGGAAAACAAGAAACACAATAGAAATGAAATAGTTATTAGATTGTACGTAAGTGGATTGGGAAAACACTATATTTATTGGCAGCTCCTAAATTTACTATTGGTTGTCGCAGGTGTCTATTCTCTAACGTAATGTAGTGAGCAAACATAGAGTCGCTTTTATGAATTACAAACAATCGACAAACTGTAAATATCTAATTTTTGTTTTGTTTTTACTTAGATAAAGCAGTTGAAAATAGGTTAAAAACCTAATTACTTTATTGGCACTTTTTATATTGTTCAAATTGCAATAAACGGAGTCAGCTTTATGTGCAATTAGGTCAGCCTGATTTTGGTATCTTTTTCCTCTCATGATTAAATATTTACTTTGACATCAGTGGTGTACTAAAAAAATATATTTGATATTCGATACGGCGCGATTTGCCTCAATTTATTTAAAGATAATTGTTATTTTCATTATTAATATTGTTTTTATGGTAAAATATCGCAAATTTAAATAGCATAATGTCGACTACGGGTATAATTAACATTCGTAATAATAATAAAAATACACATATAGGTACCTACACACGAATACAATGCTCTAACCCCAAACTGGGTTTTCTGCAGCAAACGGTATTAGGTTAATAAAAACATAAACATACGTATAAATATTTAATATAATTATGTAGGTATATATATTTGTTTCGGTCGTGAATCGAACCTAGAATGTTCTCGTAACCGAGTGACTCCCTAGCCACTGCCCACAGAGACCGTCGATATTTATGACGTTGTTTTAAAAATAAAAAACTTGTATAGACCCTCCAACAAATAATTAATATTTAAAACAGTAAAATTTTATAACAGTAAAAATAATAAATGTTCTTAACATTTATTAACGTAATTCTGTGAAAAAGCGACGATATTTGTTTCCATGTGAATAAAAATAAAAACATTCGTATATTTTTATTTACAAATTTCCCCAACAACATGCGGAAACAACCAAGCGTCTGTGCTCGTAAACTGTAGATATTGGAACCATGTAAATTTAATTTATTCAGGGCACGTTCAGAGTTAGAGATTGATGGAGAAACGACTACAGCTGAAGACCTGAGTGACCTAAAACCGATACATCAAACCTAAACGACTTGACGGTCGAAATATTTTTGGATATGTTGCAAACTGCGTAAAATAATTTTATGAACAATCCTAATTTTTCTTAACAATTAAGTATTAAGTATTTCGTAAACTCGATTCTTATTGTATATTTTTCATTTAGACAGAATCTGCAGTTTGTTGAGTTGATGTGAATATACTAATAATATATAGCATGTAGCAGTAACATTGACAGGCCACCTCATTATATTTTAACGCTGAACAAAACGCGTCTATATCTACATTTCAAAGCTACAGTAATATCCCGGAATGATAGTAATAACAATTCTCAAACTATATATTAATTCTTTGAAAATGACTCGTAATAATTAGTAAAAACACTGATAGCAATTCTCAGAAACTTCTGCAGGAATTTCTATTCATTTTCTATCAATAAATAATTAAAAATTATTATTAATAATTTATCAATAGGTAATGGGTAATTTTCAATATATAACGTCCACTGGGAGTATACGGACAATTTACACGCGAGTACTTCCTACATCTTAATCCCAAGACGCATTTACATATCATGCCACTTAGGTAGGTACATACTCCGGTGTTTCATGTAACACAAATGTGCTGTTGAATAATGTATAGTCATTTAGTAGCACACTTATGAGCAAAATTTGTCCACTAATAACCTTTGTTTCTTTGTGCCTATCGCACAAATACTAATTTAATATAGCAATTATTAATCAAATTAAAAGTCTGGTTATTTTTAAAATGTTGGAAGAAATATGGAATATGGAAATTTTGTTGCATAAAGTCTTTAATAATCAATTTATTAAAGTCCCTCTATACACCTCATATAGATTTAACGTTAATAGCTTTCACGAAGCTTTATCCAAGCTCGCCATTCGACTATAAAATCAACAATATGAGAGATTTTCACTGAAAATGGATACCACTTAGTGCAATATTTACATTCTTGCTCAATTTTATCTGCAAGCAAAAACATAAACTAAAATTGTTTTATATATTTTAATTTCATTCGTATTTAGAAGTTAAATTGTAAATTGTTTTTAATAGGTAACAATGCCAATGATGTAGACAATTACAAAATTATTAGCTGTCTCTTTTGCGCACGAACATCGACTGTAACAGTTCAAAACGCTATATATAAATTGTAACAATTTGAACTAAAGTAGCAAGAAATTACATTTTATTTTAGTTGAACCCCACTAACGTTTACAATGACTTGAAAGACTGCAGATAAAAAGATTGAACTTCGGCAGGCAGCGACGATAACGAATGTTCATTGTGTTAAGTGAGTTTCGAAAATGGATTACTGCACTGAGACAAAAAATGTAAGACACGAATGGTTAGAGACACTAAATATTTAAAAGCATTACTTAAAATTACACGTTATATTACTCTATTTAGATGCTTATTATCAATTGTGACGCTTCTATGGTAGTTTTTAACATCAATTAATGAAATTAAAATGCAACAATGGTAATTAAACGAAAAAGGGAATTATAACCAATAATTTAAATTTAAACGATCATCCGTTATTTTGGTTGTTACTTACCATTACTTATAATATTGAATATTCAACAATATAAACCGGACGGAAGTTTTATCGCTATTACAGTCGACAGCGCCTGAAACCATGTCCCTGAAATACTCTCTAATATGTGTTTACTAAGTAGATACCTATAATATTGCATAATGTTAGTTTTCATTGTCATTAATTTTTGATAGCCTTGTCGTATACAAAAATAATAATTCATTTCAAATAAAATATATGTACCTATATAAAATAAATTACTCCGGAGAGTTTATACGCATATCTTATTTTTTCTTAATTTATGATTGAATCCTAATTTATAAGTACCTTCTTATTGCTTTTGTAATGTACTTCACATAAAATCTTTTAATTTTGAGCAGAAGTGAAAGAAGCTCGACATTTTGTTACTATCTATTTTATAAAATAACTTGCTAGACACGTATAATTACGGATAAAAGGATTATATTTAATTACTAACTCTTTGATCAAGTCTGTAATAAAATGTCAATATAGAGGAGTGGTGTCATATAATTTTCTTTCATAATTGGTAAGAAGATACTCAGAGCGTGGAACTATCCTATTATCTCAAGTTTTCAGTACTCGGTTGCTCCTAGAATTGCCTGTATGTTATTGAGAAGATTTTCCGCATGATACTCTAGCAACTTATGTCAGTTGACCCAGTTGAGGGGAAAAAGCTATAGGTTATTTTGTAACTAAAGTTTAAAGATTGGTTTCATTTCTTTATAGACCCAAGGTATGTAAAACATAAACTTGATTTGTGCTGCTTAATGTTTAAAATCGCATTTTAACTTAGCGTTGGAATATCAGTTATGGGTGAAAATTGAACGGTCAGTCGTGTCATATCATCTATTTCACAGGAGATCGTTCTTATTTTTTCATAGACGTCATTTTCACGTCGACGTTAAGAACTCTTAGTTTAGTTATTCTCAAACTATTTTTAGCGTTATTATTTCTGTCTAACTAGACTTAGCAATAAATTTTGTGAGGTTTCGGAACTTTATGACGGGCTTAAATTTCTGTAGCGGTGGCTTTAACTTTGGACTCGGAATTCAAACGTGATTGGTTTAATTCCAGTTGCTGGTGGCACCAATAACTCTTTGAAACTTTATTGCTTTTCATTAAGTAAGATGGCGGACTGTGACTTATAGCAAACAATAGTGTACAAAGGCGCTTAGATTCATTAGTTATCACAATTAATGTTTAATTACGTAAAACAAAACAATTAATTTAATAATATATAAACTATACATAAATTAATAGACGTAATGCACATTCGAACCACAATTCCGCAATTATAATACATCTAGGTAGTTTGCAATGTGCTTCACGCCTTTACCGCAACATACACCGCGTTACCTATTACCCACATTAATAATATAATTCTACATATATAAAGCTAATGTTAAAGCTCATGTAAATCACTCGCATTTTATAACTAAAGAGTTTTAACTCTCGCCGTTTTCTTTATTATGCCAGTAAGTAAACACACGTTTCTCATTTAGACTTTATTATATTCAAATTTCGAAATAGTAGTACCTACATATAGATACCTAACATGTATATGTAAATATATGTGTGTGTTTGTCTCGAATATCTTAGTAATAAGATCTATATTTATGTAGGTATGGTAGTTTATTTGACGCGAGCCTCAGGTGCGAAGTGTTTGACAAATAGCGTGTGCGAACTACGTGGATCTCGACAGAACCACTCTAATCTACTCATCTTACCAGTATGTTATATGTATATGTATTTATTCTATTTTATATACCTATACACGGAAAAACATTACATATTACTGCTCTCTATACGAATTATAAATAAGCGTTTTAAACATTGTATTAACTTACTTTTAATAGTACTCTCGTGATTTTATTCAATTATTAGACCAAACCGATCAAGTAACGCCTATATGCTTGCTTAAACTAATTAATTTATAAGACATCGATTTGAAAATTTAATGAATTTATATTAGTGCGTAAATGAGATGGAACAGATATCATCAGATAGGCTTAATAACATTGTTTTAGGTTTCTTCTCCAGTATATTATTTCAGTTTAATTAATGTATTTAGACTCTAACAATACCTTATTTTCGGTTGAATTATTATCCCAACAATATATTTACATCACATAATTCCGTTAATTTAGAAAAAAGGTTGAAATAGATTAAATTAGTATCTTTCGCGCGCACTGTCTCGTTTAATCAATTCCTAGAATCAAGCTATCTGTTACTGAAATGTAAGATGCCACTCTCAAAATTCGTTCCCTTGAAATATTTTTTTAGGGAGAGCCCGCGAAAGGCGTAAGTCGGCAATCGTTTATCATTTTGTTGCTCACCTAAATTAATGATGTTTCTTCCTTCAAAGATATTACGATTGGATGGAGTTAAAGGGCTTATTGTGAGAAATTGTATTTCGAAATGGCGTTTAAAAACATATTTTTATTATAAAATAATATAGATTTTTGAGGTTAACCATTTTGACGGTATTAGTCCCGGATTCGACTTATTTTAATATGAATTATTTTAAACAGTGGGTATTTATTTTATGTCTAGGTTACTATTATGCTTTTATTGTCTAAATACTCATAGCAATGGGTTAATATAGATTGGGCCCAGTGTATTTATTTAATGTAATAAATCTGCTTTTTGTAATATAGTATGACTGTGAATAATAACCTAATAAAATAAAAATATTAATAAGTGTTTTGTTTTGAAAATAAAATAATAATTAAAACTCCAGACCTAAATAATAAGGGTTCGAATTACTTAGTTCCTTTATACAATTAAGGCCAAGATAATAAACTTGGAATGACTTCTTAATGTGTCCTTATGTAGAGTAATTTACTCAAACAATATTTAGGGCTGGAGTTATAAAGCGACCCACAAAAGGGAATTCCCATTATTCCCATACGGTGCGAAATGACAGACTACATCAAAGCTTATCTGTTAGATGATAACACTTTATGTTTGGAAGAAGAGCTGTGCTTCGCGGTTATATTCGCGTTCAATTTGGATTATGCCTAATCATTTCATACATAATCGATTGTATATATTTATTCTTCAATAAACGGGCTATCTAAAGTAGTATATTTTTTAAAGCTTAGAGATTAGCCGACAAAGTCTTGTAGACATTCTCTATGATAGAAGTTTAGCCGTTTATAGACTGCATTCCAATCAAACATCAGGTGGAGTGCGATTGCTAAACAGATTAATATAAAAAATATACATATTTTTTACTAAACATAGCGAATGTTCAAAATAAATTCATTTAATTCTAAGTAGCTTAAACGAGTAAATAGTGTCAATAAACATCAGTACCGACTTTAAAATGGGTTTTTAGATAACCATAAAAACAGCTGCTTAAGAAGAAAATAGACGAGAGAAATGGTTTCTTTTAAAAACTAAGTCCAAGTTCTCTTGATGAGAGGCGGCAAGGCGCTTGCAATTACGTCGACAAATGGCTAGCGATGAGCAGCCAGCTAGCCTTATAAATACACTAGAAATTTAATTCTTTCTTTTAAGCCATTTATACTCAGCCACTTTTTTAAATCATCTTTTTGAAATAAAATTTAATCATCTTTACTAACGCTAAAATGTTGAGTTCACTATAATATACCATAAATTAGATGTAATATACTATTATATTATCAATAAAAGCGCTTATTCTAAGAGAAGTGTAAATATGTTATTATTAATAAATATTTCTCATTTCATCTGGAACTTTTCATTTACCATTCTGCTCCATTTGGCCTGCTCACTACTCTGTAAGAAGATTTAGTTTGACATCTATTCTCTAATACATTTTGCTCAATTGAACGAACCCTCCTAAACTGTATAAACATAGATACCTATAACAGTTACTTAGATAATTATACTTCTAAAGACTAAAAAAGAAAAATGCTAACGAGTAAAATTAGCATTGAAACAAGCAAAGGTATAAGAGGAGGTATAATGAAAAGAAACCTTGGATGTAAATTTTAAATGCAATTGCGAGACCCAGCAATCTCATTACCGGGCACGTCGTGATTTAGTGCGACATTTATTTCGCCCACTCCACCTCATTTCCATTACAAGTCTAACACGCAAACGACATGATGCCCAGAACCCGTTTCAAAGCGCCTAAACGTGATCAGACCAAATAAAACAATATCATTACATTCACAACCATCATAGATTCATGAAAACGTGATTCAATTTATGAAAATGCGTATTAGCTACTCTGTCTTATGATTTAATTTAGCTTATAATTGACATAATATTGTATATAAATATACAATTTTAATTAACTCCGAAAAATTTATTTGGCTGGATTTTATATAGCTTGTTTAATGAAAACTATTCCCTAAAAATTGTTGTATATAATACGAATATTATTAAGAAAGACATAATCCATAGAATTACAACAAAACGAACTACTGCAACAAAATGAACCTTTAAGAGCATTCATAAAAAATTGCAATAGTAATTACTAAAACTAAACTTATGGTTTAGGTTATCTAAAAATGATAACAAATAAAGCAATTGTTCCTGAGATTAGCTGTAGTAATGTAGAGAAGTATTTTATTATATAAGCTAAAATATATGTGAATTAGGATGTGAATTATACTCGTTTATGGACACATTTAATCCAATTTAATAGTATTAAATGTTAATCTAACTATGAATTTGTTTCCCATTGAGTCTGAGTAATTAACAATTTAATAGAAGTACCAGGTTATCCTTAAATTCAACAGAGAAACTACCGCACCTACTATCTGTATGTAAACAACAAACCCATTCAATTTAGTAATTAATTTAGGTAATGATAACTATTTGGGACAAAGTGACTAATAATGGGTTTAATTATCTATTGTTTGCTTGCATATATCAAGTTTAGTTGTTAGTTGGTTTAAGATTACTAAATTCCTATAGAATTCCGTACGCATGTATAGTACCTACCTATAACGATGTATTTATATTGATATTGTTACTGGCATTTTTTGAATAGATATTTAACCCAACCTAATGTTGTAATAAGTTACGTTACAAATTTATAATTTTATTGTAAAAAGAATGATATTAAAGTAAAAAATTGTTACGAGTGGAGTGACTGTTGGTATTTAGCTTCCTAGCAATTTTGTCTTGAATAATAACTTCTATGCTATCACGCTTATTATCTATACGATAAGGATACGTACACAAAATAGAAACATGAAATACGTTTTCACGTTTCAAAATTCATTTGTTCATTAGAGTAGTGCTCAATGCTCATGCTGGAACACGGACTGCAATTCGATTGCAGTAGAAATTGTGCATTGAATGCGATTAGCTACAATAATTAATATTAAATAGCGACATAAATTTAGTTAGCTGCGCCATCCTTTGTCAGCCTTAAGTTGAAAGGTGGAAAATTTCGCTTGTTACTCTGTAACTATATAATTAAATCATTTATTAATAAATAGTAAATGTGACTTTGTATAAAATTAAATAAATTATTGGGAAAGACAATAACCAAACAATAAGCAATACAGTAGTGAGATAGTCATTTACAGGTCTCTATTGATTAATCCCTGTGGATTCTCATAATGTTATGATATATAGAATTAGTCCGCTTTTACCAGTGAGTTAAATATACTAGAGCAGACGTCAGGAAAGTTATTACGCTACAAGATTCGAATGTTATTTTAAAGTTTATTCGAGTTCTTATATTTATGTATTTATTATAGTTTATGAACACAAGTAGCTTTCGCACAAATTTCGTTTGACACGTCTTCCCTACAATATTTAACTCGATGGCATTCACCCCCTTTGCCAATCGAATTGCAGCAATATTCTCTATAATGTTGCATCTGTAATAACAACCTATTGATTCCTTTGAGACGACATATGCAATACTTAAACATATTTCTGATACATGGATACAAAAAATAAAAAATATTGTATTGTTCGTTTATTGCCCTGAAAGTGAAATGCTTCATATAAATATATATTCAATAATAATATATATGTGATATTTAAGCTAGAACTGTTCCATTTAATTTTAAAAGCAATACAAAGCAGTTATAGAAAGACAATTAAATTTACGTTTAAGGATACCCTATAAAAGATTTAAAATTGTTAAGATTTAAAATAAAAAAAATGTAAATCATAACATACTTTTGAGTTTTTCAAATAACGCACACATTTCGCACCCTTTAGGTTTTATTTGAAAAATAAAAAAACGCAATTTTAAAGCAAATATTTTGTTTTAACTGAATAAGCTTAAGATAGCTTGTTAATTTTCTTGATAAAATTCAATTACTTAGTTTGCAACTGACAGTGTTATAGCAACAAGAATAAGAAGAGGCATTGTTTAAACCCGACACCTAAAAACGTTAACGCTTTTGAATACAAATAAGAAAAAATTCCATAAAAAATATTTAGGTATATAATTTTCTATAAAATCGCTGAATAAATTCCTGATCGAATATTTAATATCATTTTGAAGTTTTATTCTTATATAAGTAAAGTTTTACACAACGAATCAGTTTTCTTAAACTTTCGATCGATAATTTTTGGATCGAAGCCAATATTTCAAGGCGAACAATCTCAACCTAATTTCACAAAGAATAAAAATGACACTAACTTGATTACATTCATACCAACTGTCGTTATTTTTCTTGTTTCAATTGGTATCGTAAAATCTGATAGTTACTAGGACCAATACAAACTACAATAAAATTGGTTTTACTTTAAATCACTACAAACATTCAGTAATATGTTAGCTTTAACTCCTTGTAAAGGAAGCATGAATTGTCATAAATACGTCAGAATAATAATAGCGGCGAAAAATAAATCTGAAAATACCGGAATAAAACAATTACAAGTTACATTATATTCGAAACCAATTTTAGGCACATATTTCCTAATTTATCAATAATTAAAATCATTTTCAAATGTAAATTATAAAAGGAAACATGGCCATTGTATTACTAGAATTCAATTGTTTGGCAAAACTAATGTATCGAATGATGAGAGTTGCACCCCTCGATATTGTTCCGGACAACAATAGGTTCAGCTTAAAATAATTAATGTTACTTTTATATGAGGGGATATAAAATACCTATGAGGAGGATTAATGAATCCATTTGTGATGCGTGGAAGTTACAATGTTCAGAGGAATTCTGTGACCACAGCCTGATATAAATAAACCTTTTTGTTACGCCGTGATCATGTTTCGTTTATTGTACGTGTTCTCATGTTCAGGGTTTTTGTTTGGGCTTAAACGGGTAAAAAGTTTTTTAAAAAAGTTTATAGCTTTACGCCCAATTTATTTTCACTATTAGGTTTCAGTCTATTTGTTTCATTTCATTCATTAAATCCGACTTTTTATGTAGTAATCGAAATTATTATTATTTTATATATATTTATGAATTTATTTAACTCAAATAACACAAATGCAGTAGTGAGTGTCACGTGTTTCCGTAATTTATTTTGTTGGTGCCTTCACTGGAAAGTTGGTGACAACTAAGGTCGGGCCCGTATGCTAATTAGTCCCAGAAAAAGGGTCACATCAGAGCTCATACCCTTTGACCTTTGCCCTAAAGGTTTTAATTTCAAAGCTGATTGAAAATACACTATGAAAACAGTCAGTTATAGTTTCCATAGGGAGATCCAATGAAGAAATTGTTAGATTAAAATAAATATTTAATTTGTGGAAAATTAATAAGGGTAGAATTAAAAATACATTATTATTATTTTATTATTAGCTAAGGGCTTTTGAAACACAGTTCCTGTTAAAAATACATACATAAAAAGTTTTAATATATTATATATATTGTTTCTTAGTGCTACCGTAAGTATCACATGTAATTCCCTACAAATAAAAAATCATTTGATGTATATGTGCGTATTATATGTACGAATAATTGTTAAACTTATTTATATAGTAACAGTCAAAAGTAGCTACATATTTATTTTCTCTACTTATCCTTGTGAGGCTACCCGTGACAATATAGTTAGACAGTTAAATTTTATTAATATAAATTGTGCTACCTTTCCTGGAATTTATTACAAATTTTCATTACTCATCAAGCTGAACAACCGTAAAGTTGTCAGAATATATGAAATATGAGAAGTAGAGCATTTTAAGTATTCAACTTATATGAACAAAGTTAGTTGTCAGGTATTAAAATGTATTATTAATTAGATCTTCCTTGTCACTGTTTCTAACAGTTTCGCGGTTACTTGATACCTAGTACCAACTGTTGTATAATATATTGATTTAACCATGAGATATTGCGAATATGATATACGAATGTATCACTCATGCACATCACTTCAGCTGTCACTTTGACGTATCATGTTGATTATTCGCTTTCAGGATCTTGGAAAAGGATTTTATTTATTATCGTTATAAGGTATAACTTCAACTGTAACATTAACTTCTTTTTTATCGTGTTCTTCCTGATTATTCGCGTTTATTATCTAAATAGTTTAATCTTTATTATTACATTATTCTAAACTATGCCTTCAATGCTTTTGAAACGTTATCTACATTATATATATTATATTTATTATGTCTATATTATATCTATATAAAGTATTCAGTAATAGGTAGGATTCTCAAAGCTATAGTTTTAAGTTTACAATAAGAAACGTGGTTATTTCTAATCATTAAAAAATCTAACGTAACTTCCGCTGTCGTACTTATGGTACATGTAGCATTAATGCGAGAATTGTTTCAAACAGTTGAACGAACGTTCCCAACTTCGAGGTGACTCGTAACGAAAACGTTGACCGCGACTTAATCCTTTTAAAATTTTGCCTAAGCATACTTAAATAAAAGACCTTTCTTAATTTCATTCTGTTCTCTTAATTTCGTTGAAATCATGTACTTACACTAAGCCTCTATAGAAGCTCTAATTTTACTAAGGTTTTCTACTTAGTGCAGATAATTTACAATTTTAAAAGAATCATACATAATTTGCCTAATTTTTTTCAGTGTCACACCGTGCTTTACTATGTTAAGCTCTGATGCGGTCCACATGAGGAGACAACTACCACCACAGACATTACAGCAGGCGCCCCCGATATTGCTGCCGTCATCGCAGTCATCTTAATGAAAAAGTGTGCCAAGTGCGTTGACAGTTCCACTCTTATTTTAAATATAATTTACTCATTGCTTTTTACGTTCTATGACATATAAATACTATAATTAATAGCCGTCACTGAAGCTTATATAAAACTAATACTATTAAATTTATATGTTATTATATAAAAAATACATTTGAGAGTATATTAAAATTTATAAGAAAATCCCGAAATTCTTTACGTCTAATAAATTAAATTCTTTACCATCTCACATTTTTTATTTCAAGAATTTTCTTGAGCGTGAGAATAAAATACGTTTTATAGCAGCAGTGAATCCACGTCCTTAATCTAGGTAAAAAGAGCAAATGTAAAATTATATTCTATAAGACTTATTTAAAACTTAATTTTTGCTTAAGAGATTTAAGAAATAATATTAGTTATTTTATAAAATAAAATTACTTTTAAAGGAATAAACTTTAATTAAAACAAACGTCCTAGGCACCTAGCTGTCTCATCAAAGACGCGTTCAATTCATAACACATTTAAGTTGCCATATTTACTATTTACTAATAATATATTATCTTATAAATGACGCCGTGACTTGACTAGAACTGTTATCAATGAACTATAATGAAAGAAAAACAATCAAGTAACATAAATCATGTCCTTCGAGATTGTATGTTCGCATTCAAGATAACCTAAACAGGATCGTCAGTATGACGTCACAGAATTTTGATAAATGTCACTGCCTTCGGGAATTAAAGGTCAGCCGTCAATCAATTAAGTAGGGAAAAAGAAGTTGATCAAAGCTTAATTATTAATTAGACCTTCCGTTCACACAGGCGCCTCACATTATTTTTGCATATATTGTATACCTACTCTTTTTGGTAACTTTTCATAAGGACCTTGTATAATAACAAATTTTATGCGAAATATTTTTTATTAAAATAACGTAATAAAGTCTGCGAAACAAATAAATTCGGCGACGTATATGAACTGTGAAATTGAAACTTTGATGCAACTTTAATTAACGATCCAGTATTAATTTAATGGACCAAAGCATTTCATTTATGCATTTAAAATTGTTTTATAAATCTTTTTTTTTATTAAAATATTTTATAATATACTAAAATGATATAAAAATATAAGGATCTATATATTTTTCATAAAAAAGCTTATTACTTAATTTGATAATGAATATTAATTGGTGTTTTAAAAATTAATATTCAATAAAATATTAATATATTTAAAGCTGAATAAGTGCCTTATTTTAAGCTTTTTTTGATGAGTTAATAATAATTTTCAGACTTCATTAAGTAGTTCAGCGTTGCATATAGTACATATACCTAAGTAATGGACGGATTTTATTAAATTTTAAAGTATTAAAGGTTGACTAGTATACTCTTACAATAGCCGTTATTTAAATAAATATAAAACAATTTGCGTTCCACTAACGATCTATAATCAATCCATAACATACTTAAAGTAAATAACCATTCAAATCGGTATCTACATATACATATGTATGTAAAATTTTGCTTTAGTAATTAGCAAATATCAACTATATTCTACAAAAATGGCCCACAAGTTACCTAAAAAGGATTACTAGTGAAAACGGATTTGATTAAATTGTTACATGTGGTGTTAATCTGAAACGTTGATGTATTGTGACTTTCTAAAACGTATAGTTAATCTCTAAGGATAAATGTGTTGAAAGGCAATGCAGTCTCGGGTACCTACGAGTACTTGTGCATAAAGACTATCACAAAAACTAATTTTATTTACGTAGGCTTTGATGTAATAAATTTAAGGGTAATGGACAATAGTTCATTGAATTTGTTTGAAAACCACCTGGAATTGTAGAAAGCCTCTGATAGCTAATAAATTTTAGGATCCCAAAAGAAAATTTAGATTACGTCGTAACACGAAATCTATGGCATTAGTTAATTTCCATTATCTCGCAATATTTTATTTCCAATTTGTTTCCCACCAGTAGCTTTCTGATTTACACTACGATATTAATGCAAATGCTTTTCTCGTGACCTGATTTCGTAATCCTTTTACACTATTTACTTAATAATCTCCGTTGGATGTTTTGTTATCTCTTTTAATGTTCGTTTGTTTTATTGAGTTTTTGTAAACATTAATATAATTTTATTGAGTATAAAAGTTATGTTAATAATAAACTAAATAATAAACTTTTCACAATACGATACCTCTCCATTTAATCATGGACACACTGACTCTTGTGCTCTGATAGAATGGACCAGGATGGTGGAATTCATCGCTTCGGTGATATTTTGTGCTCCCCTAGGCCTTCGAATTTATCTCTGTTTGATTTTAGTATTGAGTTGTTATTAACATTTTAATCAAATGAAGTGAATAGATGTTAATAAATGTTGCAGGATATCCCCATTTCGTAGTCTTATTCTCTCCTAAATCGCGGTATCAAATTCATGTGCTTTAGTAGAAGTCCTTCGTAAATTCTTTGGTAAAGCAATAAAATGGACGTTCCTTGGCTCATAACCGTAAAATCTTGTCCATAGAAGAAAAGCGACGCCTTTCAGCCCGTTCGGTAGCATTTCATTATCATACATTGGGTCCTATTGCTCATAAACTTGACAGTATCTGTTCTATGCTAAAATGTATCACAATTTCTATACAACTTCTATATAATTTTGTCTATAATGTGAAAGAATAAAGAATGTTTAAATTGAATTATAATAACTTGTTTTATCTGTGTGTAAGATAGTCTTTAATTTCCGATAGAAACGATTTATTAACTTTTCTATTTACTAAAGATTTTCACTCCTTAAGCAAAGTATAAAGCCGGTTACGTGACAGGGTTGAGAACACGAGGCTTGTGGCAGTCGTGACAACTCAAGTGAAACTAAAATGCAACGTGATTTTATATAATTGTTCTATTTAAAATGTTAAAAGAGTTTTTGAATAAGTTACTATTATTTTTATTTGTTTTTTAACTTGTTATTAAAGTTTTTTTATGTAGATAATTTATGAATAATTTTAAAATTAGTACTGCGATTCACGTAATAGTTGTGCTAATGTATATTGTTTATTTTTTTCATGTTTCCTTAATGTTCCACTTGATGACACCACCGTTATTTAAATGCGTCATAAAAATACAAATTTTATTTCAATTTAAACAATTGAAAAAATTCTAGAATTGATTGAGAATACTTTTACATGAAAAAATATATGAAACCTAATCAATTTCTTTTAACTTGACGTCTACTAGTATAAATTGAAAATATAATTCTAATCGATTAAATAAAAAATTAAAATAATTTCTGTTCAAAATTCAATACAAGTGTGTATTATATTTTTTCTATTTTATAGAGTTGAAATAAATGATTTCTTATATTTGATTATAAGTAAATCAAAAAGAGCGACATTTTTCTTTTAGTAAGTGAAAATTTTCTAACTTTAACAAGCTGAGTAACTAGTTTTAAGACATCATGAAATCTAATATCTTCTTAAGAAAAGTCTCGAGATATTAAACTGAAGAAACTTTACTCGTTGTCACCTTCCATCTAATTGACATCGTGACTTTCAACTAGTTTTAATACAGTTAATAATGCCAGCAAAGCGACGGGACTAAACCTGTATTAATCAAATATTATAACTAAAGCAAATATCCCCCTTTCTTTCGCGTTATCAACAAGACCCTACGGCCGTTAAATCTTTCCAACGCCTGTCATATTCGAAACTTAACCCAAATATCTAGCATCGCTGATGTGAAATATTATCGCAAAGCAAAAACGTGTCCCAGTTCTTTGAGACCTTTGAGAGCTATTCTAGTCCCATCAGTATCGTTTCTTTTTCATTTAAATCGTTTTTATAAATCGATTTTTCCTCACTATTTAATTATTATTCGATAATTTCTTGTCAGTTATTTTGAAGAGTCCATTTGTTTTTTATTTTTATTTTTGATACCTCTCGAGTTAACACGATTAAAAGTTAAGAAGTCTATTATTAATTATTATGTTTTATTGGAAATAAGTAAGTAATGTTTATAATACGGGAATAAGGCATTGAGAGTTGATTAATGACATTGTAGTGAGTACTCGGAGGCTGAGTAAAGCGGAGCGCAATGCTATCTGCGCTGACGGATCAGTGTAAGCCCAAACGTACGGCCTTTTCACAACTCTTTTATTTTTAATGGCTTAAAAGACTTTTATTTGTATTATGTCGTTTGAAGCGGATTAGTGTTAAACCTTAAAAATTTGTTCAGCGTTTTATGTGTACATTAATGTAGGCACATATTTATATCTACTTTCATTTTATTACACTTTTTAAACTCATAATAAATACAAGTCATTATACTAATCACCTAATTTTTTGTAACATATTGTTTTATACGTGAAAAAAAAAGTTAGTTTTTCCTACAAAAAATATTGGTAAAATTAATATACTATCCTTTTTCTTATAAAACACGTTTTGTATTTGACAAGGGTCTAGAATTTGGGATATTTATAAAATCATATTAAGACAAATACGTTTTTAGCTTACACCATTATTGTTTTTTGAACCACAACATTCGAAACTCAATTCATTATTAACATACCAAATATCGTTCTCTCCACCGCTTGCTACACCATGAGTACCCTCTTGGTGAATTGTCTGCAGCAGTCGCAGTATGCACTGTCTAAGTTGCCACAAGCCTTTCGTTATATTATACTTTCGATGCAGCATATTGGGCTTAAAAGCATCATCTGTCTATTCACCACTATTTAACCCAATGTTCAATTACCGTAACTTCATAAAATTTCAAATCAAGTTTGGTTTATCAGCTTTGGTTCAGACCAACGAGACGGGTATTATGTAGTATTATGCGATCATTGATAGTTTGTTGTTATTTAATTAGGCTTAGTTTCAGCAAGCCCAAGGGCCCTCTGAGATATCTGTTTATATCCCATATGATAAAACATTTATCTAATTTTATACTTATTAATTAATAATGTTTTCTCGATCTGTTTTTAAATATAAAGATAATAATCAAAATAGTATTTGAATAATACAAAGTAAACTTAATTAATCACGTGTATTTTATAATATATAAAATAGTTGCAGGAGTATATGAACAATGGTAATTTGGTCACAATTGCAGTGAGAAACGTGTTGAAAAATTAATGTTGGTTGCCTAGTTAATGAACTCGATGTGTTTAAAGCAAACCCTAATTAACTGAACTCCGAGGGAAACAGAGGTGTTTCATCTCTGTACAGACTTTCTAGTGGAATACTAAAGCTGCAATTATTTTATCCTGGATTTGAAAAAAAAGAAAATTTTAAAACAAACGTTTACTGTATTTCTTTCTTATAATAGTCCGTTATACCTAAAATATACTCGAAAATTATTAACATTCGTTATTCAAGCCGGAGTATATCATTAGAGTACCTTAATTGTCGTATATTTAATAGGAATTTAAAACTATGATAATTCAAACACATCAAATCAATTTAAAACAATAACCGATGTTTTATACCTTAATGTATTCTTATGCCAAAGTTTCCTTCTAAATATTTGTTGTTTTGAAGAAACTTTCTTGAAAATTCTGGATAAAATTTTAGAGGAAACTGTAAATGTAATACACCGCTGTGTTCAAAATACAAGTATACGAAGTAAGCACAACGTTCACCCAAAAATCTAGGGAGTATCTTGAAATAAATATTGCTGAAAAGAGGCAAAACATGTTTGGATTTGAAACTTGGCAGAATCACTTTAGACATCCTACCTACTTATATGGAATTAGATCAAGGCTACATAAATGCGCGATAGGCAAAGCGTCTAGAAAGGCGAAATTTGATAAAATTTGTTTGTCTCCAGACGCAGCTGCACTGCTTTATGCGCAATAGAGTGTAGTGCGCGGAGTAGTCCATATTAGTATAGTCCATATAGTATGAGCGGAGTCCATATTAGTTCGACAGTATCGCTTTGGTGTCGCATTATGGTTTAATGTAGAATTGGCCTTAAAGTAAATATGAGAATTGAACGTGGGCCGTAAGGTTTTGTTTGATATTTAAACTTAATCGTTGAAATGAGATGAACTTTAATGTACTTTAGGATAACTTGTTTTCAAATATAATTGCTTTATTGTTCGTGCTTCAGTAAGGAAACTTATCAATAAATGAAATATCTGTGTTTTATGAACTATTCTAATATTTGTCTACATTTAAATAGAATAGCAATAAACTTAGAAAGCAGGCTTAACCTAATTTAGAATAAAATATTAATTGTTATACATATGTTTACGTTGTTCATGTCCTTATACCCGTAGCATGGGGTATACTATATTAACTTGAGATCAGGATATTTTATATATATGTATTTATAGTAGTATTTTAAAAATAAAGTTACATTATAGGTATATTATAAAGCTAATAACATAAAAAAATGTGAGCCGTCACGGGACGCCTGGCAGATGTAAAACATCGAGTTTATTCAAGTCATATGCGTAAAAGACAAGATTACAACAGGAACTAATTATTGCTTAATGAAAAAATTAAATACTGTAAATTTTTTTACAGAAAATGATGACTATTTATTTAAGAGACATTTATTTATATTAAATACAAAAATTAAAAATTCGAAAACTTCTTAAATGATATAGATTTCAGAAATCACTCGATAAAATAAACTTTGATATGATTATCTATGAATACATATAATTTCATGTATATAATCAGATCTAAAAACTGGCCAGATCTCATTATATACAACGTTATACATGACTCTAAGTATAGTTATAGTTAATATAATCATATGTATATTATTCCTTACAGCAAAAGCGTCGCCACACTGTACACTCTACTATATATAGACTGTATATATACTTTAGTATAGCGTGGCGACCCGTCGCCACGGCAAGCGTCACCACGCCAACGAATCGGTTTATACCCGCGCCAATAGATGTTTCACATCAATAATAATTTTATACATTAGATTGTAAATACATTAAGTTAGAGAGTATCTTATTCCAATAATGCTGTTTTAATGAGTTTGGGAACAAAGAAGCGATCAACCGCATTCTCAGACGTGGGACTTCTATTGATTTCAAACTTAAAGGGGAGGTTATCGTTCTTTAAACAGCAGTTAAAGCCCGGTATTAATTAAAAGAACTCATTAATTTATTACAATATTAATTCTGAAAATAAATGAGTATAAATTATAAACACCCAATATTTTTTAAACACTAAACAATTGAGTTAAATATGCCATGAAAAAAGTTGTTGGCCTACAATAATTAGCCCAGCGATAATGTTATTATAAAATAAAAATCGTTAATTCTTTTATTTATTTATTTTATAAATGCCGTTGTTTATTAGCAAAAGTAAAAGTCAGCGTTGGCTTTCATACAGATTTGCTTTGATATATAATAGTTTTCAAATGTAGCTCGTGTTTTAAGAGATTGAAGGTAAAATGTCTTTGTAGTTTTATCTTTCTCCACAAATATTAAAGTATATTGTCTTGTACATACAGAAGATTTCCAGGACACTCAAAAACCGTTCTTATGAATTATATAGTTGCTTCTTATTTAAAATAAGATATTTAATCAGTGTTAAACTTAAGAGCAAGTTAAATCAATTTTACGGGAAACTTAGTAAAGTTAGTTTTCAATCGTTTTCAAGAGCTTTCCGAAGATATTAGATGTATTGTGTTGTTATTAAACAAACACAATATCCTTAACAAGAACCAACTTGCCTATCTAACTTATTGCATTATATGTGTATACATATACAATTATAGAGATAGAAGGTTGTGGAATTTAATTGGAATTCTCAACACATTTACTTATAGTAATACATATTGTGTAATTTCATATAAAACAAACGACGTATAATGTTAATAATTATTCAATATGCTAAATATTTATTAATATTATTTATTTAGCATTATTAATATTTGTAAACCATAATTAAAAAACGAAAAATTTAGTGGGTACTTTATAATTTAAAACGAAGTTTTATTATTATTATCTTTGACAATAGTAGGTATTAATGTATATATTTTCTTCATTAAAAATAATTATTGTTGAACGTGCAGAATGAAATAAATGAACGCGTGACAAAGACTCAACATCCATGTTCATGTCATTTGGACCACAATCGCACCTTAATGGGATCATGGAAATGACGTCATAAATAACACAATACATCCCCTTAACGCGACCTCCATATAACTGTCACATTTATCCGTTTCAGCACGTTCAAAAAAGACATGTACTTCCTCGGTTAACTAAAAGTATGATTTTGGCTAGCAAGTCAGCATCGTCTAAGTTTTCTCACAACTTGAAACCAATTATGATTTGAACATATCTGATGATATCACATACTCAGTATGTGACCTTACTCAACCTAATGTCTTACATTATCTGCAGGCAACAGAACAGTCGCATGCGCTATGCTTGCTTAATAAGACTAGTGTCCAGTCCAGATTTGCAGAACAGTTTCTTCTCGTCGTAGGCAAGCATTGCACGTGACTCATTTCACGGGGTAACATTTTAAAGATACTGCTATGACTACTTTATACTAAGTGACATATAAAATTATTATTAATACTAATAAATTTGATATTATCTTAGCTTATACTATAACATGATTTAATTAATGTAAAAGATCTTATACGGCTACTATCGCTTTTATTTTGATTATTATGTTCCCGTGTTTAAATTTTTTTTTGTTCCATTATTATTGCTATACAATAATAATTTATCGTAAACACATATTATAACTATTAAAATAGTAAGTAGGTACATTAATGAATATTTATGTAATCTAAATATCTACTCTAATTATGTTGTGACAATATGATAAATAATTAGCATAACAATAATTCAGTTGCATATTGTGTTAATCGGACAATAACGTGCGTAATTCACTCGAGCTTGTAAATGCATACAATAATATTCTTAAAAATAAAAACATCATTAAACACATATCTAAAACAACTAGCGATTAATAAGAAGGAAGTGTGGTGTTATTATTTTATACGTAATATCATACGTATAAATTTGGAATAAAATTAGAATTCGAAGACCAATACTAATAGGTACTGGGCATGAGTCTTTTCATCTTTTCATTTCATTCTTTGGTGTAGTTTTTATTATAAATGTAGCTATTATTTCTCATTATAGGAAGGGCGAATTTAATCTCGCTCCCCTTTGCTATTATTAACATTTTTGGGCGAATTTCGCACACTTGCCACGATATTTTCTAGGGGACTCGGGGTCTTAATATTAGCCGATACATTAGGTTTATTGATCTCAGCGTAGGTGGTGAAAAATATAAATGGGGTCTGTAAATAAGGTGCATGGGGCGATAACATGTGGATTCTTTGCTTCCATTATTATATCTGTAGTTCTTGGAGTGTTATTTAAAACATTAGATATTGTGTGAAGAAAATACCTAATTAAACATACTATAATAGAATAACGCCAGGAACAAAGTAGTTATCCTATTTATTGAATGGGAGGATTGGCCCAGCGCGGTTCTTAAACAAATTTAAAGTATTATACGGCTTGCAATTGCGTTTATTTTGATTAATTTAATCAAACGTTTCGAAAACAACTATCGAAATAATATTTACTTATTTTAACCAAAACCTTTTATTTATCTCCTTATTTCAAAATCATTCTCTACCACTATGTACGACTCCCGTGTTAAATTGATTTTCGCGCGGAATTTGACGAAACGACTACAATTCAATTAAAAAAAAACACATTTTCTTACTTCAATCGATGAAAGATAAAAATAAAAATATTTTTTTCACATATTTTTCATAAGTCATCTGACTCAGGAATCGAACCAGATTACATTTTGTGTGACGTAAGTGGGCAATCAGAGTAATTTCATAAACATAGGCGTATTAGTCCGTTACTAAATATGTTAAAATGATATTATAATATTACTAAGTGCCAAGAAGTAATCTTGCTCTACACAAAGATAAAAGTTAAATAAGCAAAAGTCTAATTCCCGTATTCACACCTGAGTCTGCGTTAACTTTCCAATTAAAAGTTGGACACGATGTTTTGCTTCTGCAGACTTTAGTGTAACATATAAATAGTCTGAATTTCAAGAGTAAACTTCATAAGTTTGAAGTAGATTGTATAACATTCTTTAACATACTATATATTTTTAAATCAAATATTTTTGAAACACTTCTAGTGTTATGTCGTTCGTTCAACTGCTAATTGTTTTATTAATATTATAGAAATTAATACATTCATTTTGACGGCAATTGCACCCTGAACAGACTAGCGTGCTAACCTCTCAGATAAATATACCGTCTTAAAAATTATAAAAATAAAGAACAATTTAAGGTAATTAGTTATACTTGTCGTAAATCTTGGTAAAGGACAGGATGAAGAATTTCGGGATTAGGGAAATGTCGCCGTTTTGGCTCTTAATAGGTCAAATTCCTTTAGTTTGTTTTCCGCAATAATAAAGCTTTAGCCCACTTACAAAGCAATATATTAGATGGCCTAATGAAGATAAGAGAAAATAAGAGCAACGAGACTATTATAAGAGAAAAAGAACATGAATAATCGTATCTCGGAATAACTGAGGAACAATATGTCTCTCTACTTCAGAAGCACCATTAAATCACTGAGATAATTATACTAGAGAAGTATGTCGAACAAAATTTGCACCCAAGTCAATATACTTGTACCATGAACGCTGCGTGACTACGTTTGTTCACATAGCAATGCGTAAACCAGATAGGAAACAATTGTACCTATAAAATATTTCAAAGTATATACCTTATATTAGTAAATATTGAGCCGGTAAAATATATTTTGTAAGAACTTTGTTTTTGACTTTTTAAAGGATATTAAACTTTTTATAATAGACACTCCGAAAGCTTTCTTGTAATTGGTACTTCTGACATCTGTATTGATACGTTCAAATATTCATTTGCCTTCAGGGAAGCGGATATTGCGAACGTGAGTTTGAAAATCAGAGATTTTACAATATGAATGTGTGCGTACGTACATTCTGTTTATGTGTGCGTATTGTGAGCGGATATCCGTAGTGTTGTGATTCACTCGTTCGTGCATGTGATGGCTCAGCGAACGTTACCGTTTTAATCATTTTCACAAAACGTTCATATCTACCTCAACTTTTTTCATACATTGCTGACAAACTCATAATATTTTGGAGGAACTAAATATGTAACATATAAAATTAATTATTAGATAACATTGTTTTTTTTGTATTCCAATTTCAAAACATTATAATAATAAATGAAACAAGTAAATCAAAATAGGAACTTTTTTATTTACAATAATTTGTTCATAATATTATAACATAATAATACAAAATATGGAATGGCCGCTTCATTAATATCTATATTTTAATTTAAGTTGGTGTATATATATTCAAAATTTTCCGCTTAATTAGTAAATTCACTTTAAATCTAATCTACAAAAAAATCCTTATAAAAATTAAAAAAAAGAGTGTATGAAATAATAGATAAAAAAAATAAAATAGACATATATGCTGTTTAAAGGTACGAATTAAAAGCATCGAGTTAAATAGATAAAAGGGGCCAGGTTGTTATGCGTATGTAATCAGCCCAGTGCAGCGGGCCCATGTGATTTAGTGCATATTTGGTGTTTGTACTATAACTGGCATATTTAACTCAATGTTTAAAGTATAATATAGCGTGACGTACTATATCTACGTACATATTTTTACACCTATAGAAAAATAATTACGCTTCTCAGAAGAAGTCAAGTAAATTTAATATTAAATTTAAACTTTTAGATTGTTCTTATGAAATATAGCGAAAGAAGACCCACTGCTATTTTAGAAGGCATCAACGTTGTTAAAGATTTATTTGAAAAAGGTCCATCCAGGGACACAAGACCTTCAAACTTTTTTATTTAAAAAAAAAGCAATTAAAACTTGAAATCTTCAATATAAATTATGGTTTTTCACACGATTTGTTAATTAATAATTTTCTTTAAAAAAGACAATATTTATACATTTGACACTTAACTACACATAACTACCGACTAAAGGCAGCTGTCAAAATATCAATATTTCTTGTAGAAAAACACAGGCTATACTAACTTATCTAAAATTATTATCTGTTTCATACTACTTAATTTAAAACATACGTTTTAGGAGATCTAGCTTGTGAAATATTAAACTGTTTTAAAGAATAAAATTAAAATGTAAATGCAAATAAATAGATCCAAAAATAGGTGTAATGTTTCTAAAATCTTTGGGTTAATTGTATAATCTCCTAAGAATTTGGAATGTTTATGAAAATAATCTCTAATACTAATATAAATTATATGTTTTTAAGGCGCTACATACTGTATTTTCAAAAAATATATAAGAAATAATATACAAAACTTATTCGAGTATAAAGTTTTCTCTCTCATTTTCTAACCATTTCGGAAGTTTTAATTTGTAGCGCCTTTAATTGTTCAGAATTATCACAAAGTTAGCCCTGCATTGTACTATGTTAACTAAATCTAAGTTAACTACAATCACTTAGGTTTTGATCGAATAATTCGTAATATTGAGAGCGAAAACTCAGCAATCGCTATAAATTGAGGTCGTCCTCTGATTCGCTCTCGCTAGTATCATTAATAGCTTTCTCAATTTCATTTTGTAGGTCTAGAGCGTTCTGATGCTTTTCATCTGAAGCTAACTTGTTATATGCGACAGTTGCTTTAAAATTGTCATTATTAGTGCAACAAAAACACACGCCGCATTTCCTTAGAAAGTGAACCAAAATAAAATACAAAGAAATTCCGCTGATGACGAAGATCCCAATAGACAGTGCCGTACGTATATTATAGTGCAAGTTAGCTGATGTTATTTGTGAGATTATCGAATCTGTGTAGCAGTAATGTTTAGCATCGTCGACGTTATCGTTGGTGAGCGTCGCGTCTTCCGGGCATGATGTGCAGTGGTCACTATCCGGACCGATGCAGCCAGCGCATGTGTAGTGACATTGCAGACAGATAAGAGGGGTCTGCGGTATTAGACTTGCCAACGGTTCCATATCCTCAGCCTCTAAATCTTGTAGCGTAACACTACCGTTTAACTGTTTGATACTCTTTGCTACTTTATTAGAACCTTCGGTGTAATAGGTCAGGTTTCGTCTTCTCGATCCGCGATGCGATAGATTCTCGCTGGCGAAAGTTCCATTTGGACAACGTTTGTAGCAGCGCCCCTCGTATAAGTGCAAACCCTTGGCGCATTCTAGTGGAAGAAAGAAACAATAGATTTAAAACTAGCCGCTAAGAGTTCGATGACCACCACCGATACCATTGCCTTGTTACCATGCAGTACACGGAGCCAGCAGAGTTCAGAAGAGATATGTCCGTAGAATTTTCTTGAATTACACAGGAAATTAGGTAAAGGAGTCAAGCAGTATCTTGTCACTGATCTCTCGATTTGATTGAGTTTTATAAAAAGTTTCGATCACATAACATGCATTAACAATTATCAAGCAATACCATGTTAGTGTTAATTATACGAATATTATGCCCAAAAAGCAATAGTTAAATCAGAATTTCATAGATAAAAATGTTATTTAAAGCGAAAGCCCACATGCAAAACACAAACAAACACAAATTAAATTGAACATCAAGTCTATCGGAGCTGCCAGTTTCTGAAATGCGCGAAAATTAAAATATTAATAAAACCTATATTAATATAAGTTTTGAAACAGCAACTTCGACAACAAAAACTTAATATAAAACTTCATAAAACAAACAAATAACAAATAATAAAAAAAATGGCTTGCTATTAAAATTAAGATGTCACAGAAACAATGCCAAACAATTTAATATAACTTTATTACATCAAGGATCAGAGACAAAACCTTCAACATCGTGTCGATGAAATAAATGAAAATCTTAATAAATTTTGTAATAAAAGATTGTTTTATTATTTCCGTTCACATTGGGTTCAATATATACAAATTATTTAACATTTACATTATTAATAAATACATCATTACACTAACGGCAAAAGTTATGATAAATATTCATTTACAAAGTTGTTTTAATGAGCCTCCATTTCGCGTGAATCGAGTGATAATCCTGAATGTTTAAGTACGAATAGTGAGATATTAAGAGAATCAGTTCTTAACTATCAATCGATTCATTAGAAAGAATAACTTCCAATCAGTCAATGAAGAAGTAAATTCAAAACAATTTACATTGTGAGCAAAGTTGTACAAGTCTCAAAATTGATCCATACATACGTACCTACTATATACAACATGTTAAATCTTCTAATCTACATGAGATTGGCAAACTCCTATGATCACAACCACATTATGCATTTTACTCATAATCGATATTATTAACTAAATAATGGGCTTAATTCTGTGCTCGCAGTGAAAAGAGATAAGAGGACCCACATTTACAAAAATAATACAGGTCGGACCTACATACCTATAGGGGTTTCAATTGTTTCAATTGGTGCATTGTCAATTTGTTCAATGTATTAACTATTATTCAAAGAACTAAGTTGGGTTTAACATAATGCCACTCCTTTTTTAAATTTATTTCAAAAATATAAATTTAAAACTTATATAATTTTTTACTAGAAGCACATAATTAATGTTTAACCACAAATTATTGTGATGGATATGTGTGAAAAAACTATTTTTATAGTCTAATAAATTATTATTCTATCTAAACAATTAATATCATACTTAACTAAAACTTATTATTTATAAGTAAAAATTGCCTAGGAGTTTGGAAAACATTCTCCAAATTTTTGGTTTAATTTTTTAATAATTTACAGTTAGTTAATTAGTCACTTTGGACTCGTTTAGTAGTGTAAAAATTGGTTTGCATTGAATAATAAATGTATGATGATTTATGATAATCTAATGATTTCCAATAACAGCATAGTGATTGTTGCGAATTGGATTCAATTCTTGTTACTTATACAAATTCTTACAAGCTAGCTATACATTTACCTCTTCGCAAAAATTTATATTTATTTCCATTAAAATTGTGTAATGGAAAAGACAAAATCCATTGCTCCTTACTTATTGCTTTATTAGAATTTAAAAGAAATCTGATTTGCACATAAATTTTAGACTTCACAAACATATGCGGACACAAGCGATAGTAACCCAGCGAGACAGCCAGTCAGTAGCCAATCGGTATTTCAACGGCTCTGTGTCCATGTAGGATATTACGTCCCGTTTTACATCCTGAGTTGGGAAATAACCCTATATTCATTCCTGCTCTATGTGTTATTAAACATCACTAAAACTACACTTATATAGCAATGGACGTTCATTTTACGATGTTAATTTAAATCAGTTCGTTTCAAAATGCAATTACACTATTCACACGTTTAATAGTTCCGATGTAAGGTTAGACAATTCCTTAATATATATAACTACTTAACCGTTCTATAATATTAATAATAAATAATCTATTATTGTGCTTATAATTGGCGTAAACTGCAACTAGATAACAAATTACGTAACATGATTAAACTTTAAATTTCACCCCAATTTCTTGTTTGTTATAAAAATGTTTCAAAACTTAATCAAGAATATACAGCGACATTATACGTTAGATTTTTAATAGTAAAAGTTTAATCTACGTAGCTTAGTGCTTTCATAAGACGGCAGTTTTTCTTAAGTATGGCTTCGTGCGATATCTTTTTAAGCCTTAAAGAACTTTGGTTCACTGGACTCTAAACTAGAAATCAGGGAAAAATGTAACTTTAGGTACAGTGTTGTCAGCCTCTCAAAATTGAACTATTATATTAGAAAAAAAACCTAACAAGTAAAAATAACTTAACAAAAACTGTGATAACATGTTGTACTTTTTCTGATAATAAATTATTCTTTAAAAACTAAAATCACAATATTAGAATAAAAATTACCTACTTCATACAACATTACCAAGGAAAATTATCATATTGAGACAGACAGCTTTTACGTATTGAAGCTTAAAAACAAGGAATGTTTACATGATTTCAATATTTATAATAATTTGATTTAATTTTACTTGAACACATGTTAGGGCACATTTACATTGATCGGGGAACTATTTACGTTGCCCCGCATGCCATTTAATACGTGCAATATGTATGTTGACGTTTACTAATATCAGTCACGTAATAAAGAATCCAAAAGAGTTTGTTATATAGTCAGCTGTATCGAACCATGCTTCCTCATTATGTCCACAAGTCAATTATGTGTTCGACATCAATGTAAGGGCCATCGACAAAATGATTAATTTCCCTGTGGAATGTGTGACATATGAGCTGAACCGTGATGGCATTTCAATAGAGCACCGCCACCATAACCATCTGAATGTTACCCCACTTTGATCACCAACATTAAAACTCCTTTGCGTATTAAATTCTTCTGAATAAATTTCAAATTAAGTAAACATTTCAAACTGAATAAAATGATTACAATATCCTAATGTCTATGATCAAATAGGTGACAAGATGGAATCATGAACGAATTAAAGCCGCTTTTAAAACCGCATGCGACGCCCTGCCTACGATTGTTACGACTACTTAATCTAACTGTTAGTCCACAGTTCTTTTCAATAACTTAACTACTTAGGTAATTGTAAGGAATTTCGTGTCCATTTCATTAGTTAATCCCTAAGTACATAAAACCCTAATTAATAAATTTAAGTTACTTACGATAATGAAAACAGCCTAATTAAAGGGCGTAACCAATGAAACGCTAAACGAAATTCCTTACATCAACTATTGGATGACAATTTCAGTTTTATTTATTTTTATTAATCTGTTTAAGTCTGGATTACTTTGTTTCGATTGAGACATATTTAAATATTTACTTTTGTTAGAGTAAGAGTGGCATTGATTGTGCGGGCGCGAGGTAACGAGGAGAGGTAGGAATAGGAGCAGAAGACACAAACCTAAGCAGCGAAGTGGTGCCTCCGCTGACATTGACGAACAACCAGACGAGGACGGAGGTGCTATGTGCTGAGACGCTTCTTCCCGTATCTGTAAATTTATTTATTTTACATCCTTATCATTAAGTGGGTCAATTTGTTTTGTAATATGTTGTTATATTCTTGATTGAAGGGTATAGCTATTTTAGCTGTACCTCTAGTTAATTTAGTACTAGCAGATATCAATCGATAGCATTATCAACGTTCATTCTATTTTAATCCAAACCTCATTAATTTATTTTGGCAAGCGCAATGTTCTAAGAGTAGATATAAATTCTATTTAATTTTTAATATTTTTGTTCAAACTTATTTGCGTATTGCTATGAGAAAAAATATGCTTAAATTTTGTTAAATATCCATGGGTTAATCTCGGCCGAAAAAAATGTCGCCGACGAGAATGATGAAGGTTTTTTTTATTGTACCTAAAGTGGCCCTGAGGCGTTCGACTGAATTTGAAAAGGGATTTCCCTTGGCAGGACCTCTTCAGGGCGCTGACAATGTGACGCCAATCAGTTTAGTGGGTAGAAATGGGTATGTAATTTAAAATGCATTTGCCTTATTTCGTCGTTATAAATACTTACCGAATGAGAATCATGCCAAACGAAAGGAATATCATTTTCTATTCCGTTGATATCCACCTCGGTTTCGGGAGGCGGTTCGTCAGGATATGCGCCACGCCAAGATGTTACCCCAGCACCGGTATTTGGTGACAATGAATTATTTTCTTGTGACGTTTCTTCTTGAGCTGGAGTTTCAGTCCCATAAAATATTAATTCCCATTGAGTTAACGGACCACCTGTGAAAACGTATGAAATAAATTGTATATTATTAAACATCCAATATTATTATTTTTTTATAAAATAAAAATCAACACAAACACAATTCTAACCTAGAAAAATACAAAATTAAATCAAAACGAAAAACAATAACAAAACTATGCATAACAGAAAATTAAACAATAAAACTAGTAAATTGCATGACACAAAAAATACTACAAAACATTTAAAGAAACAAGTGAGAACATAAGACGGTCACACGTCCTGTTACTAAATAAAACAAATGAATGCAAACAGAACACATGCAGAGGCTGAATCACAACAAAAGTAATTGACGTGCAGCGGAGCCAATGAACAAACCAAAATTTTTCATAAAAACGAATACTGCAAGTGCATTCCGGAATGTACCGTGTGATTGAAGGGGCGCCGGATATATTCTCTGTATCTTTGGATATTGTTCGAAAAGATTTGACATTTTACGCCCTCTTGCATCTGCTAATGGATCTGACAAATCTCCTCTCAAATTTAAACTTAAATCTGGAGCATTCGTTGTCAATCGTGTGGTGGAGGCCGGACGATAAACTGGAGCGATAGTGGCAGGCCTAGGTTTTGGTTTTTGTGAATTCCTATTGGAATTTTTGTTTTTCTTCCTCTTCACCATCCCAACACTATATGTCGGTACGATAGGCATGACTTTTCCACGGTTATTTTTGCGTCCTGTTTGCACTACCACAGGTCGACTCGCATTGCTTTTATTTCGGATTGGATTTTTAAATGGTATTGGGTCGTTTTTCGTCGCTGGTCCGCTTGTTCCGTATAAGATGAGAGACCAATCTTGCAAACTGGCTCGACCTATGATATGGATGTTTATTGATTGAGAATATGTATGAACAACAACAAACGAACGTTAAAACATACATTATGTATTTGAATATCCAACAAATGAATCATGTTACAAATGCTTAGTTATTGTATTAACACCTCTCTTTTGTTTATGAAACATCCTACAATAAGAAATGCTTTCACAAAAACCCTTTCCAATAAAATAGAATTACACTCACCCATGTATTTTCCTTCATTAGAGACCTCCAAATACCAAGCACCGAGGGGTGACTCTCCCCACGTATGGACGGACATAAAAGGCCATGATTTAAATCCTGCTCTAGAAGAATCGTGAATCCTAAAAAAAAATATAAGACTATAACATTAAATATATTTCATATAAATATTATTTTAGTTGTCAGAGAACATGTTTACCTTGGGGCTAGTAAAGTGACCATGGTCCCTGCGGGCGATGTTAATGTGACTCGGAGATCACCCCTTCGCTGCCCTGTTATAGTCACTCGTGCCTGCACGTGCTCTAAGTAATTCACTCCAGGACACGCGTTCACATCCAACTAGGTAGAATTATAGTTTTTATTTTAGTATAGTGGTATAGAATAATATTTATATGGGAAATTACATGAAAATCTACTATGAAATGATCTTTGATTACAGGCCATATTATTCATGAAATTGATTGACGTCATTTCGCTACCTATTTGGAAGTTTCTACCAAAAGCTAATAAAATTATTATTATTCATAAGACGACGAAATTTAAAGTCGAAGCACAAGATTGCCTAAGCCTCTTATTGACTAAAGAAACTGCGGGAAATATTGTAAAATTAATTTTAAATTTTAATTTGAAGTAGGTACTAAGTCAAGAAATTCTTAACAACAATGTATAAAAGTTTCGGATTGATGGAGAAGAAAAGTTCTATTAAGTTAATATTATATTCAATGAATTTCTATTGTATTACGTCAGAAATGAATGTTTGATATTGAATTCTACTGCGGTACTATCTACATACTCCATTTTAATTACGAGATCTGTCGTAGAGTTTATTAATAGAGGATTTAAGTTCCAGTTTCTATGCAAATATCTGTCTATATTATACCTGTAAAGTAACTGAAGATCTAGGTGGTACAAGTCGTTGTGGTCTTAAAGCGGCTAATTCACATCGCCTCTGAGGTGGTACTGTTCTCCAAGTTCTAGCCATTCTAACCATACCAGCAGCATCTAGTAGCCCATAGCCGAACGAATGAGAAACGTTGCGTCCTACGCCGTTCACCCGCCAATTGCCGTCTGTACTTAAACGTTCGGGGCGTGCGGTTCTCACCACTGTTTATAAATAACATTAAACATTAGATAACTGCATAAACCTCTCAGTTGATATTACTCCTAATGTGATTGTAATATGTTAATTGCTCCTCAATCCTAAAGCTATATAATTCCGAAAAATAATTCTCTCAATGCCGGCGCACAGATAAACACTCCTCTTATAGGTTTCCCTCGCCACTAAAGGTGCATCATCAGGAATTCCAGACCTTTATATAACCAATATAATATGTAGATCAGCCGTTTAGACGCGATAGAGATGCAAACGTCCAAATATTTCTAAAATACAATATCATTACCTATATGTTGCATATCTCTCCAAGTAAGATCCTTATTTGCTTGTAACGCTAATGCACAAATGCCAGCAGCAAGAGGGGCTGATGCAGACGTTCCAGTATGTCCCGTAGTACAGGAATGATGAAGATCAGTAGTTACTACCTAGAAAAATCAAAAGTAAATTAAAATAGACTTAACAAATTAATATAAAAAAGAGATAAAAACCAATCAGTCCCGTATTAAAAGTAGCTAACACACTTGTAAAGAAAGATATAAAATATAGAAGTTGGCAAATGAATCCCCATAATAGTGCTGCGTAAATTATACGAAGCAAATGGGAACTCGTATATGTAAATTATTTCGCGCCATATGAAAATGGCTTTATTGTCAGAGCCACGGCAGTACACGGAAAAATAAAATCATTTTCTTCATTTAAACCAGAAGTAAGAAATTATAGCGTTTTATGTTTGTTTTTTAATTACTATTTAACAAGACGGTAATAAAATATTAATTGCAAGGAACGAAAAAATTAAAGGAAAAATAAATAAGGAAACGTTTTTACGAAGAAAGAGTTTAGAAGAAAGATCTAAAGACACGGCAGGCAATTAATTTCATTGATAACCAGAAGGAAAAATATTAAAGACGTATTTGTAAAACAAATTTAAACAAACCCAAGAATTTTTTTAAGGTAATCAATTGAATTCTACCGGAATAAAGCATTCCTAAAAGGGATTTTCTTAAACAAATTGAAGATATAAAAAAATTGGTTGTTTTCTTAAAATTTATTTTGTACTATTAAAGGTATAAAACTTACTTGTTTTTCATTACCCGCTCCACTGCTGTATGTAGCTGCGAGAGTGGAGCTACACATTTCGGAATACCACGGCACGTCACCACGTTCCGTCGCCGATGATATTGATAAAGTCCATATAGAATTAGTATATCCATCACAATTGCAATTATCGTGTTCTCGACCACCATTTCCTGATGCCCATACGAAGATGGAGCCTTTACCGTTTCTACCCTATAGATACATTAAACATATTTTAGCATAGTATCTTTAGAATTGTTTATAATAAAGGTCCCTTCTATTATATAGTATATATTATATCTTATGGTTTTGTTTCGTAACTTGTAAGTAACAAAAATAAGACAACTTGAAAATATTAAAATCCTTATGTCTGTATATATATACCTACATCTATAGATAGTAACTCAAAACGATGCAAATTTTAAAAGAAAACAATTTAAATAATAGTGTCAGCGTGTACTAAAAATCGCTTGCAAGGGAAAAAGAAAACCGAGAAAATAATTGCTACATTAGAGAAATTACAGTCGACGAGTCACAGCTTGCTCCCTAGTGCACCCTTCATACTAACTCATTTACAAAGCCGCAAATACTTAAACGAATGAAACTAAACTCTATTTTAAATGTAAAAGAAAACACAATTCCACATTTGGATAGTAATACAAATTAAAGTTAGGAAAATATTTTACTGTCATTCGTACATAATAGTCGCATTGTCACAATTGTGTAGTAAAAAAATATAAGAAACAATGAATATTTATTGCACTTTAATATCAAATAAAACATGAATCTTAGTACCTAAAACAAACTTGAAAGCAACTTTAAAGTGGGGCGGACTAAATGAATTTCGTTGTTGGAACTCTTTTTAATTTTAATAACACTTCAGAAAATTATTCTTGTTTATTAAATTCTAATAAGAATTATTATTCAGCAGTCTTGAAATGATAAGCGAAAAATTCTAGAACATACCTTAGTAACTCCTTCAATGAAAGCTTTGGTAGCTAATTCTCCAGGTCCATCTACAGTTTTTCCATCATCATCTGGTCCCCAGGATGCGCTATATATGTCCACGTGCTGTGGATTCAAGCTAAGCGATCTAGCTTCAACAGCATCTGTAACATCGCCGTCTAACATCCGCACACCTGTTATAACAAAAATAATTTTGTACATTCCTATTATAATTGAAATTCGAACTTACTGTATTTAGCCTTAAATGACACAGGACAGATGACTACTGTAATTTGTACGTAAATGATAGATAAATAGTATTGATGTAAAGACACCAAGAAAAAAAAAGTTTTCCAATTCAACTAATGTAGTAGTTTAGGAGTTACTTTACAAATATTGTTAAAAACTTTGCATCAAAAGAAATAAAATATATTCAACATTGAGAAATCTTTATATTAAAATTTGCATGTATGTACGTAGATCAAATTCAATTTAAGTTTGAAAATTTTATCTCACAAGTGTTACTAGCATATATTATGTAGTTTTGTTCAACTTGTTTGACAGCTAAAACTTTGTTTTCTGTTCTAAATTCAATATCAAATACGTTTACATGCAAATTTTATTTGTCAAAATAAAAGATTTTCTTTGAATACGTAATCGAAGTCACATTAAACTAGATAAATATATATATTTCTCTTTTTTTCTTTTGGAGGATTTACTTGGGGGGTACAAGTTAAACCTATAGAATTAGAAGACGGTGTGTTATATGGATTTCGGTATGATCTCTAAAACCCATAAAGGGACCGGCCCTTCTAACTGCGATATTGGGGTAGAAATAAGGCAATTTTAAAAGTATGCCTACGGGCTGTACGTCCAATACTTTTGATGGTTGATAACTATTTAATACTGTATTTTTTTTACTATAATAGAAAAATTATTTATTATTATATAATTTTTAATAAATAAATAAATTGTAATATTGTACGCAAAAACGAAAACATAAATAACTTTCCCATATTAAAAAGGCGTTAATAATAATGTTACAGTGTAATCGTAAATAAAATCACGTTATATGATATTAAATTCATAGGACGTTATAGAGCGTTAAATATTAATTCTAGCGAACAAAATTCATGTTATAACCAGTCAAACGTAAAATATCTAATAACTAGAGCTATTTCTCAGCTTCTCCCTTATTACTGTCTTTGTAAAACCACATTATAATGCCATACGGGTATGAGTAAGGAACTTGTATTATAATGAAAATTAATGGCATAGCGTTATTCGATCGTCATTTTGATTAAAGGTACGGTCGACTTTTACAATCTTTATTTAAAATTTTAGTAGAAGCAAGTATGAACTATTAAACTCGTAGCAAACCTCCAACGCTAGCATCATAAGCGACTCCTACGGCACACAAAGAGTTATTGGCTGTGGCAGCCACTTCTCCCGCACATCTAGTCCCATGACGGTTGGAGTCAATGATGTCGTATCGTGGTTGAGGATCTGCGTCATGCGAATTCACGTCGTAGGATGCCATTGGATCCTAAAAGAAAGTTTTGAGTTCGTAAACATTTAAACGATTGTCCTTATTTTATTTTTTCTCTATCTCTCTCTCTTCGTTATATATCTTAAAGTGTAAGGGTATTATTACACTAGTATTATACAGGTTTGTCGTTGGAGTACATACGTAATTAGCTATAAGATCAGGATGTTTAGTTTCTAGGCCATCATCCAAAATAGTAACAACTACACCACGTCCAGTGATACCTTCCCGCCATGCTGGAATGACGTTCATGTCTAAACCACCACCGCGATTCTGAAACAAAATACAAACAATGCATTGCAAATAAATTGACGTCATTTCATGGGAAATTAACAAAAATATTATTTTGTAAACAATATTTAAAGCACGAAATTAAATATCAATGACTGACTCAAATTATTTAAAGAATAATAATCAAAATTAACATCAGAAATATTATAAAGTTCAGAGTTTCCGGAACTGTATTATTCTTTTAATACATACATACGTACATTATGTATAATATATAATACAAATATATTAGTCAATGCAGGTGTCATCCTAAAGCTATGAGCTATAAACATCAATGTTTTTTGAAAGCGTAAAAACAGTACAAGAATTGTTATTGTTCATTGTCTAAACTCTAAAGTAAACTCGTGACTCGAAATAAAACTAAAATGAGAGATAACATTGGCACGCAATTTTGCACAAATCCGCGAATAAATCTTGAACAAATCCGGGCAAGGAAATTAAACGTAATTTTAGACATAGGAAGAGAAAACAAACAGCACAAGACGAGTGTTAATCTGAATTATTTATTTCCTAAACGTTCTTTCTGTTATTTTATACTAACAAATGAATTGTAAATATTAAATATCTACTTACTAATAACTAAATGCCTTCGTTCACGTTTAATTGAATGAAAAAAGGACTCCAATAGTTATTATCAATTATTAGTCATATTATACTTTAAAAAGATATTTATATTGTATTCTCTGTTTATAGTACACTTACCAAATACCACATATAAGGCCATTTTGTATCATTAAGTTGAAATTTAGAGTCAGCAGCACGCGGTCGACCCTTAATCCTCGCTGGTCTCAGCTCTCTTTTAGAACCAGCCTCGCGTCTTGATGATGCAGATGGCACTGGCGAAGACAGGGAGGACGGCGAGGAAGGATACGCTAAAATAAAATTATCTTAACTAAAAGTCATACTAAATGATTTTAATTTTAATGAGGCTTTTAATATATAACCTACTTAATTATTTAATTATAATTATTAGTGAAAACTGATTTGATTTAAAAGAAGTCAATAGCGATAGTTACCTGTTGGCGTCCACATGTTTTCTGGTAAGAGATCTCTTTTCTTTCTAGATAAGGCTTTTTGTTGACGCGCCCATCGTACCCTAGTGTCTCCCTCGAGTCGTCCATGATGATCATGGGCCGGTGTCAGGGAACGTTTCGACACCGAATTGTGATGAAAGTGAAAATGGTTCTCAAAGATCTGAAACAAAACAAACATGTTAGATACATTTTAAAAATAGTATTAAACATATTTTTATTTAAAAAAACACACTGGAGTTTAGATGTTAGAAAAAATGTGTACAGTCATTCAAATCCTGCATAAAACAAGAGTGGAAATCTTGGAGAGGTCACGACTCGCCCTAAGGCGACTTCCGTTCTTTACGAAGCTCGTCAGCATTAATGGGACACATTGCGTTTCGTTTACTGAACATAACGGTTCCTTGTCACTTTTGTACTATGATGCTCAAAATAATAAATGGGAGATCAAATTAATTTATTTAAAACTAATTTAATATTTAGCTTCAAGTTGACAATTTTCAATTACGCTAAATGCATTTGCGGCGACGAAATAACAAAGTTTAATAAAATATCTCGTACAATCCACTTTTAATTTATAAAATCATGCATTAAATGGTTCCGTTAAATATTAATGGAGTTAACCAAAATTTCCGCTATAGTTATATTGTATTTAATCCGAATAAATTGAAATAAAACGTATAATATGCATGAAGTCGTATTTTAATATATTACAAAAGTAGAGATGCTGCACACTTATTTCGTTACATGAAGAAGACAAAATTTTGTAATACTTGAGATGAATTTTGCTAAGTTTAAAGAACAAGGTAGGTAACCATAAATAGGTTATCACAAAGCTCACACTCAATTGTCTTCTATTTCCCGACTTCGTTCTAATCAAAAATTACAAAGACATACGCCCTTTATACTAAACTACTAGAATAGAATTTCCATATCAAAGTAATTACACCAATATACATTTACTTTTGTTTCACGATATCAAAAAAATATTCCATACTTAATATTTAAAAAAAAAATTGAAATTGTTAGTAAAAGTTTTAAATATTACCACCACAATAAATTCGGCCGAGAAATGGATAGTGAAAATCATTAATTACTTTTTATTATTTCAATTATTTTAATATAAAATATCATATATTTATTGTGTAATATGTGTTGAAACTCAGTTATTCAATAAAATAAACCCTATTTCCCATCGGTATTAGGCCACTACTGATGCGAAGGCTACAAGAAGATGCCACGTCATGTCATCAAACGTAATTGCTGTCAAAATAAATCCTCCTATCTCGATTTTCCACACCAACACTTTAGTAACATACCTATAGATCTTAGATATTCTCGGAAATATTATATTGTTATTTATACCCTAATATTGTTGTAACAAAAACCACGATAGCTGCAAACCTTTCGAAATGAATTAAATACATCAAAATAATTATTTATTTAAAAAAGCATAGAGAAACAGGTACCTCTACATCTTTGAATAAGCAATACATTCTTTTCTAAGATTTACAACTTACAATTCTTTATGTCAGAAAAATGTGACATATTTTTGTGAATAACAACACATTTCCAACTCAATAAGCTAATGTGATTTTGTCATAAATAAATAACACAAAACAATTTAACGATATATAACTTTTTCAATTTACGTGCGTGTTCATTTTAAATTAATAGTCGCCAAAAATTGTTCGTGTGACGACAATAAAAAATGTTTTCATACAAGAATTAATTATTTGGGTTCTAGTATTAAATCGAATTTATTTATTTCTATTTTACTCTCCAGTACCAAGAAAAATCAATAATGTGAGTTCTTATTTAAAAGACGTTTACTAAATAAATATAACGCGTTGATGTAAAACATGTATATATGCAGGGGGGTTAGAATCAGGTTTCCATGGCAACGAGGGAAATACGATAAGTGTTAAGGGAAAACGGGATATAAGCATGTCCCAAGAAAGTAATAAAGTTGATTTAAAGATTACCTTCAGATAAGAAGAATTAGTGTTGATGCAATATATATTTTGAGTTATTAATCAAATAACTGTTTTTATTTTCACCATTTAATGCATGTTTTAAATTGGATGCTAGAATAATTTTAGCGTTTTTTTAATATACAAATTCTTTTTTTAAATTAATATTATTAATTAGCAACTCATCCGTACACAAATTATTACTTTTTATTGTTTAATAGTTCAACTAGGATATTTTTATTTTATTTTATCAATCAAAGTCAAGAATAAATTTTAATGAAGAATTTAGTATTTCATTCATTCACAATTAAAGTTTTCATATTGCATATTACAATAATAGTGTAAAACAAAGACATTCGTCGAATCAGTCTTTATGTACGCGCTATTCTCAGTAACTATTGTAAGAATTTTTATTACGTTTTCATCATTAGATGTATTAATTTACGATGAAGTATAAGATATGTAATTAATTTACAAAGACTTTGTGTAATTTTAGTAAACTGTGATGTTATATGTCAATTAGGTCTAAAAATAAATCAACAGGGCACTTTTGACGCTAATTTTATTTTTATTTTCGAATATACCATCGCGAGTTTCTATAATAGTATATAAAGTTAAGTAATGTAATATCTTGTGTCACAACTCATAAGATTTCCATTCTTTATATAGATTTATTTCTTAATCTACTAAAGTGCTGCTAAAATAAATCCCGATAAAAATAGTCAGTATAATATTTTAGTGGAAATTGAATATTACTCCAAAAGAAGATTCCAGCAAAGTGGAAAGAATCTTATCTATCTCCTCGAGACGCTCGCGCTGTTGCCATGGCAATTTCCGGGTGGCGATTCTAACTCCATGCTATTTGGAAAAGTATTGCTTTAACTTGTATAGGAATTTAAGTCTTATTGTTCTCTCACTAAGGATAAACGTAGGTTTAATGTAAAATTCATGGTGTTCCATTCGGGGTTACAGGGTAGCCTGAATAATGGTACCTGACTACCTATAAATATACCTTTGCGAGGGAGCCGAAAGTAATGTTTCTCGTATCAACTATATTAAAACAAAGAAAATTACATGTTTTTGTTATGACAATGTATTTCATTTTTATGCTAATCTTTGAACTCATTACAAATTGATATTGAATCGATGTACAGACAACATTTTCAAAAAATTGTTTGAGTATTTATTATAATAACATGCTAAATTGTAAACGGACAATGCTTTAAAACATCCGAAGTAAAAACTTTTAATTTCTTCGCTTAAGGAGAGACACTAAGGATTAACGTATTAATTTTCCATATTATCAAGTAATATATTTTATATTGTGATTTTAATAATAATCTTAATTTGTACATCGAAATATCCGCGGGAATTACAGTAGCTTCATTTGTTATTTTTTAAATGATAACCTTCTGACAAATTTACGAGTTAAATTAAATATTTTAAAGCAACTTAATATCTCGTTTATTTTCATTAATTTAATCTCACGTTACAAAAAATTTGCAGCTAATGTGGTTGCGGCCAAATGTCAAATTAAAATATCTAAGTTTTTTTAAAATGTATCTCATTAACTACAAAAACAACGGAAAGATAAAAAAAAAAGTACCCGTCGCGTCTATTAACGCACGAAACTAATAACGTACAACACTTATAGGATAGGTATTTCAACTATCTACTACATAATGGAGGTACCTCTTAGCCCTCACCTTCGTTGCTATGGCAACAGCAATCCGGGTAATAAACAGTTCTAATCTAAATGAGATGTTAATCTGATTGATTTATTTTGTGTAAATTATAATGCTCTTTTGTTTGTGTAAAATATAATATTAGTTTTAATTATTTAGAATGTGATTTAATGTAATTTTTAAAAATATTAATGGACGAAAGAGTTCCACTCTTTTCCGCAGATTCCGTTCGAAACAAATATTTATTTATTTATTTATAACATACTGTTAATATGATACTATTAAAGACTAATCGATATTTATTTCGGATTTGGTAATTTATCATGTTTGTGTTTGTGTTTGGCGTCCTGATGCTACAGAACACGATATCCTTGTAGAAGTTGATGAATGACGTCTTTCTCAATCTGAATAAATTTAGATTTTGTTTATATTGAAACAGTTTGAAGAGTTGGTATTCAGACCTTCCCCGGCGGCACTAAGTGTAAACATTTTCCAAGGGTCCATTGTATAGACGTCGGACGGTGCGACGGGTGCGACATTGTGAAGTGGTTGTAGGGTGCCCTTTTGTATTGATGTAGAAAATATAGCGACATTTGTAGAATGTATGCATGGAAATAGTTTCTAGTCTTTTGTGTTTGCACAATATAGTGACAGTAGGCAGTCGAGTTTGTAGTACATTATGGTTGTATGAATATTTACGATGTATGAGATTTGTATTCATAGATAAACGGTTTTTGTATGAAGCAACATTGCTGGTGCTGAAAATTTATTATTCGATATTGTGAGTTTTATGAAAAAAATATTTTCTTTAGGTTATAAATAAAAATCATCTATCTCTTTCTCACATTGTCTTAAAGGAAATGAGATTCGCGATAATAGTTTTTAAAAAATTCTCATTGTGATTGATAAATAAATATGTTAGTCCTAAAAAAAATACTTATAAAGATTAGAATAAAAATAAACATAAAACGAAATACAAATATATTATTGCCCAAAACAATTCAAATTGAATAAATTGTGAGTTCCAAGTGAAATAAAACAAAATTCCCGTGACAGATGATATCTTACAGTTCAGTGTTGATTTGAACAACCACTGAAATTCATCGAGAATAAGATTTCAACAAACTCAATGTAGTGAAAACGTGCGCTGTTGTTAAAGGCGAAGCTTTTATAGGTGCATTACCTCCCCGAGATCTTAGGTTTGGTCTAGCTTTGACCCACAAGATTACAACCTTCTTTATTTCTCTTCACCTACAATTAAGATAAACACAGAATACCCTAATCGCAATTTATGATAGCAATATAAATGTTTATATAAGTATAATAACAGCCCGTAACAGACGGACCTTGTTAACCACTCCATCACAGAGAGCGATAGATGATTGTCTTCAGAGAATGTACGCTTTGGCTGATATTTAAAATATATTAATCTAAACAAATTTAAAAATATAAATTATTAATATGTATCATAATACTACAATGAATTTAAAAAATGAAATTGTTCCACAATTTATAGATAAAAGTGAACTAAACCTTATTAAGGGAGGTTGTTGCCAACCCACCCTCATCCCCTTAACTGAAAAGCTCGGTCGCAGACGGCGTGGCGCCGCTTGCCTCTTCCTATAACCGCGAATTTCGCCTCCGCCTGCATAGGGTTTCTATATTTCACCGTAGACAATGAACAGTCCCGCGATAAAAAAAACTCTGGTATGCGCTGATTAAGAAAATTTTTTATACCTTTTTTTTCTGATTCATTATCGACTTTTTCTTATAGCTTAGCTCAGTGGTTAATAAAAATACAAACCAAGAATATAACGTTCTACATTAAAAAAAAATTATCTGGCTTATTATCATGGTTATTTGTTTTTAAATTATAATCATGTCTAGAATCACGCCGCATTTATAATGTCTACAAAATATTCGAAATGACTTATCAAAATAAACACCACTAGAAGCCACTTCGATTTTTAATTTAATATAATTTTGTTTATTATTATTACTAATTGTTATTTGATAAGTAAAATAATACAAACTTAGTTTAATAACACGAATTTAATCACTTTGATTGAATTATTCAGTTAATTTATTAGTATTAGTTCTGACCTATAAAACCATCGATCGAAAAGCCTCTACTGGAATCTATTCATTGCAAATTAATTAATTGACATTTGCGTGATCAAGGTGTTCCTGAAAAACATTAATGATACTAATCGAAATGAAGAAAATGTTTGTTCTAGTTATGGCCAACAATCACGCTACTGACCGTTGGAAAACAAATTTATTTTACACGACCTATTTATTAGGTTTCGGGTCTAGGTGTTATTATATGTAACTTATAAAACAAATGAATGCATCAAAATGTAATAATAAAAAGATAATAATAAAATAATGTAAGTAGTCATGACACAATTATTATGCACACCGCTTATTCTCCTGGCATTTCCCCAACGGTTATCAAGCTTGTGGTTTTCTGAATTATACATAAGGTAATTCAATGAATCGTTAAGAATAGGGATGCCTTAATTGTATGGAACACCTAACGGCAACCGATTAAGGCTGCTTTATTTTAGGATATCTAGGTCGCCATTTTATTTGGTTTGCAGAATATATTATTACATTATAAATAATAATAATGAGTTAATCAATCAATTACAGTAAGATATAATACAAAATTAAGAAACAAAAATTAAATATAATGTATGAAACATTCCACACTCCGAAGAATATAACTCTAATTTAGCACTATTTGATAATTGGGCTGATTGAGTAAATTAAGAATTACATTTCATTTATTCTATAAGTGATCATAGATTGGTTTCTTAGTGGATTTTTGGCGGATCTCTTGAGATGTAGGTAGATTATTAGTCTTTAATTACTTTTTGTGTTTCTTCAAGTATTAGTAATACTTGTGGATTATCATTTGGATTTATTCGTAATATTTATTAATATAATATACTTGTAAATAAGATATTATTTTTAATAAAGTAGGTTATTTGTTTTGGGTCTTATATTGGCTTTATCCTAATATACATAGAACAGGATATCTGAAGCAGATAACGTAAAAGGAGAACACATGTTGTCATTTTCCTTCCAAAACAACATTGGTAATTTTATTAAAGGTTCCATCATTACATTGACGCTATTTTTAATTTGATTTAAACTTGACTGTTTTGTGTAATAACTAAACTATGGTGTACAATATCAACTAGCTGTAAATATTAATTGATATGTTTAAGACGGGAAATTAGTTGTAATACCATAAAGAACGTTAGGTTATTCTAGTTTAAGACTATATTCGAAATAAACTCAGCGGACTCTTATCTGGAAACACAATAAACACGTCGCGTTCTCTAAAGAAAACTCAGAACAATCGTTGCAGCGATACCTTGTGCTTTGTTGTAAAGCCATTTAATTAAGTTTCCTTTTACAGCTTCTGCACAATAAGGTTTTTGAGTTTGTTGTTGTTGAGTTTTTTTTTCTAAAACAGTTCATATTTTTAAGTAATTATTGCCCGATCAGTTTATCCAGGGGTCGGCACAAATATACACTAATGTAGATATGATTTTATTTTTAAATTAAACCTAACTTTAACATTGTTTTCATTACCTTAAGAGTCCTATTCTATAATTGAAATTTCAATTAGTTTATAATAATATCGGTCATTTGTATATAAGCCGCATAAAGGCTTACGATATTTGATTCTCATTTAAGTGTTAAATTTTTTTATTGATAATGTCCCACATCACAGAGTATCCAAGTTAAAGCATTGTATGCATTTATTTATTTATTAAAAGTAGCTTGATACTAGGTTCTCTGGCAGAGATAAAACTGCCTATTTGTGTACAGTTTATTTATCTTCTGTAATTACACCTAGTAATTGTGACAAGTAAGATTATTTCTAATAAACTGAAAGAAGATTCATGAACAATAATCAACTACCAGGTACGTTTGACATGTCAATGTCCTCAGCTCTATTTGTTGGGGAAATTAACCGCTACATCTCGTTGAATTCCTATTAGCACCTTTAGCGCCACAGAGAATGTCGTGAGTAACTTTTTATCTTTAACGCCTATATTAAAAAGTAGGTACAAAAGATCCGAACCAAGATTATGGTTTATTTAAAAATTTAACTAAAAAAAGTAACTGTGTAGATATAATCTTAAATTTTATTACATTTATAAGTTGCCTACAAAAGTAGCTAATAGTAAAACCATTCAATTTAAGAAACGATTAAAAAGTATGTTTGTGACAATTTCTAAATTAAATTGCTTATTATGATAATAGGTTGGCCGATCACAACACGTTTATTTATTTTATATAGTCTCGCACTCGTATATAATAAAACTAATACAAATTCTATCCTGAGAAATGAATTCCTTAAACTATAAAGAGCTGTATTAGTAATAATTATTAATTAAAAATGTTATTATTGAATTCTGGGACACCTATACATAGATATTCAAATGAAGACTTCATGCAGCATAATATTCTATTTCTTGTAATTACTTTATCCCGGCGTCATCGTAGTGGCGGCGAGACTGTATAGATATCATAAATTCATATGAAACGGTATCTCTATCTAGGCTTTACATACAATCATGTCGAGACCATGGTCGGCTTGTTAGCAGCAATTGTTTGCACACAGGAATGTGTTAATATGAAAATGTTTAGCATTCATTGGGTTTGTACAGCTATTTCTCTAAAATACATCACTTAAAGTTGTTTCCTTTTTCAAAATATTTAAAGAAACTCTGGTATTTAACAGTTGTCATCAACAAACTTTGAGGAGCAATCTTCATTATCGTTGGCCTACATTGAAAATAAAATATTTGATAAATGCAACTGGAATATTTTTTATTAAAGTAGGTCTTGAGACACCACCCATTACAAAACATTCTCTAGATTTTTCTATTATTTAAACAATGCATTATTTTATAGTAAACGTATTTTAATGATAGACACATATGTTTCGAGTAATAAGTCCTTTTGAACATTCAAATTATTAACACGAAGTCAGAATTAGCTACGCTCGTTCAGAGATTCAATGTTGAATGATTACACACCTATTACGTACTCGTAATGGGGCAATTTTGAACTGGTCTAATTATTACAGGTTAATAGAACCTTCTATACGAATGTAGAATACTCTGGAATGTGCATGTTTTTTTTTTCTTTAGTAAATCAAACATATTACAGGTTTGAAACAAAAATTGCATTATTTATCTCCCTTCAAGACTCGTGTCCACAAGTCTAACTTTTGTTTTAGTTTAGGCAATATTTGAATCAATTTACTCATGATAACGTATTTATATGGATTTTCCAACAGTTTATTGTGTGCGATTGATGTATTTATAGATATAACAAAAATAAACAAATTGATGATGTCTTATTGTATACAAAATATTATATAATAACGAAATTGTATTTTCATATCTTGATATTGTAACGCTTTATTTAAATTGAAATTCTCGTAACGAAGTTTTCTTTTCAAATATATTTTTCTGAAAAAGTTGTACGAGTTTATTCACTGTGAATTTGTTAGAATTCAATAATATACAGAAAATATTATAAATAAAAGCATATGCGAATGTCACATTTATTCAACGAATTAACGTTTTACTTCAAATGTCATTTTGTATATATTTTCCTATTTAAAGAAAACACATGAAAATAACAAATGCCAACAAGAACCAATTTTATTTTTATTTTAAAAATTCTATTTTATAAGTTCGTGTTTTTCCATATTTGCTTCCTAATTTTATTAATAATTAAGAGTATTATTACGTATACCTTGTAGGAATACGGAAATTTTATACTTTGTAGTCGTGCACGCAATTTTATGAGTGCATCTGTAGCAAAGTGCACAAAGCAGATCTGTCGAGTTGAACTACGTGAAAACTAATTTCCGATTGACTTTTACTCTGTTATAGTTTATATTTAGCGGAGAAGCTGGATTATCGATGACGCAAATTATAAAGTTATAATTAAGCTACGTCTTTATAAAGGACGTTTTCCTGTGAAGTTATAATGCTATTCAATCCAGTATAACTTGTGTATTATTATAGTATTATATTCATGTTAAGTTCAAACTGCATAGAACGCTCACACTATGAGTACAGTACGTTCAGTTAGTGATTATACACAGCAAAATTACGCGAATAAATTCATCTAGTCGGCTGCAATACGTGCTGCACTGATTAGCCGTTAATTTGCGGCTAAGCTCGGCTTGCCGCTAACTATCAGCCTAGAGTAATTGTAAGCTAAGGAACTTTAATATTTTTTCTTGCTATTTATATTGTTTTAAAATTAAACAATCTGGAAAGTTTATTCATCTATAAATCATTTTTATTATTATGGTTGTCTCATCAATATTAATAAAGAAAATTATTGAAGTGAGAGAACAAGAAAAATATATTTAAATAAACTCATTTTACTTGCTCTTTCTAAAGCTTAAATATTCCTCACATTTTAATACGAAAAGGATCTTTTCGGTGTAATATTTCTTTAACAAAAATATTGTGTTAAAGGGCTGAAACAAATGATAAACGCATATTGTAGAATATATATCAGAATAACACATTTGTAGTAAACAGTTAGACACAAGTCGTAATTTGTTTGTTAGATCAGATAGCTATGATACAAGCTGTCATTTACAAGCAAATATTTATGTTTGATCCACGATTGTGCGGAGATATGAAATGTTAATATCAAATACGTAAATCATCTTAGAGAGAAATATTATGCAAATATAGAAACAATCGAATAGCATAGACAATAGAAGTTTTGTACAACATTTTACGGTTACATTTTAATCTTTGTTATGAAGCCAGTAAGTTATACCCACTTTTTCGCCTCGACGCGCCTATTTTATGTACAGTGAATAAACGCGATGTAGTCATTGTAAAATCTAAAAAAAAATGCTAAACTAAAGTGTGGCCGATTCTGCCAAAAGTGGAATAATAACAACAATAAAATTATTTTAATCAGTAACATTTCATTATAAATTGATGTGGCCTGTGATTAATTTTTAAAAGTCGACATCAAAGCGAATGGGCCCAATTGGCGAACTTTTTGACAAGTAAAGCGGCGAAAATTAACGTCTCCGAAAACTTCAGAAAGTTACACGAAGTTTGGGATTCACAAAAAGAGCCAGATGTTGGGCATCGGCGGATTAGGCAATATCTACCAGCTCTGTAATCATGCTAATTGAGGTCTTTTGTTTGATAATGTCTAATTTCAAAGCAGGCAATTCTTATAAGAAACTTCATAATTATTTTTATTAGTATTTTTCTTCATTGTCCTTTATAAAATTATTTTCAACTCGTATTTCTTACACGTTCCGTATAATAATTCCCGTTAATTTTTTTTCCCCAAATAACTTTTTGCCATAGTATATTCGTCATAATAACGAAACTTTTTAACAACATTTTTGAACTTTTTTTACTGATTTGCTGTAATAATAAAATTTACCTCCTAAACTTTTATAAAAGAAGAAAAAGTTACAGCCAACTGAACTAATGGATATCGACCTGCTCAGTAAATATTCGAAACCGAGCGATACCAACTTATTGAATCGTCCATTTAAAACCGTTACTGTGTCCGGGTCATTTCGCATATTCTATTCACCTAAAACCTATTTCAAATTGTACTATTTTGTTGAAACCAATATTTAATTTCTCTATTCACAAAAAAAATCAATTATTTTGTTAACATTTTAAAATGTAGTTACTTTTGGAATTGATTTTATTTGGATGTACTCTTAAAAGTCAGTGATATGATAAGTGCAAAAACTTGTGAAATTCTATAATTGAGAAAACTAAACATGTAACCATATACATTAAAACTAACAAAGTTTTCTTTAAAATTCATCCAAAACTTCACATTATTATCGACATGATTGTATTTATATATAACTGACAGCTGATTGGCCTTTTAAATGGCATAAAGTTTCTCGAAAGCATTTCGTCTTTTCTACTTCTGCATTTTGTAAAATAAAAAGCTTTGAGTATTTTTATAATGTCAGGTATGGATTGAAACGCAACAGTGCATTTTGACAGTAACCTCCGTCCAGTGATGTTTGTTTGCTCATTTGTAAAAACATTGTTTTTTTATTTTATTTTGATATCATGAATATTTTACAATTCGATTTTATACATCGCCACCAACGAAATTGTCTTTAAGAGACTATTATAAGAAGTAGTGATTGTGGTCAGAGTATAAAGTAATAAGAAAGCAATATAAAAATAACTATTTGATTATAATTATATTTAAAAAGGTAGGGAGAGATATTACACCTGCATATAAAACTAAAGAACGTTTCAGCATAGATAGTGCTTTTTAAAGAATGCCCATTACGCCGCAGCACCGTCGCGTCCCCAAGTAAGTAATAGACTCCCTGTACTAAACGCGATTTTGCACATTTTTCCTCACGTTTAATCCGTTTGGTGTGTGAGGTGTCCGGGACTGGCTGTGATCCAACCAAATATCGACCATTTCCGTTTTCAACAGAAATTTTTCAAATACATTTTCTCCTTTCAGCTATGTGAAATTACGGAATTTATTCGACGTCTATTTGAGACAAGTTCCTTGAAAAATATAATATTACTCAAGTCTGCTTCCATCAGTAAATTGATTTATGTAATTTTCACATTTGAAATGAAATTAAATTAAGTTATTAGTATAGAATTAAATAATGTTTCCCGTTGACCAAACTTCAACTAGTAAAAAGAAACAAATAACAAATTCGAATAAAACGACCTGATGATGAACGGTAGTATGCAAAAAAGTCGTATTGAATCAGCAATATTTTTTCAATTACATTTCCTATTACATATATAAAGCACAACTTATTCAGTAACACAATAACGGCCGGCATTCATTGAACGTGTCTGAATATCGCTTCATAGAAACATTGCTGTTTTGATATATTATACTAAAGAATAACATAAGTATTTCCTATTGTCTTATACGCGTCCGTTGTGGGCTTGAATTACTGATTTATTCATAACACGTACTGCGTGGGATACTGTCCAAATTTTACTGTATTGGGGAATATTGGACACAGTCTATTACGAGTTTCATTGTAGGTATGCTATTTTATAAACAGGAAGAACAATATGTAAAAGCTTAAGTTGAATGATAAGTACCAAAAAAACTATATTCCTTTTGTTCAAAAATTAAGACAACTTAATAATAAGCTTTTTCACACTTTTTATTCATATTTTTCGCGTCTGGTCACAAAAGCAACGAGAACTCGGTCATGCTGAAACTTTTTAACAAAAGCATTAAGCTTTGGTCCGCTGTTGTATAGGAACTGTTCTTGCAAAATAAAGCTTCGATTTATGGGTAATCGTTAGAAAGAAATCAGTGCACCTTTTAGCTGGTTTCCGTAGAAACAGCAATTCGCCTTGGCCATGTTCCAGAGTATCGACCGATAGCCCGCACTATGCACACACCATCTAATGACGAAGTCGCGTTCAACTAAATTATACAAAGAGATTTGAATAAATATGCATGAATTCGTAATACAGAGAGATAACGAGCTAAAAAAGAATAACTGGGGCGGGCACTACGTGAAATATTTACGAGTAAAATATTTTTACGAGTATGTTTTCGTACGTATTTCAAAATATATGAAGATACCATTGCCGTTTAGTGATATAACTTGTTCTGAATCGATTTATGACATTTATCGCTTTAGTGTACAATACTTATTCAATATTGGCATTTTTACTGCAGACTATAAAATTGCAAAGCAAATGAATCGTAGAAATTTAATTATAATTATTTCATACACATTTAAAATCGCAATTTCTTTGTTTTTGTCTGTCATATGAATCATAAATATTAAATAAACAACAGTTGTTAGCCATCTGTGCTCAAGTGTTAAAAAGGTCGGGTCATACTTCGTTATCTCAGAATTTCCGTTCAAGCATAATAGAATATTAGTACTTAATTATTATAATACCTACACATTGAATAGTATGACTGAATCTTCTTTTTTGTGCCTTATTCAGTTTCCATCAGTTTCAGTTATTGTTAGTGGTGGAATCTTTACTTAAACTTCCAATGAAGATTTGGAGGGAAATAAAAAGAAAAACACGCTGTTTCTATTTTAAACCATTTATCAACTTTCATGTAAGAACATTTTGATATATTACGTTAATAACAAAGAAGCAAAAGTTAAGGAAAATAATTTAATAATGGTAATAATAAGGATCCCATCATAATTGTCTTTTTCGAATTGGCAAAGAGAATGGCTAGTGTAAACGGTGATTATTATTTAGCTTTAAGCAAACAGAAAACAATTGATACAATAAGTGTATTTTACTAAAAAAATATAACAGATTAGGTGTAACTTAATATTCAGAATGATTTAAGTTCATAGCGCTTTAAACTTATTTATTTGTAAACATTGCCAACTAAAATTTCCCTAAGGCACAGCTTGCATTAGGCTGTGCTGGTAACCTTACATTTTATAGTATCTCATTTAGAACGATATTTGTATGTAGATTGCATCTGCAAACAATAATATAAATTTATATTTGGTTTTGAACGATATTACAGTATGTCTAACTCAAACATGTCTAACGTTATTCACGGTTTAACTAATTCATAGCTTATGTTTGTTTTGTAAAATATCTCAAGAACATTCCCATCATACCGGATTATATTTATCAAAATAAACGTTTATGTTTTAAATTACTTATGCAATGATTTATTATTTTTTAAACTGTATCAATAGAAACTTAAACAAGAATAGGCAGAGTGAATTAATCACCTTTCACGATATCGACATGTAAATATATTTATCTTTCGCTTATTCTACATACCCATTATCTCTCTATAATAGTATTTTATCGCTATTTGATTTACATTGAATTTAATAAGTATTGTGGCGGTCGATTCTACAAGCCGAAAATACTTATTTAAGAAGATTTGAGGTTTTGACGTTTAGTCTCTCAGTGTCATCTTTCTTGTTTCTTCTTGTTCTTTTGATTACCACAATGCATTGTGATAATTATATTTTAAATCAATTTTAATCAGCAATATTATTACACTTAAGTTTCTCCAAAGTATTATTACATAGCATTTGTAGATATAGATTTCTATTTGGTTTCGCCAATAGATGGATTGGAATAAATATTATATAAAATTTATATGCGAAAACAGTATTTCAATTAAAAATTAACACTTTACAATAATGAAAAAAGAAAGCCTGAATAGTGGGAGTCCCTAAAATTCATTTTTCCGGTACTAACGTTCTAAGTCGACTGCTAGTATTAAGCTAAATAATACAATAATACACGTGGATTTATATTTAATCGCATAATGCCGGAAAAATACAAATTGGAATTAATTTGTTTACGAGCTTCGAGCTATAAATACAATAAATTCAACGTAACATGTCAACGGCAATTGATAAGATTAAAGTGATTGTCAACTGTTTGTTCATGCACATTTGCCTGCATTAATAAATTAATAAAACACGCAATAGTCAAAAGGCACTGTTTAAAAAAAAAGCAATATTATTACAAAATATTTTATTATAAGTGACGTGATGTCTTTTAGGATTGTGGCTTCAATTTTTAAAACTACATAGATAACTTTACAGCTTTTTAACAGCTGATAATACAATCCTTCTGTAATTATAAGTAAAAATCTGTCTGCAGTTGTAAATACAAAAAAAAATACACTTAATAATATCGCTTCAGTGACGTATGAGTTATAGGTTTTAAAGTAGTCCCAGATTATTTTGTTTACCACAGTACAGGTGTTATCAGTAAGGCGCCCTTTACAATAAATATTTGACATTTTTATTTTAATATCAAGGGCGATTATTGTTCAATAACAAATATACGCATGAAAATGCATGAAAGAGACGAAAAGATTTTGTAAAGTGGTGGTTTAATTTCTCTCGCTATTCATATAATTGTCGCTATCATATATACATTTAAGGCAAAGCATTTTATATTTTACAAATCCTAACAAATAAACAAATGAACTTTTTATTAATACTATGTGCAGTGTGACCGTAACTTTATCTGTCACCAAATATTGTCTATAAATATTATTTGGTCGTATTCAGTGACAAAATAGCATCCTCTTCCTCTTTGAACTAACTTCCGAGTTTCTCTTTAGGTTTCAACGCTTTATGCTAGATACTCGTGTGTTTGTCGGTGTTTCTTTGCGAATGCGACAACTGGAAATGACTTATTATTATCAGCTGTGCTCGCGGTTTGGGTTATTAATGTTTTCATGTGTTTCTCTTTAAAATATTAAATATTAGTATAGCAATGATTATTTTCTAAACGGTCGCTTTTAAAATAATAAATTTATTTATTTTTGTCAAGCACAACTGACGATTCACGAGACAAAGCAAGCTCACCACGACACTGGGGTGCGGACATCCGCCCACCGCGTCATAAGATTTTATTAAAGGTATTTCCTTTTAAAAAATAGACAGATTTGTAAACTGTGAAATTAGCAATAATTTATAAAAGAAGTAATTAAAACACGTTAAATGTTTATGTAGTACGTAGTTATTTTAAAATAATATCATTTTATTCCTTTTCTTCTGAATTTGACCAAATTTATTCATTCATTACAGCACATAGTGTAAACCTATTCTACCCGTTTGATATTTGTGTCCTTTACATTAAATATTCAATATGCATAAATTGATTCGGGTGGAATACTACCCGATGAGAGATGGTAGGCGTAAACTAACTGACCCGGAATCCTTTGAATTACGTTTACTGAATATTTTATAGGAATCAAAGTTTCATGGTTTAATGTTATTCTTATAAACATATTCAAAACAGGTACAAATAGATATTATTACTGTTAGATATTATTTAGTTAATTTGTATAAAAATTCTATAAATTTCTAAGATTCTACATGTGAATGCGGGCTAAGTCCACTGTCCTCATTTGCGTCATTATTTTGTATGTCTGTATGGAAATTGATTTCATCTCAACCCAATCCCTTTTGGCAATATAGACTTTAAACGTCCAACGAACCTAACATAACATAATGTAAACTAATTACTATTTACTATGCTTACAGTAAAGTTGTGTTAAATTGACGTAAGTACCTGAAACATAATAAAAATTATTAGTATTCCAAACGTTAATAAAATAAAATGAACCGCTTCGTGAATTTAAATGAGCATGCAAAAAGGCGCAATTAATTTATTAATATTTAAATATTTATGGAGCATATAATTAATTTATTTTGATAAACTTTGATCCTAATAGGTATGCATTATATTATAACTATAAATCTACTACTAATAGAACAAAAATTTTCACATGTTTACAATTGTTCCAATTTTAGTTCACAATTTATAAATATTGAATAATTTTGAAAATAAGTAAATATCTTATAGTAATGTTTCCTGTGTTTTTGCAGGTGTTTTCACTATTTCTAACAACAGTAGCTTGCGGCCAATTTTGGGATTGTTCGCAAACGTAATATATTTTAACTAAAGGCTTTATATGGCTATCGAGCTTATTTTGATAATTTTAGTCCGGTTTCACTGCGACAATGATGGCTGCTAAGTTTACGAAGCTTATGAAAATTGGTATATAGAAGGTTATGCTTTACTTAATATTCACAATTATTTATTTATTTTTCTGGAACACCCTAATTACACAAAACTAGTGATTCTTAAAAGAAGCTTTGACTTCAGACATAAATTTTGGTTAAAAGAGCGACTGTTTACCTTAAAAAATCCAATAAACAAACCAGGTCCACACTGATCCCGGACAAAAACGAAACCCTGTATGAATTTCTTGTATAATAACATTTTTGTTTCGTTTGAAACTGATTGTGTTTTGTTTGGGATATTCCCTTAGGGCACCGCACCGTCACCGACTAGAGAAAATATCAATTATATTTTGGGAAAAATTGTATACCTTTTTGTATTTGTATAAACTTAAGATATGTTTTGTCGTGTTCGTTTTCTTGCTCTCTGTGAATTTATTTATTCGTTATTTTCTCTTTAATTTAAATTTAAAAAAAAAGAATTTAAATCATTATACAATACTAATTATATAGGTACTATATATACTATACTAATTAAGTTAATTTATACTATTTACAACATTTAATTAAATTCGACTATTCTGAAGTTTTGCAGATATCGTGATTGCTGCGACGCTGTAACAACTTATTTATGGACGATTTATAAGCAAAGATTTAGTCAATTACTTATAAAAAAAAACAAAACTTAAAACGATATTAGCTAATTTTTACTTAAAAACTAGGTTAAGTGAGAAACTGTTAATATTTTCATATTTTACTTGAGGTAATCCCTAGATACTGGAAACTGTGCGCTAAAAATTTCTTGCTTAAATTTTTATATAAATTTTAGCCGTTATTTACATTTCATTACATTAATTTAAAAAATCCCAAGGGATTAGCTGTCTAAGTTCATTATTTGCATCTTAAGATCTCAAGGGTAATCTTCCTATAACTAAATGAATGTCTAGCTTAAAATGGCGATAATTGCGACAAATAATACATTTACAAATGTTTTATAAAACCATATCTTAAAGTGGACAGTCTATCGTGCATTAGGCGGCCTAAATAAAAGTTATAAATATGTATATTTATTAGGGTAAATACGTGAACTATATATATTTAAATTTAAATATACTCAATCAGTAATGCCTGCATGATAGCCCACTATCGTTTCACTATCAGTTTGGTTACCCTAAAAGTCTCTTCAAGCAGGAATAGCATTTCTCAATGGTTTCTAATTGTTTTTGTCTCAAAGACCACACTTTACTTTAACATTAGGGGACGTGGTCACTTTTTGAATTACAGTAACATAGATTCAAGGAGAAACTCAAGAGTATTGATCCAAACTCATCACGAACTTGGTAGGTAAATTATACGTTTGCGTTAAGTAAAGTCGAAGTTACGTTTTATAGAGATACGGTCGTCAATAGCCTGCGGTCACTTTGCTACGAATAACTCGGTGGAGCATGCAAAGTAACTAAATGGGAAAACTTAAATAGACGACTATCAGAGCACGTGATATTGATGTTGTGGAACAAACAAGACACATCGTCTACTCTTTATCGTTAAGTTTGTGTCGGTGCAAAACTACATCGCTTGAACAAATTTTATTTACTTTCAAATAAAGTATGAAATTATTAATATTAATAAATTTAAACATAAATATTATACTTTTTTCAAATGCGAAAAAGGACACTTAGACAGATATAACGAATAATCTGTCCTATCAGCTTGGATATTAAAAGATTCCTGCGATTCCTGCATGCTGGCATTTTAGATAGCACTCTACGCTTAACATCCGGCATAGTGCGGCCACATGCCCGACGTATATACATATGTATAAATAATGTATTCACCTTTTTATTAGAACACGAATAAATCTTTGAAAATATAGGTAGGTATATAAAACAATAAATAATACATAATAAATATACGAAAATCTGTTCTAAATTGATGGAGTTGTCAGAAGAGATCTGAATTATCCACAAGATAAACTTGAAAATTGGGTCGCCGTAGAACATTGCATAATTAACAGCTTCTGACAGCATCGCTTAACGACAAAGCCTTATGCACTTATGCACTGGGATGCAAATGAACCACTCAAAACGTATCACTAAGCACACAATAAATTTCGTTTAAAAAACTGCAATCATTATTAGATATAAAGAGCAGAAGTAATCTAATATCAAGAAGACTAAACTAATATTCAATTAAGATATCGTGCCAGAGTCGGTATGTCTTAAAATCTCAGCCGGTACTAATGTGACTTTTTACATGTACTTTGGTCCCACAGTATGTTATAAAATAAACACTAGGTTTAGTATATATTTTCCGTTAATAATAAGTAATCTAACATCCAAGTCCCGAATTTGCTTCCGAATCGAAACAAATATCTATTACTACATATAAATTATAAAGACTGTTTTAATTATAATACACAATCAAAAGTAAAACTTGTTTGCAACAAGTCATTGCTTCGTGCAAGTTCACTAATCAAGATACTTGTGATGTATGGCGTTATTAGAGTCACTTAACAAGCACCCAAAATTAATGTTTCAATAGTGCACAATACATAAAGTAGAGAAGCAGGATGATCGATCAATTTTGCAATATTATGTTCGAGAGTTAGGGTTATTTGATTAACTTAAAAAAGATAAATGACACAAACAACGTCTCAGCCTAGCCACGTTTTAATATAGGTATATATATATGGCACTAAATTTTCGAATTTAAAATTAGCATATGATGGTAGCGGGAAAAGATGCAGAGCTCATGATACCAGGTCGGCGGAAAGTGGGTCAGATAGTGTTGAGCTCTGCATAATTACTTAGTACTCGTTTACTATTATAACTCGATCTTATAACTTATAGATGGTGTTTGTGCCCCTAAACTGCTGTCAAATAGAAGATTCAGAGGTAATTAAATGAAAAATACATACAATGTTCAAGTCAACCATTGTTTAGGATTCTCCCATTTCTCCCTTTTGGCCCAATCGATATTCTTGTTTTTCTTTTTTGTATGATCAATTAATATTAATTTGAATTATAAAAGTATAAATCAGAATATACACATGAATAGACCACCGTTTTTACAAATTTAAATTTACGTTCAATGTCATAATAAAATGAGATTACCTATATATTTTAGAGAAAACAAAATTTCTGTGATTGTTGTTTTGACACGGTTAGTTGAATCTATCTGAAACTACAAATCCAGCTGATGTAGGTGAGAAACACATAGACACTTATACAAATGGGTTGTACCTACATAATAAAAGTTTAACTCAGAAATTTAGGGATTTGCATAATACAATAATTAATTTTATATGAATATCACACGTAAAAGCCTTTTCTAAACGTATGATGTAGAACATGAGGACTACTGTCTTCTTTCTAATTCAAATTTAAAGACAAGTTGGTATGGGGTTAGCTCAGGACTAACTTAAGTAGTGTGTCATAAACACGAAGTGTCAGCCGACTGGTTGATGCACTGCACACTCCACGCGCCTAATGAAGTCAGCATAGTAAAAACGTGTGCTGCCTGCAGACATTGCTCTGTGGTAGCAATGAGATTGAAAATTGTTGTGGTGAATGAATAAAGTTTGAAATATAAGAAACAAAAACCTCAATCCAGGTTTAGTTTTTCAATATTGTAAAAGTTTAACAAAAGGACTATTTGTGTAGACATAACAATATTAGCAATAACTCAGAGGGATGACCTATTTTTGGTACTATGGAGAACCAACAATGACAAGGCGAACATTTATTTATGACAACAAATTGAGGTCTCAACATAAATCTATATTAAACTACTACATAATAGAATTCAATATACAATACAATACAATAATTAAATAGTTTTGTTATATTACATTGTTAGCATATTTTAAATATCTAATCAATTTGAATAACTGTGGGCGTACAGTTAACGAAATGTATATAAATATAAATTTATCCGTATTTTTGTGTTACACAGGAATTACTTAAATTGAAGAATATGATTTAAAAATATTAAATATAATTCCAAAATTCATTTTGCCGTGATTAAGTAAATATCACATTTCAATATTATTAATGTATACGCTTAACGAATAATTAGGGTACTAAGAAATCTGCGCTTTCTCTAAAAAACTGTAGATATTAAATTATGAAATATGAAATAAAAGGAGTTTCTTTTATAATAAATAAAAGAATACAGGTAACTCAAATTAAAGCGTTTTCATGTTACAGATACGTTCACAAATTTTACAAATAGTAAATTATCTTACTCAGTAACCACTTCCTTCTCTTGTTTTATTTTCTCACTAAATTGGACATCCATCGTTGGGATCGCTAGAATGTCTTTTTTTCCGCTGTGCAAGGAAAAACTGTAATTGGAAGTTTAATCTAACCTTCTCTTTTCAAAATATATTTAATTGAAAGTATGAATATAAAATGTAGGAGCTTTTAATTTTAAATCAGCTGAGTAATACATATACTTTTACATATATTAGGTATATATACTATACTATGTATATAGAAACATGTACTATGTTAGAAACTCCAATCTTAGGATCGTTGATCAAATTTGAGTTTATCTTGTAATTCTTATTTTAATTATTTTCTCATTTCTCTTTTTTATCCCATAAATATTAATATTTTTTAAAATTATAATTATATAAAATTTCAGTATCTAGTAGAATAGAATAGTTACCGTGTAAAGTAAATTTCAAAACGATCATTACCCATGTGAAAAAGAAGATCGTTTTCAATGAACGGAACATCGTAAATATGTTCGATAGAGTAATTTGTTGAACACAAAGGCTTCACAATTCGGCGTTTTCATCTCTTTATTGGACACGGTTTCAGCTAACTTGTGGAGTTTTCAAGATATTTCAGGTATTTCTTGGAATAATCATTTTGTACAAATTGCAAAAGTTCTAGGTGTCTGTAATTTTGGTTTGCAATCAAATTAAACTTTTTTCATTAACTTTGAAATCTATTAAATTATTTTGTCTGTTTTTTGTGTCTACTTTAAATTGGAAGAAGATTATTGTGGAAGAAGAAATTATTCAAAGCAATTTATTGAATTTCATAAAAGTAAAAAATAAATTTATTTTAGCGCTATTTATGAATAAGAACATGTTAATTAGTACTAATGCTTTCTTTTGAATGTCGTGACAAGTAGGAAAGTGGAGAACAATTTCACTTTACATTTAAAAATTCGCTAGAACATTTTCATATCAAATAATAATTACTGCTTAAACTAATTATAAAATATTTATCAACTTCGTAACATCCGTATGGTAGTTATTTTGCAGAAAGTTTTCCGTCAGAACCGTATTACACGATATAAATTTCTGACGTATATTGTTGACTAACTTCGTAAAAGTTCTAAAGTTCTTAATTTAAATAACATTCCCTACACCTGTCACTGGCAATAATACACGGAAAAGAAGTGAAGTTTTCCAAATTATTAGTAAAGTTCATTATTAGTAGTTTGAAAGACATCATGTGGCGTTCTACAACATAAAGTGTTTTAAATTAATATATGTAACCCTCAAACATCACTATTTTTCATTAACATTTAAAAAAAATTGCGCTATCTTTTTCATAGAGTTCAAATAATCACGTCTATACTTATTCGTATAAAAATCATGTTGCAATAAATACACTACTAGTGAAAGCTAAATATTTTTTCAAAAGAAAACGTTGCTTTGAGATTTTTATACATTATTTTTAATGGATCTTCGTAATACATATAGTCCTGAACAAACAAAATAAAAAGAGCAAGCAATGTATGCAGTATTTAAAAACATAGATTTCCGTGTTTCTCTTTTATTGTGTACTGTTTGTGAATAAAATGATATAAAACTACAAAAATAACCACATATTTTATATTTCGCCTCATTTCTTAGTATGACAATGATCAATAGGCATCGGAGTATCAATAGTTAATTCAATGCAAATCGCTCCATCATCAAACACAAGCAAACTACACTATTACTACTACTAAAACTAGTAACATAAAGGTACATTTCTTTAGTACTTTAAAAATTGACATAAGACATGTAATTTTTTTTTCGAATGCTAACACTGATCGTGTATTCAATCTTAATAAAAAGATATACGTACAAAATTAAAATCAGAACGCTTGTATCTGTAATATCTGAAGGCGTCCTTAATCTTGCTGTTACCGCCGGCGTTGAAATATCTTCCAAATCCAATAATGTTTAAATTGCACATCCCGAGAGCCCCTCGCAATGTAAAGAACGTTACTTAGGGCTGACATTAATCACAAAAAAATATGTTGTTTTTTATATTACAAATTGAACTATCAAAACAAAACTACCGCAGTTTATATTAAGGAGATTTATGTTCATCTTTGAGTTTGCTTTTTTAAAAATAAAATCGGATATGTTATATTATATTTGTTCATAAAATAAGCCCTTCAACTACGACATATAATTTATTCAATACTAAACTTTGTCCCATTATTTATGCCGGCCTTTAATTACTTATTAAAAGCAGCCCTAAAACAAGGAGCTCCGTCCACACACAAACATTTATTTTCTTTTCCACGGCGACGATTTCGTGTTCAGGAAACAATATTAAGGCTATAAAGAAGAAAATAGCAAGGGGGAAGATAGGACGCGCGTAAATGAAAAACGTACCCTCACGTTAGGCATTTTATCCAGGCTTGTCATTCAAATAATAAATAATAGGTACGTAAGTGTATCCAAGTAAGTAATTTGTATATTTTGCTTTTCTAATGTTTTATTAATATTCTTGTTTTATATTAATTTAAAGTTGTTTGTAATAATGCTACAACAAGGTACACTTCCATCTAAATTCTTTAATACATATAAACAAAAAATAACTTAAACTACTAAACGGTATTTTGTTATGACATTCTAACAATTCGCTTGCGTCAAAGTAAAAATTAAAAGACTTAATAAACAAAAACAAATAACTCTTTTAGAAAAACTGAATAGAAATAAATCTAGCCTTTTTAAAACCGCATGCATTTGTATAAGCATCAAATAAAAGGGAATTTTTGCCATAAAATAGGTAAAATTATTAGTGCATACGAACATTTCGCGGTTCGCATGGCAACATCGTGTCGACTCGGTCAACGCACCGCGCCACTCTGCATTCTATTTTTATACTAGTCTCGTCTCTTTAGTTAATCTGTTAATGTTTATATTACATGAATGGACAGTAAACTTGAAAGAAAATTATACTTTTGATGTTAATTTTGATCGCTCTGTCATTAGTCAATTCCCCTCCCAGTCCCTCTGTGGCGCAGTGGTGAACACGCTCATCTGTTCCTTGCCAATATTCCCACTTTATTTTGTATAAGAATTTATAATATTGTTACATTAATTGAGAATCCCTATAGAGAAAGAAAAAGAGAAATCGTGAATTAACTGCTATATTCAGGAGAACATTATCAGATCGGAAACATGTCAGATATTTTGTATCATATAAGATGTAACAAAATTAAGTATTGCAAATTTTTTAGTAATAATAGTTTTCATTAAAAAGTACTACAATGTAAGAAACCACACATTTTAGGACACAATTACAATATATTTTATGATTGTAATATTACGATTACTATTGTCATATTATTATTATCTTAACTCTATTAGTTTTTTGCATTTACTCAACAAATTTAGTCATATAAATAGGTATAATAATTGTTAATGTATATTAAAAGTAATTAATTAAAATTACTATATTTCACATTTAATTTAATTGAACAATTTTCTAATGTTTTAAATGCATATTACATTATGCGAGTAATTAGGTTTTTCCTTATTATAATTGTTATCCAAACCAATTTTGGTGTGAAAAACAACAGAAATTCGTAATTGCTAAATTTGTAACAGCAGTGTGTTCAGATTTATTGTTGCTACAAAATTAATATGATTGCTGGCGCGAAACATTTGGAAGAGGGTGACTTTTCTCAAGCAGTTTACCCTAAACATAAGCGACAGGCGTAAACTGAAGTAATTTTCATAAGAAGTTAAATGTTTGTACTAATTAGGACGGGTTCCAGGAGCCTTTATTATGGTCCCGAAGGATAGAGACCTTTTTATCTTCCGTATCTCCATTAAAGGGCAGACCCTTAATATACTGACCTCTTTGCATTTTTAATTATATTATACATAAAATTAACAAATATCCTAAAATAAGTAGGTAAATAAAAGTATTCTAATAAAATTAACTAATTCAACGTAAACACGTCGTATTATGAAGATTACTAGTGAATGAAAAAACCTGGATTAATAACGGAAATGTATAATGTTATCATTGATAACTTCTCCAATGAAACTTAGTTTTTACTTTAAAAATATTTAAATCATATTATTTTAAATCCCTATTTACATAAAGCTATTTAAACGTAATTCGTGTATTTTTTATTTCACAAGCCTATATCTGTTCTGCCTCTTTGTCACAGCTTAGCTACCTCAGACTCCACACCATAGAGCATGTTATATGTGATGACCTGATATATGTAATATTCGCACCTGTTATATTATCAACACAAGAAATTAGCATCTTCATTATACACTCCAGTTATAACCGTCCATAATTAGTACAAGATGCATATATTAAATTATTTTATGCTCCTCTAAAATAACGACATTCTCACAAACACGCCCGTAGTAGAAATGCACAGAATTTTCATTCTAATTATACATATTAACTATTTTAGTAGGAACCCAAGATAAATTCATTTCAACTAATTCAAAAAGCGTCTCAAAAGCTTTGCAGTTATACTACAATTTCTTTATTGTTTCATATAATTCAATGCAATATAAATAAGTATGGATAATCCCGATATATATAGCATACATATACCTACCTATACCTACGTTTTGAGGCCAGACAGTAGACTGATCGCTTCAATGACAAGGAACCCTATCGTTTTAACGAATAGGTGGTCCAAATAACAGGATCGCCTGCTATCTACCCGTAGCAATCGCCTCCTGTATTTTCCCATCGCAAGCCGTAATGTTACACAAATAAATGTCACAAAATAATGTGCAAATTCAATTATCTTACAAACACGTAATACCGATTTTCATTAGATAGGTTTCTCATTAAGTCAGCAATACACATTTATATCACAGTGTTGGAGAAAAGCAGAGTCAATTCGATTGCCGTTTACGGTCGTCTGGGGACACTCAAGGCTAACTCGGCGAAATCGATTCGATGTTTTGTTATAGAAAGAATAAGAAGAAAAAAAACAAAAACTATCTTATTTTATGTTTACGCTTTTTCATTTATAAACTAAATCGATTACTTTTAACTTTGTAATATGCGATGAACGCGATTATCACACATAGATACAGATATATCAAAAGATGACAAGTTACTGTACAATTAAGTCTGCCTCATTTTTTAACTTTCAGTACAGTCCTGGGGCAGTACCACCCACTTTCAAATATAACATACCCATATAGTGATTAAGTTCCATTTCGAACTCAATCTGCAATTAGCCGAGTTGTACGAGAGTAGTGCGCTTTGAAAGGCACACATTGGTCTTGTCAAGCCGGCATAGCGAAGGCGATCACTGTTTGCGTTTTAGATCAACATCAGGCGATGTGTGGTCACTCGCAGAACTATAAAGTATAATAAAAAATAACATATATAAAGGCATAATAAAATAAAAGATAAAGAAAAGCCAAAGCCACGTGAAGTAGGCACATTTCCCCAGCGGCGACCATTTCACTAAAGACACTCGTGTGCCGCAGAAGTTGCACTCAGGAAATAACTTGAATGCTGCAATGCTACAAAATTGCCACTTCGAAAACTCTCCGCGTTGTCTCTTGCAGTTGCCCATTAACGATGATTTATTATGACGTCACATCTTTGCATTCAATCTGTGCCATATTACTCCATTATGTAAAATAAATAAATACCTATCACATACAATACAATGACATAAAACTACGATAATTTATAATGACATAAAGTAGCACCCAAATTACAGCTAATAACACCCAAACCCATAAATAATTCACGATATATTAATAAATATTTATTTTGACGCGCTAACTGTTAGATCATAGCCATCCGTTCAAATTATTATATAATTACAAAAAATATATATTGAGTAATTAAAATAGTTAATTTCAATTAATTTAAATTTTAGTATGTGAAACTGGATTAAGAAAATCCGTAGAACTAATTTAAAATTGTTAAAAAGAGTTAAATTTCAAAGTAAAGTCTATATTTTTGTTAATTCTCGGCGAGACTCAATTTTGTTAATTAGTTCACGTCCTCTTCATCCAATATCGTTAAAGGAAAGGGGTGTACTATTTTACTTTAAAGTTCGTGACCAAAATTCAACTGGTATAATGTTTTAAAGTTTCATTTTTCGTTCAAAACAGTATTCATTTTATAAATTCAGGAAAGCGGCGCAGAAAAACTGAACAGTTTTGACTAGACTTTTTCAACACAATAACCACACAATCTTATGTTAAGAATAATAAAATTTAACATCAAATTGCTATAGTTGGAGAAAAACTTTAGTTAATAAAATAAACGATAGATTCAAGGTTGAAGCCAACAGTACCTAAGCCACAAGCGCTTAATACTGTGAATTTTAAATGTTCGCACTACGCATACAACAGGCAGTTTGTGGTTAAACATTCGCTGACTCGAATTCGCTGAATAGACAGCAAACGATTCACAGCAAAATCACACGACAATTTCTCCTAACAGTTACTAACTTATTGACTCGGAATGGCATTCTGTAGAGCGTCGTAACAGCGCTGATTAGCCACCGATTTGCGACTTATGAGTTATAATAGTATTGAAGTTCAGAGTATGGAGTGAAGCGGCTGCTCTCGTACATCGATAATTAAGATAATAAACGCATACATGAATTAATTTGCTAACTTGTATATTTCGTAATAATAGTTACTACAATCTTCCATTTTTGAGTTAAGCGTGTATAAAACGAGAAGCTTGCAACATCCGGTAATCCCCGTGTAAAGATAATCTTATCAAGCGCTCCTTACATTAACAAACGATTATTTAGCTCCGAGCTAATGGAGTTTACCTTATAACATGAAAATATATTAATTTTCTTTGAAAATTAAAACGAGGGTTTAACCGCTTATTTTCGTCTTACGACTATATGAACATTTTCTTCGAGTAAATAAGAGAAAATTTAAGGTAAACCCTGAATTTCATCTAACAAAGAAACTTTACATTTTACTTCCCAGACATTTATGAGAAAAAAGCATCAAAGAGATGTAAATACTAAATAATGAAAAACAGACTCCTTGTTATTTATATTAAAAATATTGTAATAATTTATAATAAATATATTTTATAATAAGTTTTTATTACTTCTACCGTATTCACTCATAAATCGTACTTAATTTGATTCATACACAATTTAAAAAGAAAACTTATTGCTTCATGTCCGCAAGCCTATGACTACTTTGTTACTAAGTAAATTAAACGACAATACGAAATACAAACTAAGCAACTAATTATACTTGTCTTAAGACAATCGAACATTGTTATCTGCTAGAAAACTTTCACCTCGCGCAAGAACTTCTTTTGAATAAAACTTGTATGGGACCATCCAACTTGACCCGATGAAATAACAAACAAGACAGCACCAAAACTTGTTGAGTTCCTTAACTTTTGTAATTTCTTTTAGTACGTGTTAAGTTAGAGAAACTTATTCAGGACACTTAGACAATTGATGACAAATTTGCCTTATACCAACTGACGGGCCGTCCAGAGGGATTACGCGTAGTTCTACAAATAAAACATTTTGGGCTACCAAAACATGTGTAACTTTACATTTATATTGAAATTATATTCACTTCAACTGATATTAATCAAGCTAAGCTTAATGTGGGCAACTTATGAGTGGTCCATAAGGGGAGCTAAGTGCTGTAGAGATATGTATGCTGCAAGCAGCAATCGCCTTGCAAGACGAGACTCCTTTCGTTATAACCGACCATTAACGCCCTGACTATTAATATTTGATTGTTTAAATATCGGCTGAATTATTTAATTTTAACAAGCCTAAAGCGATATCTTAGATACTACGGTTTCGATGTCTCCTGCCCCGAGGGTACTACAGGAGCGTTATCTTAACGTCCGCCATTTACATATTATTCGATATTGCTTACTACATAAACCATTATGCAAAGACAACGAGCTGTCCCATGTGTTTCCTAAGGTCACTTTTGCCCAAATTATTTAGATAAAGTTAGTACTCCATACATGCGGACATTGCGGGACATACGTTTTATAACACGTGAACGAATTCACGCCTACCGTCATGCGTGTCAATGTACGCTTACGTCACGCACGACACCCCCACTTGAAGGCTGACCTTCATCCGAATAATGAACTTATAAGAGAAAAGTAGATTCGTAGAATTGTTTACTATCTTTGAGATACAACGAGCTGGAAGGTTTAGCTTGATTAGAGAATTCTATCTCAAAGAAATAGGTTTCAAAGATACTATGTACACGAGAGTTAATACGCTCTATTTCCTTTTAGAACCTTAAACAGACTAGGAATAGTTTTTGCAAAGTATAAATTATTGAAATTATTTCTAATAAGTTCGTGTAGAATATTCGCGAACACCATTTAACTAATTTCAAATATTTTTACGGCTTACTAGCGCATAAAATAAACGCTATTACTTTTAATTGGACGCTTCAAAAACTTCTACAAGCAGAGCCATCGTAAAGTCTTCGAAACGCAGAAATAAAGAAATAAAATAAAATAAATACTATAGTAAGCTGTAAAAAATATTTTATATTAGTCTGACACATTTTCCAATTTTGACTATTTATAAATGAGTAAAGCACAAATTTAAATAAGTTTTCGAAATTCCAAGTTAAATAATGGAAAGGATTATAGCAGTGTAAACAAAAAGTTAACTCACAAAAAGATCTTACTTACCAACTTATTTTAATACGAAAATATCTCTCCTTCATAACAAACAGACCGAGGCCTTGTTTAAAAAGTATTTTCTTTGTATACTCGGAATATAAAAAAGAAAACCCTTATAAAAAGGGGTTATGTAATTAAATTTGAAAGGTCAAAATTACTTAAAGAATCTCGAAAATTACGTACATTTTTGATTACAAATGTTGTACACAAACCAAATTATGGCTGGAAGAAAATTTGGAATTTTTTCGTGAAGTTATTAAATTAGAATTAAGTAAATAATTTCAAAATACAAATATATAATTTACCAAGCAGACCTATAGTTTTCTTAAAATAATTACCAATTTCGATCGTAATTTTAGTGATCAAGCCTTCGTTCATTCATTGTAATTATATATAGTTTTAATTAAAAGTATAGTATAATTTGCATAATAAAGAGTATGGATAAATGTCTCAGTTATTAAAGAAAAAGAAATAAAGTAGTGCTAATCAATTCCTTAAGCCGATATAATAAAAATGAGTGCTGCTGGTTACAGATATATGTTGTAGTGATTGGTATCATGGACTAACATAACATCAGACAGAAACTAACAAACAAATGCCAAACTAAATAAATGTAGAACACGTTCCCACATGACAACCTCTTTAACGCAACAGTAGATCCCGTAGTAAAAAGTATCCTAGCATGTAGTCCAGACTTTGTCCGTGTATGCCTTTATATATTACGAGTATTATTTATTGTTTTTATCTCATCGCTTTTATCTATCCGCTAAGATATTTATATGCATAATTGATCAAAGGTTACGTGTTTATTCTGTCTAAACAATCTATGGAAGATCAGTTTTAGTTCAACACGGAAGTACATCTCAATTAAATAGACCGTATTCTAATAAAGATTAATAGAGTGACGGGTTCATGACCTATCTTATTTACTATTAAAATGTCAACGCGATCGTATTACAAGTATCACCCACAATTTATTAGCTTAATTAACCACATCCCGGCATAACCAACAGGTCACATTAATTCGCGTCACAACTGAAATTGGTTTAAATTATCCATATTGGACCACCCGTACACCCGGACAATTAGACGATCATAGAAGATATAATGTTAAATAGAATTATCCAACGTTCTGTACGATTGAATTACTTCGGCAAATATTTAATTTCGTTTATATCGTAATTTCGAGCCTTAGTAGCGCAGCGGTTAGTGTGCCGATTTATTACTTACATTTTGCGTATAAATTAGTACGTAATCAATTGCATAGATATAAACAGTCAGTTACTGATGAAGTCGCATTAGCCCGCTGGTGTATTAACGTTATTTAGATAACGTCTATGTTTAATCATTGTTCAATCAAATCCCAAACCACAAAAAAACTTGAGTTTAATTTGCCACCAACATTCGTTAATTAAAATCTATACAAAAGAAAAACAAAATTAAACTAACTTCCAAACGAATCTCGAATAACCGAAGAAGCTCTCGGTAAAGCCCAATTAGCGGGGTCAGAAATCACTAAAGTCATTAAACTTAAACAATGGACCTTGAACTTGTATAAAATTAACTCCGAACTCATTGTGCACGAGTCAACAATAAACAAGTTCGATTCCCCGGGAAATTACAACATAATGAATCCACCTACAGCCACAGAAACAATAGATTGGCCGATGAGGAAATTTTCTAACATCGCGAGCAAAAGAGAGTCAAGGGCGCGATATCCTCTAGCCTAGTATCGTTTATTCGAAATTCGCTGCGACCTAAAAACCTATATTATTTTTACTAATGTATTTCGGTAAATCACTTGCTCATGATTTTTTTTATTGAAAACATATGTTGGTTTATTGACTGCGCAATGCAGATAGCTCTATTCAAATTTTAAAAAAATCTTTAAATAAAATTCAAATGTTTAATTCGCGCGTAATTTTACAAGCGAAATATGTGCACCAGTATTTCCAAACTCATTACCGTGTTCATTAATTATTCCAGAAACTTATTATAACTTCTTTAACATTTTTTATTACAGCTTTTTTATCTGATGTTTTAATTAATTGTATTGAAGAGAAAATGTTGTAAATTTTAAGAGCATATCTTCAATAATTTATTTTTTACGTACCAAAAAAGAGGTGCGTAGTTCACAATTTCATACATTTACTTATCAAATGTTTTATTATTATATTCACGATATTATTCATTTTATGTGTCGTTTGTATCAGTAGAATTATTCTACGAAATATTTTGCACGCTAGTAACTATATATATACCTATATACATATTTTAGGTTATTACACTCACGACAGATTGTGCCGTGATAATCATTTCAATGGCAAATGTTTAATTGTTTCGTTTGTCCGTGAACTAACAATTTACTGACAATACTTGACATTTAAATCAATTTTCAATAAACTATGGTTCCACATCACTAATCTTAAAGGTCAACCGGTCAGCAATCTAATCCATGTCAAATAACATCGTTCTTTGACATGGTACTTCTTTTTCTATTGTGGCGAATTGATCGTTGATTTTCTGTTCTAACCAATCTTTTGAACAACGTTCTCACAGTACTTTTAGTTTTGAATTGTTTTAACACTTACTTTATCCAGTTTTCTAGCACTTTACCGATTAAAAAGTTGCTGGTTCGATTCTAGTATCGAACAAAACTTTCTATAGATATACATATATAGCTGAATATATATTACTTTAACACTTCGAAGGAATTGTAACACCAAATGTTAAAGACGCTGAAAAACCGATGTTTACTTATGTCTTTCTCGACAATTAAAAATATAGAAACCGGAAATTCAAATACATTTCTTTTATATTCAATACAAATTCTCCATAATTATTGCAAATTTAAATATCTAGATAAAGCATATCTTAAGCTTTACTCTCTAAAGACAAAGGCCTTTTGTGGTTTCGGCTCAAAAGATGTAAACCGAGGGCTCTTAGCATCGACTTGTATAGATTTTAATGGCGACAGCTTAAACACTTGTAACGACGAGAAAATGCTTCAATATTTTACATTTCAGTAGTTATAAAGGAAACAGATCAATTTGTATGCGAATGCAAATTAGAATTAAACGTGTTTTCAAATGATTCAACCTTAAAATTGTATGATTAAGTTGTTTACTGATGTGATTTGCCAACAGATTAATATTTAATTCAAATATTATATAATATAATTCTATGTAAAATTTCCAAATAATTGTTATTTATGCTAACCTATTTGTAACATTGAAAATCTCACTTTAAAATTCAGGCCACATGGCAATGCGTTTGTATGACACATACATACATGTATATGTAGACGGCTTATAATATTATAGTCAAACAATAAAATATCAAAATATAATAATTGCAGGACGGTCTCAAGTGGGCGTTGCACAAGGCTGTACTGACAACATTCCCAAGTATACAGGATCCAAACCAACCAATCAATTTTAAACTTTAAAATTAAAGAAACAAAACTTATGACTGAATTCAAATAGTATTGTGATATGGATAATGAAGAGTTAGTGCACACGGAACTTATTCCATTCATGCCCATTGCTCAGCCTTTCATATAGTAAAACGTAATTTGAATCTATAGTATGATTGTACAGTATAATGTAATGTGTAATTGGCAGACATAATTTGACTGGATTAAAAGATTACGTAGGTACTAGAATAAATAAAATAAACATAATAATAAGCTGTATAAAGTCTTTCAAATTGGTTATTTACATTACCTACTAAAGACTTGATACCCATAAAAAATGTATCTACTATGTTATAATATATCAAAAAATAAACACAAATTACCGTACTAATTATCTCACTTAGCCAAAATTGCTTGACATTCAAATTAATAATGCGAATACATAGTAGAAGTCAAAATTCTAGTAAAAATTTTTAAAATACCAAAGAACAAATCAAAGTTTTCCTATATTATTTATTTCTTTATATTAAATTAGTATAAAGAAAAGCTAAACGAGATTCTTATTCGATATATTTGTTGACATTTGACATGGTTTCGATATTTGCTATCAATTGAATCGATAGTGTGACATTTTGTTATATTTATTCCAGTGTGGGTTATATTATAGGAAATTTATTATACCATTTAACTATAGATTTGTACCAAAGAGGACGTCTGCGAATAAAAAAGCAAGTGACATTCAAGAGACAACAATGTAATGTCGGTCACCTTCAACGGGTTTTACTTTTACCATTGAGTTTTAAATGGCAGAGGAAGTAAAAAGAGCGTGCGACTGTTATCATGTTCTAGAGCACGCTTTAGAAAAATGTTATTATAGTTTTTTTTATAAAAAATATTTATTAAACTTTCGAATCTAAATACCCGAATAATTGTATAAGCGTTCACAGCGTTTTTAGCATCAAATGAAATAGAGTAGCCCTTAAAAGAATACAAATAATTACAGACATCTATTCTATCCATAATATCGACCGCTATAGGATAGGTATGTGTTTAAACTTAAATTACTAAATAAAAGGATTATTTGAAACACAAAATAATACAACTTGTATTAATATTAACGCACGATAATTCTGTAATTAAGCTAATTACAGAAATCTCTATATCTGTCGAACATTCGTAGGTGTATAACAAACACGTGCGTTCACCCTAAAATTAAGATTTTGAGCGCGACACGAATATCTAACTAAACCAACACGCCGTAAACATCAACCTAATTTAGGTAATCAACGTTTTGATGGAAATATAAAGTAATCTAAAAATAATTTGTGGTCTTAGGTTCAATTTAGGAGAAGTATAATATATTTTACCCCACGCAATTCAATGAAATCTTCACACGGAGAATTATTTACTTTTCTTATTATTATTTTTTTCGATTATACCATTGTAATATATGCATTAAGTTACAAAATAATCAATTCCACATAATTTTAGAAGTATGAAATTTTTCAAACATAAAATCACATTCTTTCAGAAGTTCTGTTCATTTTAGAGACATTCAGAAACAACGCGTCCTCCTTTACACATAAGTATGAAAATAAACTTAGGAAACAATTATTTTTGAATCCCACTAAAATTCCACTCAACATTAGTGTTATAAGTATAATTTAAGAGAATTATAAAAGAATAAATCATCTATTTAAGCTTCTATTAAAAAACAATTCCATAAAAAGTTAAACACACGACCTCAAAGAAACTCTTACGAAGTAATTGTTATGAACTTTGACTTAGAAAGTTTATAAATTGTATACGTAATACCAAATTATGTTTTATAGAAAACTAATTTAATAAATTGAATTGGATATTAAATTTATTACATTGCATTTTGTGTGTCAACATTTGTTTGTAATAATTTTAACAATTAATGTCTGTTTGTATTTACGTAAACTGACGACCGTATTTTACAACGAATTAATATAAATATGTATTAAACAATAACATCCTAAGTAATACTATAAATGACTAAACTATTTGACATTAAACTATTATATAATATTGTAATATAATATGAAAAAATAAAAAATATGTAACGCTAATATAGTAATATAATATAATATGATAATTAATATATATACTAATATAATAATTTATAATTATTAATTAATATTGGTTCCAACCAGGACATCAACTAACAAAACCCATGTTTTTATAATAACATATTTTTGTAATATATAAATAATTTGTTTCGAGCGGGCATCGAACCAATGACCTGCACTGCGCCGAAGAAGCTATCGAGTAATATAATAGAAAGCACAATAATACATTTTATTTAGGACGCGATGAGACTGCATCGAAAGTGGAATTTGCTCATTATAATAACGATTTGGCAGAGCAGCAATTGTTCATACTGCGCAGATAGTAATGCATTCACAGTGTACGGGGGTAATTAGAGCGTGTGCATGTGAATACACTCACAATAATAGATATTATTAAAAGGTCGGGTCGCTTTGTGAAAAATTGCATTAAATATCCGCTTTTTTCTAGTTTTGCAGCAATGTTAGATTTATTAGCTGTCTCTTTCTCTCTAAGCCGTCATCTCGACATTCGCAATTACTGGCAATAATGTAAAGTATTTTATTCAAATCTTAAAATATATACCGTTATTGTCATTAACTTAAGCCTCTTGACGTCGGGAGCTATTCTTCAATTGGTCGATGTCTCCTTCTTGATATTCCCTCTTCTCCTTTTACTATTCCTTCTAGAATTGTTTTCAACGGACTGTCCTATCATTTAAATCAGCCTTTTTTTAAATAAACATTTATTTTATTAAATTTCTTACAATCTCTATTAGGCTCAGTATTAGTATTTTATGTTTATCGATTCTTAGAACTTTTTCTTTTCAAAAGGTATCTCGCTTTCCCTAAAATTAAATCCTAAAATCGTGATATAAACTTCAAAAGACTTTCTTTAAATATGTACAATCTTTTAATTAAGATTAAATAGCATTCAAAATTAATTACAATAAAGTATCCTATTTAATTATATTTGTTTCTCCTTATCGCTATTTATCAACATGCTTACTTGACCCGAGCAATAGTCTATTGGTTATTTATTGTTTACATTGGCCCTTAGCGATAAGTCTAATAGTCTGGTCATTAAAATCTAAAAAACGCTGTACATTAATAGATATGTTCTAATCGTAAAGAAACAAAGATAATTGTTAAATTACAAGCAATGTAAGACAATTTGTAAGTTTCTGATATATTAATATCACTAAAACTAATAAGTAAGTTAATAAGTTTGTGATACAAAAGTTACTTGTGAAATATTCGGATAGACTTAGTTTGTTTCTGCGAACTTATTACATATTTTGTTTCATAAAAAAAGAAGGAAACAGCGAGGGAGGCAAATGAATAATATTTACAATATTAGTTTATTTATTATATTATATGTAGGTGTAGATATGAATGAATACACGAGGAAAAAAGTATCTATAAATAAAACAGGACATTTCTATGAAAACACACTTTCACCCTAATGCTATACTAATTTATAAGCTCAGACTACAATTACCCATAGAAAAATTGCTGTCAGATACGCTATGCCTACTTAAAGCTAATTCCAAAACGCGACTAGATCACTTCAATTGAACCAGCAGACAGAGCTAATAACTAATAACCATTATCAATCTATCGACGACTCTACTAGAATTACATGAAGTTAAAATAATAATCGGTAAGATTTTTATAGTATAAATAAATAATCAAAGAAAACGTGTCAGTTGACACTCGATTTTATCAACGTTATAAAAATACACGTATTATAACTTCACCTCGGCCTTCAAAATTATAAGTAATTTATTTATCGATATTTAATTGTTTGAAATTCAATGCTAATGAGGTATCATGGTAACAACATCAAAAGACCACAGAACAGATAAGTATTATAATTATGTTTTGTTTTACGTTTCATTTCTAGAATTTCCAATTAACGTCTGTTTAATCTGTTGTGTACCAAACTTTTTCCATTATATTTTTTACAGTTATAAGTTATGATTCTTTGTTAATATCTTTTGTGTCAATTCATATACCTATTACAAACAAAACTTTCATAACTTTTTATCTTATCTCATTTGGAATTCCACGAACATTTCGCAGTTAAATAAACAAATGACTAGTCTAACTGTTTGACGAGTTAATAAACAGAATTGTTTCGTATTTGGGTCGGTGATATATGGGGAGTATTTATTTGGAGAATGCGGCCGTCCTCAATAATTCCTTTAAATATATTAAACCAAATTAGCTGTCTTACGTAGCACCAAATGTTTAGTAATTAAAACTTGAACGCACCAGTCCGGTTACACAAAAATCCCGTGGTTGATTGCTGATACAACTACAAACTAATCAGATTATAAGCAAAATGCATATTGTTTTGTGTTATAACATGTAATAATTAATAATATGTTAGTTCTGCCTATGTGCTGATAGTACCAAGTATCATAGTTTGAGGTAATAGCACTATGTGTTTTGTAAATATATGTATATTATAACCCACTAAGTTTGGTAAAAAGATAACAAAAATATAGTAATGCAAAATATATTTTCATGATAAAGTAATATAAATTCGGGTATGAGAATATGATCCAATCAAAACAATTGTCACGTATCCATAAAAAAATTGTACCACATACTTCAAATTCAAAGGTTAAGGAAGCTATAAGAATATCTACATTTTTCCGACATCAAGTATTTTGTACTGTGGCCGGACGCGGTCGATGTTCCGTGATATTCGGCAATATATGGGCATCGATAAAGCTAGCTCTGGCCAAGGATCTCTGATTTATCGTCTTAGACCTTCGCTTCGTCGGCATTTGCACTTCAACGTTTCGTGTATCTCGAGCACTACTCGACCAAGTTCTAGGAAAGTAAATTGCTTTTTTATTGGTATAAAGATAATGAGTGTTCTAGGTTATTGACAAATATGTTATATATTAAATTAAGAGATTCCCATCTAGCGTGTTCATTTTAATTTTGTTTCGAAAGCTCGTCGAGACTACGATGGCTGCAAATCCTTCGAAAGCCACATAATTTTAAAAACAATTATAATAAACTACCTACTTATAATCCTTCAAAGTAATTTAACTAAAATTTTATCAGCCGCTTCAAATAAATTATTGTTTTTAAACGTAAGCCTGTTTTTAGTAGATAATTAATTTTAAAACAAAAATATTTGTTTTTGAAGCGATGTCACAGGAATGTTTAGAAATATTATCAGCCCGATGTCGTTTGGGAAAATTGATGGCATTTCCATATTAATTGAAAAACCCCCAATCGAGTTCAAAATTCATATCACTCAGCGATATAATTTTTTGGGTATCCACTTCCCTAAATTGCCTTTAACGTTAAGTAAATTCAGGTTTTCATATTATCTACAAGTGCTTAAATAAAATTAAGTACTTTAACATATTTTTTTAAGTTAGATATATAATGACTAAAAGTAACCCTGAACGATAATAGAATTTAAACGAAGTAAAAAATAAAATCATCAATATTTCGAATGTATTTTAGATTTTTTTTAAAATTAATCTAGATCTAATTTAATTTTAAATAATATATAAAAACGATGGTCATATCACACAAAACTCAACCCGACGATAGCAATTTTCAGTAATTGAAATGCTAATTTTTTCATCATTTCTATGAAGAGCTCACCGTATCTTGGGTCGTGAATGATAACATCTGTTACGTCAATAAAGGCGAAATGAAAACCCTATTACTAAGAACTGAGATTGTCTATGTATTTGCGTTATGCAAACAATACAGAGTAAGATTATATTTGCATTTTAAAAAATATAATAAATTATGAATTAAAATCAACTTTAGATAAATGTTAATAATTTTTATTTCAATACCTTAAATAAAGTTTTCCACACATATTTGAGACTCCCGACCGTGACCCATTGGAATAAGTAAAGAGATTATACACAATTCAAATTTCTTCCCCGTTATTGATTTTCCTTCCGGGCTAACAGTCAGTACTGATATAAAGTTATTTACATGAAATCACAATGTAGGGGTTCTTATATAAGAGATTCCTATTGGTGATGCGTTGAACTAAAATACTATTAAAAAAGACGTACCTACGGGACACACTCCAGAATAAGGAATGATAAGAGTTTGCCTCTACAAAATAATCCTGAAAACTACAATAGTCTAGTGAAAGGAAAAACAGCCTAAACATTAATAACATCAATCCAAAATAAATCCACGTCATGTGTTTATTGTACATAATCGTATAGTCAGATTGCGTGTTAGTCTACAGTTCCAAACTATGCTTGGAGGAGTGATGTTTACAGAAACTGAAACAGGCTGCATCTATTGTATTTATTCGCGTGTAATAAATGCCTCGACACAAATACAAACGTTCAGAATTTAGTTTCAAGGTATATTCGTATTCTTTTTTTTTTCTCTCAAATTCAAGCACTAGAGTTTATTAATATTGGAACATCATGAACCATACAACATTGACGCTTTTAAAAATTATTGCTATTATTTTGATTATATCTGTTACCACAACGTAGAGTCTGGACCGTTTTAGTCCAGCACAAAAGTACATAATGCCTTTTTACTGCCAAACCAAATTAATTAATATAATTTTAGAACACAATACATTCAATCTGTTTTGCGTTAAACTCTAGACACGTGTCAAAACAATGTATTCATAATTACGTATTATTTACATATGAACACAAAATTCCATTATGCTGAATATGAATTTATTTTAATGTAATATTTTGGGAGCGCTTTGTAATGGAATTCTTCGTTCTGGAAATTCTTAGAGGATTTTTTTATATATAGCAGTTTGGCATACGACTACTCTCCATTTGATGTTAGGCTAGTGTGATTCATGAGCGGAGACGACTCCTACCACAGGGAAAATGATTACATGTAAGCCGTCAAGATACACTCCTCGTCAATTCACAAGTAGTAAGGTAGCTAGGCTAGTAAACACCAATCGTTAGTCTTTCTAACATTCACCAACATTATTTATACAAACCAAAATCATTCAATGTCATTGAATTAGAGAAATTTCATTTTATACATGAACTCAAAACTTGGCATCAGACATAAATCACAAAATCACGTTACTGCTCCGTTGCAAATTGTTGGGCACAGTAACTTACGGCCTGTCATAAGCACACAGCTCGTCAAATGGCTCAATTTATGTCATGTAACCCAAACTGCTTTCCGACATTTCTACTGCATCCAGCCTGCGTCCAATTACAATAACTCAATAGATTTAGATTATCGATGAGGTTTAATTATTATTTTGTAAACGAAAACCATAACGTATTTACGTGTAACACTCTATTAAATTGATAGAATTTTCGATTTGTATGGAACATATGTAAAAGCAAAAATCATTTAAGGTTAATATTTAATTTATTGTTTATATTATTGTCAAATAGACCTACTATTGGTGTCCTAATATAAATTGTAAAACATTTTACAATAGTCAATTTATTTATCCTCTGCGCATTGTCCCCAAAATAGCTGACCTTTGCTCTCCGAAGTGCTCTTGTAAAAAGTAGTTTTTAGAGCATTATTCTAAAGTGATGTTTTCAGAATATGCTAATAAGCTACGTGCTACGGTCGATTAAGCAAAGTTATGAACTCGGAAACTTCTACTTTTCTCTTACCGGTGACACTCTCTGTAAAATTATCTAGAAGTTTATTAAGAATAATTCTAGTGAAATAGTAAAACGTATACAGTTTTCTTTAATATTATTTCTATTATTTGGTGTGTGTTAACAATACCCACATGGTATCAAAATATAGAGTATATTATTTAAATTTAGAAAAATAATAATTATTTTAAATACTTATCCTAGATTTTACTAATTCGACATGTGATCACACTCCTCCTTATATTAAAAAATGTATCCGCTATGCCTTCTTGAAACCAACCAAAAAATATACGTCTAGGTCAGGGGTCGGCAGTCCGCGGCTCGCGAGCCGCATGCGGCTCTTGCCATAGGATTACCTGGCTCTTCTTACAACTCACTGAAGCAAATTAGACTTTCATTATAGTATATAATAAAGTTCATGTTGCGGCTCTCTGAATGCGTGGGAAAATCTACAAACTTGATATTCGGCTCATCTGGTTGATAAGTCTGCCGACCCCTGGTCTAGGTCATACGTATTTCAGTTTAAAGTGGTGGTACTACTAATGAGGTTAACAGCCATCATCAATATAGAAAATCAACCAACGATAAGTACTAGTATTATTATGTAATTACCTAGATTTAAATTTGTGATAAATTTCACCAAAATAACAATAACTGTAAAATGTATTGTATATGTGCATAGGTTTGTGAGTTTACAGGCAATATCATGATTCATGGCACCTATTGTACCACTGGACCGAGCGATCACTATCGTTTGCGATACTATCTCAGTGGCAGTGTCGCAACATGCTAAATCCAACGTCAGTATGCCATATATCTTTTTCATGACTTTATGCCTGCCTATAGCATAATGTAAAAGAGATAGGCAGATTGATTCATAACGATTATTACCAAGTCTAAATTCGATATCAACTTAAAAGTAGCCACATGTGTTAAGCTTAATGACGACTATCTGAAGACATTTCTTTACAAAATAACCCATGAAGTTATTTTACACGTATATACGATGTATGTATATAACTTTCAGAAGGGTCTTAAGAAGACATTCAATTACTAAGTCTCAGCTGCAAAATCTAAAATGTTGAATAGAAGAGCGCCGTTCAAAATGAGCACTTTAGAAATCCTTTTAAGAGTAATCTTTTTTTACAGAAAATCTATCATTCAAAATTAAGGTTTAATTCAAATCCAATTTATAATTCGATCAAAGGAACGTAAAATCTGTGAGTTTAAGGATTATTTTAGCGTGTCTCTGCAGATCAGACTTACCTACTCGAATATCTAGCAAATATTGGTGGACCGCGATATTTCTTCTAACATTCTATTCCAATAAAAGTTTCCCGGTACGATGCCACTACTTCGAGATTTTTTCCTCCTTGTTATTTGTCAAACTCAGAGCGTATAAAACTTCTTTATAATTAACTTTGAAATAGTTCACAGGAGTCTACTGCAGGGAGTGAAATCAGAATATGTTTACTGAGAACTTTTATTTGCAAAACAACAATTAAGTAGGTACTATTTAACTAGATTTATTTTTATTATTTTGAAATGTTTAATCATCTCCAATCTCACAAAATAGCTGTTTATCGGCATCTTAAAACTATTTAATTTAAAAGGTTTTTTGCCTTTTGTTTCATTAATTTAATCCGACGTCTCGAATGATTTATAGCCGCCGTAATCAGTATGCAGCTACGAAACTAAATTAATTAAAAGAAACGCGAGAGTAAGTTGCATAAACTTTTTTAACTTAAGAGAAGCCGCAGACGTCTGTCTGTGGAAGCAGTTGTCTCCGCTCAAGGACCGCACTTTAGCTTAACATCAAGCAGTGATTATATCTGACTACTATGGCCAGTTTACTATAAAACATTTACACAAAATCTAAGGATTAATTTGTACTTAAATACTTAAAGAAAAAACTTCTTCAAGTATTAAATTTAATGAAATCTTGCATTGTATATATGCTATATTTTTAATCACTTACAAAATTCCGGAGATGCAGTCCAATCGCATAGGTATAGAGATTAATTCATTCTGCGCAAAATGCTCTCGATGCTTTTGCCAAACTTTAAACCTAGTTGGCACGGAATCAAACCTATGTACTCATAAGAGATGAACAATATACGCTGTTATGTGATTTTTATGCAATAATAACATATACACACACAAGGAGGACACAAACATATGACACTCAAACTCGACCTACTTTTTTAAATAACATATTTATAATATGCTAATACATATTTATTTCGGCCAGAAATTGAACTCGGGATTTCTGCGTAATAAAAAATCATGCCACAGAGTCCGTCAAAGAAATAAACACGCTGTTTTAACTCTTTACCTGGAACAAAGAAAATTATTTTATTAGAAAAACATTGTTTAGCTCTTGGTTTTAATCTGAACTGTCAAAGTGACAGTAACTACTTAAATTCTTTTTTCAAATCTTCTGAGCAGTTTTTGAGAACGTTCTAACTAACGTCGTTCATACTTTGTTTTCATACTACGTGTATATGTGCACTCACATATACACGTATTATATTTTATTATCATATTATTATTATTTATTTTGGTATTTTCTGTTAAATTTACTGGTTCTTCTGACTCTTTACAACATATCCTAGTACCGATGGTTTGGAAGAATTAACTAGTTTTTGTACCACTATATTGTCTATTTTGGCTACTTAGCTTCTAGTTCTACTTAGCTTAACAAAAGACAAGTGAATACGTGCTTACTTAAAACTTAAAACTCAAGTCTCAAATTAAACAAAGCTTTTCCATAATCCCAATGTGGGGAAAGGCGATAAATTACTAGCGGCAAAGGTTTAAAGTAAAGCGATTGCTCAGTTCCTAATCCCAGCTTATGAACATTCATCTTTTAAGAAACTTTTCTACTAAACCTAAGTACTTAGCTATTGATAGAAATCCGAAAGACGGTGAGAAAAGATAACCCAGAAGATAGATTTATGGAGACAAACATCCGAACTTCTTTTTGAAATAAAATAGATTACGCAAGACAATTGTATTTTTTCTTATTTCACCAAATCATTTCCACATAGATTAGCCACGACTGACAACAAATACCGAAACATAATTTGTATGTCTTTTATATCCTCTATATGTAATGAAAACGCAGTATAACGTCGATATTATTATCAACTACTGATATTTTACGTATTGTTTTCTGATGATTTACTCGACCTAAATGATTTTAATTTTTTTAATATGATTGTATTTTCCTCATGGTTTGTTATTTATATTTAAATAATAGTAAAAGCTAACGATATCTAACGCTCTAATAGTCGGCCAATCTGATGACAAGGATATACAAGTAAAGAGAGTCACGAGATATACAAAAATTAGTTACATCTCATTTTATTCAGTCTTATGAAACAAAATTACTTAATTCTTCACGCGTCGATAATTCCCTATATAGGTAGTTCTATTACAAACCAAAACAATGCAATTTCGTAACACATGTTCATCAGATATATTACATTTAAGAGATCATTGTGGAAATATTAATATTATAACTTGTATTCAAACTTAAATCTCAGTGAAACGTAGAAGTAATGCATTATAATAAGTTTAGGACACATGCTGCGATACTGTACAATATTTGAACAAGCGATTGTTATAAATACTTATTATTTTAATATATCTCCGTCTAAGAGCATACAGTTTCGCTTCTGTTTCGCATGTCATACAACGGACAAGCCATTGCGAAACTTCAGCGGTTTAACCACGGAGGATTTGACAGTTGTATGAAACGGCTTGCATTTCAGTATAACTATGTAAATGGTACAAATTTAAAATAATCTTTTTATTTTATTTCACTACTTCGTTTGTTTTAGACTTTTCACGTTCCAATACTACATCATAATGACACTAAATATAAGTTGTAAAGTAATTTGTGTACATGCATTAATTTGTAAAAAGTGACGCAGTCCGTGTGTTTATAAACATCCGTCTATCTGAATCGTAAATTGAAAATTAAGTATTTTGTTTACCAATCTATATTTATATTGTTAGTAATTATAGTTGTGTATCTACTTAATTTTTATGTTTATTTACTACAATTGCTACGTCGTTTCTGTAATAAAAGTTAAATATGGACATACCCTTTATCATGGATGTCAAGACAAGGAAAATACAGAAATATAACTACGCCAGGTCCGAAATAATATATACGCTTATTTATTTATATCATGCTTATATAGCTACCTCCTACTTTTTAATTGAATTAGACCACTGCATTCCAGATACAATATTTTTTGCAGAAATTTAAATCTATAATTTTAATGCAGGCCATACTAATATTCATACTTGGTTGTGGAAGTTATTAAATATCTTATATTTATACCGTTTAGAAAAACTATTAGTATTGCAATCCTGCTTATCACCAAACCATAGCGAATATATCTCTAAAACTTCCAAAGAACTTTGTGATACTATTTCTCTAATAACCGAATTTCGTCACTCGTAACTTCTTGTTGTAATTCAAAACTGTTTTCAGTAGAACATTCCCCCAAGATAAAGCTATCATCTCAAACACTCAATTTGTAAAGTTTACTCTACGTAATAGTGTTTGTAGTTGTACGTTATAACTTAACGACAATGTCTATTCTTTGCCAATCTCTTTTAAAGGAGATTGCGAGAATTCAATCTCTTTTCTTAGTAAATAATTTAACGACTTAACTGAATTTATTCAACGTTCTTTTCTATTATGTCGCTAAGAATTGGTGAAGCAATTTATTTTTCTCTTTTTTTATTTGTTACAACAAATTTAAGCGAGTATATTGTCATTCCACATTTCATCGCGATAACAATTTAATGTAATGAAACTTAAATGATGAAATAATCTATAGGTTTACCCATTAAGATAAATGTTATACATATATTTTATATGACAATATTTTAGGTTTGCTATTGATTGAATACTATTAAAAATATACATTAATAAACTATGATTTTTAATATTGATACAGATATTATTCACGAACATTACTTAATTAGTTTAGACGACTTCTTGCGGCTTATTATCGCATTCAATCTCTATTATTTTAATCCGACGCGACGTTTCGTAAGCTTTACAACTTTAGTATATTATTGTATACTGTATACACCCTGTTAAAGGTACATCAATGTGAGCTAATTTATGAATTTTACTACCCCTCCATCATAAGTATGCACTTAACATTGATGACGTCACACTGTACTTACGCGCAGAATGCTAAGATGAAATGCATACTACGTGGGCGCACGGTTACGAGGCTTGAGTAGCATACTAGTATTTAATGATGTATGAATTATAATTTTAAGGTGTATGTACGTGCATAGTATGTATGTATGTTTAACTAAACTATGTAGAAATGCTTAAGATGGACAAATCTAAATTGTGCTATTTAAATGTAGTCATTTTGTTAACGAGCATTTCCTTAACTACCCGTCACAATGTACGCACCGGAGCAAATCTTAGCTCAATAGGAACACAATGGACTCCAATTTCAATGTACAATTTGGTTGGTTGACCTTTTTGTGTTTATGTAAAGCGTGCTATTACATAATGTTTTTCAAGTGTTTGATTGTCTGCGGGTAGGTGGAATATCAATAGCAATTTATTGCAGACTAGAAGACGACAGCTTCCACCACCCGTCGCATTATAGGTTTCTTTTATAATTAAAAGTATTCAAATCGGTTAAGCTTTTCATGCGTGATTGAGAAACAAACATCCAAACAACTCTCTAAAATATATTTTATTTAAAATTAATTATGATTAATTTTTAAAAAATCTTTTTGAAAAAACATGATTAGATTTCAAAGAAAATCATTTAGTTACTCGAGGTTTTTATATAGGCATTTATTTTAATATAGGCCTGATATTATATATAAATAGATAGAAAAAGAACATAACACTAAATAATAACACAAAATTTTTGTTTTAATATGGAAATTTATAGAGTTAGAACCAATTAATATTTATATCAATTACTGTATGATGCACAACACTAGTGTCACGTCGTACTTGAAGGATATGGGTACGGTGTTGGCGCAGTGATACGTGTTGATATATTTCGACTTAGTATGATTCATTAATAGTATTGTGCATTATTATTCTGTATGCCACCCTCTTTCCGTTCATGTAATAATAGATAGTTTTAAACCTATAATATTCAAATAAGTTTACAGACTGTGTTTACAACGTTGATATCTTTACCCGTTGGGCAGAGCCTGTGTCATTGTCTCGTCTAGACGTGATTGTCTCTTGTGGAAATGTCCCTAGGTATGTCGCCAATACACAATGGACATACTAAACAATGACGCAATATACAATAACAATATTTTCGACTAAATAAATAGATATTGAATAGAATAACAACCAAAGAATGCGCGTCTGAGGCGTGGGGGCATATTATTTATTGGTAGTACAAAAAATTTAATTAGGTACGTCAACATCAAGTTTTACGGTACATATTAGTTTCAAGCAGGCATGCTACTAAAAGGAAAAATAAGTAGTTTCCCTAAATCCGAATACTAATATTTTTAGTTATTAGAATATTAGGTTAAAATATTCTCAAATAAAAATATCAATAAATATAATAATAAAAACCAGCAAATGGAAATTTCCACTAGGTACGTAAACACAAAGGTGAAAAACCCTGTTTAGTTAGAAAAGGCATATCACACTAAATATAAAGATTTTTATTTGTTATATTCAAGGTTTTCAACGTTAAGTCGGATGTTAGTCAATGTTTATAATTGACACTTCGTGAGTAACAATTTGTATTGGATTCAAGTGATTTTAACATTACATACAGTTACAAAGAAAATATAGAAAAGTTAGTTACTACTAACTAATACTAATATTACATTCTTGATGATTTAATGAGAAAAAACAAACGAACACAAAAAAAGTATGTATAAAGTAATTATTGTAAAACAAGGTTTATCACACATTCTTCATTACTATTATTTTTACACTTGCATCGGACTCACTTTCCATAATTTACATAGAATAACGCGTCAACACGCCCCAGAACAAAGTTGACACATGGAACAAGTCGGCGGTCTTTATAGGTATATCTTCTGTTATTCACGAATATGATTTAACTAATTTAAAAGCCAATACTATGCCTATGTGGCTCAATATTTCGCTAGTATTGATTAATTTCTGACGTTTCTAAAGCTTCTGTAGGTTTCCTCTTAATTATATCTTTATTAAGTACTAATATAGAGCTCGATCTATGGCGTCATCTGTAAAAGAACGATATTTAGAAAATAATTAACTCCCGACTATATTTTAAATTTACGGAATTTATCCCCAACTACATACGTTTTTAATTCACGCAGTTATCTTATGATGATTCTTGGAAATTCTTGGGGAGATTGGCTTGGAAAAGGCTAAAAACGAGAAACTATAGTGCTAAGAAACTTACATTAAAAGAAGTTTGAGAAATCAACAATAATGAGGTATTGGGTTTGTACTCTATTCGGTATTTTTGAGGTTCGGTTAGCCAATCTCACTAAAATCGCCAACCCCTAAAACATATAGGAGATCTGGAGTGGTGTTCCGCGCATTAAAAAGAAATTGTGGTACTTTGTAATTATTATTATAAGTTATTTATTGCACAAAAATATAAAATTGCAAATGACTCTGGCTGTTAACAGACACGAATTTAATAAATGATAGCGAAGAGGATTATAATATATTCACAATATAGATATCATATTTATTTTTAACATACAATTTTGGCTATTAATAAGTAATTAAAGTAATAAAATAAAAACATGCAACTTGTGTTAATAAGTTAAAACGTAAATCACAAAATGAAAAGAGTATAACAATTAAAACTTGAATAGTCCTCGGCGTATTTCGAAAATTTGTTTCAAATGGTCATCCACTAACCAAGATCAAAATTACTTCCAACCGAGCGCATTTCGTCACTACGTTTTCACACAGCGTATGAACATTTGGACTACCCTTAATGAAAACTGTGCCGTTCTGGTCAGAATCGAATTAGAGACGGTAGATTACACATTCAAAGTTACAAAGCCGGCTTAACTCCAAAAAGTGTATTCCAACAATAAGTAATAGTGTTAAATCGTTACAGTAAAAGCGACCTTAAAATGAAGTTAGAAAGGGTGAGTCGTAAGGGTTATAGGTATAGTGGTAGCCTGCACGTCAAACTAAATAATGAAATGAAAAAGTTTAAACTTTTCTGTTTAGGTTACCTATTTGTAGGTGTATCTGAAGTGATTTCCAAGAATTTTCGTAAACTTTGCTGTTTCAAAAATGCCAACAGTCCACCTCTACGTCATCAAATTGAAAACATTGATGACAGTTTTAATGATTTTCAAAAATAACAAGTAGGAAGACTGCATATGCACTGCAACTAAAAATAAAAGTGCCGCTACTAATAAATTTAAAATTGAAAAATGTATCTATTTCGCAACGAATCAGAAAGTAGAGTAGAACAAAAAATGATCTAAATAATAAAGATATACTTTTAACATTTGATGTAAATAATTATGATAATTGTTCTTATCAACAACAAACTTGTATTATAAAGATAGGATAAAGCACATCAAATCATTTTCTTCAAATGTAAACGTGGTAAAATATATGAGTTAATTACTTCACAGAAACATATTGTTAATAGCTTTTCACCGAGAAAAAAAAATTCTTATTTATTGCACAAAATGTTGCTTTATTTTGATAAGCGAGCGCATAATTACAACGTGGGATCAGAGCCAATATTTATAACTGAACATTACTAATTTTGTTTTTTGTTTACTTAAGTATATGTAACGATAATAATCTCGCACACGTTCCTTTACTCCTAACAGGAATGAGGAAGCAACACCTTAGTTATGTAATTTTAGAGTTAAGTAAGTCAAATTTAGATTCATGATAGAAAAGTTTAATTTGATGTTAATATATGTTCTTTAAGAACATTAATTAGTTACAACTTCATGTATCGGGTCACATAATCAATCAACCTCAGCCTTAAATTACAATCATGAAATAAAATTGCGCTTCTTATATTTTAGTTTTTTTTTAAATATTATATTTAAGTTGTCAGTCTGTATACATTATTTTAAGTAGTAAAGAACGACCGTAAATAAAATTAATTTACAAAATATACTAACATTAATATATTAGTAAGAAAGCATGCACCTGGCGCTATCGGTAATGTACGGACATAATAATAAAACATGCTATTTGCGGTTGCGACAAATCGCAGTTTACACTCTTTCCAACAGTTTACAGCGGCCATAAAAGTAGTCGATTTAGTAGCAGTTTAACGCGATCTATTCCCGAGTTAAATACGGGTTAGTATCATTTACCATGGTTTGTTTTGACCTTTTCAATGAAGCATAGTGAGTAGACAGTTGATGGTTATAAACCCTCACAGAGTAGTACCATTACTTTCAAATGAAATAACCGTTCAGAAATATCTTGAAGGCAGCCGGTTAAAACAAGAGGAGGTAATAAACCAAGACTACTATCACATTTACCAAAAAACCTAAGGCGGGTAGCTATGTATTTCTTAACTTCATCTGTTAATGAGTAACAAAAATTCATTAATTTATTTAATCATAATGGAAATAAAGATAGATCTAGGAGGTCAAACTTTGTTATACGAGTATAAACATATTCATTCCAAGTCATGTGGTTCGATTTAACTAAGATTACGGTCGGATGCACCCCGCGTTTAACTATTGTATTTGTTTGGAAGTTCAAATTGTTCATAAAATTCTTTTATAGATTTTTTCTCACTGGGTGAAATAACAAATGAGCATGTGAACTAAATTTTATATTGTTTGTTTTGATTCGCGTTTAATTTCATTTAAAAAAATATATTGCTGGTATTCCATCTTTGTACGTAGACGAATGAGTTTAGTTTTTAGTATAAAACATTCCATAAATAGTGCATTATTATATTAAATGTATGTTGTTTAAAAAATATTACATTGTTCACTAATTTAGAACGTATTGTATAAGTCAATAAACTCATAGCAAAATATGTGACGTCATCGTTCATAACCAATCACCATCATTTGTTGAAGGATTAAGGTAAACGTACCACATGTTTGCAGAACAGGTGTTCCTTTACCTAAATTATTGCTTCCATCGATAGCTGAATTCAAAGACTGTTCACGTGCGTTTCAAACAACACAATCGGTTTCAACATTTTTCAAAAACCTTTAGAATTTTAAAACATAAGATGAAAGGATTAAGCTTCAAAATTCCATGTACGTTGTTTTACAATTGATTTGTAGCTCTAGTTAGGATTGTTCCACTTTTTCAAATGATCTATAGTAAAAGTTTGGATTTCAGCGAACAAAATGTACCTACATATGTTTTAAACTTGGTCGTGTTCAAAAATAAAATGTCGAAGTGCTAATAATTGTTTATTGGAAAACTTTTTAATGATTGAACTATGGACGTACACTTTTCAACAATTAATTTTTGCCAAACAATATACCTGGTTAAGTAATAATCAATAATTGAACTTTTGCAAAGTTTTGATAACCAAATCTATGTATATTAGAACCAATCTAGTTAAAATGCTTTATTAAAACCATGATAGAGTAAATCCAATGAAATTGGAAGATCAGGAAATAAAATTGAATTTAGTTTAACTTCAAATTAATGTTCTCTCTATTGTAACAGGAAGGATTTTCCAGAACAGTTTGGACTAGTCAATTGCATGCCTCGGAAGACATGGATGAAGTTGAGGTGAAAGCTGTATGTAGAAACAGTTTATATGTTATAATTAGAATAAAATGCAAGTTCAAGGTTAACACAAGAAAATTTGTCAATTATTTTTGTTAGTTATTGTCACAAGCGTGACGAAAAGTGGCCAATTTTCTAGCAAATTTTAAATGTATGATTTTTATAAGAACATCTCATGTAATGTTTTTAAACAAGTATGTACTCTTTTATAATGGACGTCGATTGAATTTGAAATAAATCGTCGCGGTCAATATACCCAACTTATACTGCTCAATTGGTCAATGACTTCGAATTATTCATAATTTTTTCAAGCTATATAAATAATATTATCATGGAACAAATAAGCATAAAAAACGATCAATATAAATTGAAAATGAATGAAAAAATATATGATATAGTTATAAAAAAATAAAGCGCTGACAAGTTTTTTAAGGATTAGTTACAACAATGCCGATAATAAAAATGAATTCAGTGAATCGTAAAAAACGACGATCAAAGGCTTGCCCGTGGTGGGTCTGTGCCGCCGTGGTTTTAATGTTGTACAATAAGATTTAAAAAAATTGAAAAAGAAACATATAGAAGTTACTAATAACGACATCATTCATCATCTTTGTACGACGGAAATCTGTTGAGGTTCGATTCTCGATCTTGTTTTGGTCCTAGTTAGTATATGGAAGAATAGATGTTTGTTTTTTGTATATTTTAGAATTTATATATACTTTATTATTCATTTAAAAACGTCTCGCAAAAATTTATTCGTATTTCGTATTAAATTTTTTTTATAAGTTTATAATACTACAGAGACTATCAATTAAAATAATAGATTTTGGATTAAGTTACATATATGAAGGAAGGGAAAATAAGGAAAACAGCCCACGTTCCTAAGTTTGCTCCGATTTCAAGATAGGACTCCTAATTCACCATTCAATTTTCATCTTTGTTCTCTACACAATATGAGTCAATTTCAAAAAGACCCGGTTAAATATTTTGTCACTTTTTGCCAAATTCATGCCCATCTGAGCGCATGAGTATGAAAATCGTTGACCTGGTACTCTATCACGTAAAAAATAAATTATAGTGGACATAAAGTGGATGTGGCTAAGATTCCATTCTTCTTGTGAAGAATGAATGAAGTTTATGATAAGACATCCCAGACAGACGAAATATACTGTTCCGGAGTAAAGAAAATAACATCACTTCTATCGCATTTTTTCGGAAAAATCTGGTGTTTTGTCTAGAGTAGTCGGAAAAATTTACTGTATCTAGTGAATAGCATACAAACGCTATGACACCTTTTTGTGGTTAACAATATAAATATAAGTCACATAATATATTTAATTTTAAAAATAATCATTGATGTATAATATAGAAACTCACAAAATATTAGTTCAACATTTGAGTACTCCGTAATATTTAGATAGAGATCTTTTGTTTTATTGCAGACCGTACTTTATCTGGACAGGTAAAAATATTTGTTTTTGCGATCTTCAACTCACCCCACTAAATATAATTTGTTGCAACAAAAAAAAAGCAGTGCGGTGTGTTTGGTTGTGACAGGTAGATCCGCGAAACGCCAACCATTTCAACACTCGACGTACGTTCAGAGCTTGACAATAAAAACTGACCACTTTGGTTTCGACTCAATTTCCTCCATATAAAAACTTAATGTATTTTTATATTAATTTTAGAGTGTATATTTGGGGCATTAAATTCTCCGTTGACCAACTTCCACTGAAGATATGGAGGAAAAATTATAACACACGTTTTTTGTATTCTGAACCCATACACTTAATAGATAAAAGGTAACCATTCATATTTTTTAATGTTACATATAATAACCAAACAAACAAACTAGAAATATAAAAAAAAATGTTTATCGAAATTTAAAACAAAAAGCGCATATATATTAAATAACAATATTTAAAATAATAATTATTATTTGCTTGTAATGTGTTTATGAAGAAGTTATCACTTTGACAGGCCATATAACCCGTCAGATGATAAGAAGGGACAACCACTTAGGGACATCCGGTGCCTCTGATGACGTGTGGAAGCAAAAAGATATCGCTCTTGTGTATTAAGCGAGCGTGAGTCATATTTTAAGCTCAAAAACTCATTTTACAAGAGTTTTGAGACAGAGACCGAAATTATTATTATAACCTTTTCTGACTACTAAATGAGGAGTATAATATAAAGTTATTTTATGTATTTTAAGCATTTAATATAAGCCTAATAAATAAATAATAATAAAACATTTACTGACAAAGAAATAAATTCCTATACATACAATAAAAAAAAACAATTGAATTTTGAAATAGTGACTGCAATCTACAACCATTTGTTCGAATCTGTCGAAAATCAACGTATGCTAATGAAATTGTTATGGCACAAACACTAACTTAATATAGATATAACCAAAGTCTATAAAGCCGCAGATTGTAATTCGTAAGTAATTTTTCAAATAAGTCGGTGAATTTATAGAAAACCCAATGGCGTATATTTCATACAATGAATAGTATAAATAAATCTTCCACTATACCGCAAATAATATTTTATGCAAACTACTAGGATGCTATCGCAAAAATATCTTGTTTAAAGTATTTTTCCTTTCGAAAGAGGTCGTTTGCTTGAGAAGCGTTCTCTCCGGACCGTTTGAAAGCACCTCCTACGTCCTTTGAGGGCAACACTCGACGCCACTTCGTTAGTCTACGGCCGCAACCTTACATACTTTAACTTCACTGAATGTAAGTTATACTCCTCCTTATACTTCAACAAGGAATAGGAAGGAATATTCTAGAAACAGGAATAGGAAAACATCATTAAGTAACCATCTTTTTAGAATAACTTTACTCTTTAAACAGCATTCTCAAATGTAAAAAATAGAGATGTGGAAACGTATGCGCTTTAAGAAGTAATTTTAAATGAGTTCGTTTTATAAATACAAAAAGTTTGTAAAAAACCGATTTAAATATTTGAACTCATACAAATACTTAATAATAATTACCCTTTGGTTTCAAATGTTATAAGTAGGTACCTACTTTTATGTTGATTGCGAAAGCGAGCGCTCTGATTTCCGCACAAATTAACCTATTTTCAGTTCAATAGGAGAGGCCTAATACGAAACCACTAACTACTTAATATGCTTCTGTTATAGGATCGTTTGATAAACAAAGGTAACACACGGGAAACCTACTAATTGTAGTAAATCAAATGGCGTCTAACTCATGAATACAATGTTATTACATTAACAAAACTTAATATACCTATGTATTATTGTACAAGGATATACCAAACTAATTAAAACACTTTATGCGGCTTAGCTACTATCGTGTTTATTTTAACATAATTTTAGGCAACGTTAGCAAATCGATTTAAATTAAATTATAATAATCAAAATAAACGCGATAGTAAGCCGTAAAAACAGTTCATTATACGTACGTTTGACAGTTTCATATACGTAAGTGACCAACTAAAAACTATACAACAAAAGTATCAGACACGATAATTTAATAATCACAAAACAGAAATTATAATCTCAAAAGTAATACAACCACTTAAATGGGTACTATTAAATAAATTGTAGTAATAAAATATTTACACAATGTTCATTTAGTTTCAATTAGTTCTAATTTAAACTAAATGAACATTTAAGTTTAAAAGGTTAACGTAACGCTTATGAGGTTACCACACAGTTTTATCAGCATCAGATTTTTATCATTGCTTTTTAAATATTTTTTCATATTAGTATTCCTACGTATAAAATATTGCTAAAATACATTAATACCCAAACATTCTTTTTTTAACGTATTTTAATCTATGTTCTGCTTTGAGACTTAAACACTAAAACTCAGAACACTTTTAAATACTTAAAAAATCTGCATAAATAAAGTACGAAATTGTTAAAATACAGAGACGGAAGAAAGGTCAGGAAGTTCGCTTGGGAAATATAAAAGACTCCTTTCAACTATGTATTTCTTTGTTAGATATTCTGTTTGGTTACAAGAACAATACCAGACGGCGCAATTTCTATTTTTACTTGGTATTTGCAGTACACACCGAGCGAGAACCGATTGGACGTTTGCAACATGACCTGCTTTACGCACAAGAACCGAAAAATATTCCCGGACATATATAAATTACAAGTTTTTAAATTTTAACATCCACTTATTTAGCCTGAAATGGTCAAGTAAAACAAATAAAAGCAGAAGTTCGATAGCACTCCACTAATACAAGCAATGCTTAGTAAACGGGTCACGGCTGGACGATAGCATTCAATACGATATTACCACTTAGCATATTACAATAACCTTTTTCTACAATATTCACGGAAAATTGTAATTCTGTAAACGTATAATAGTGAAGTAGTGGTTTGTCTTCGCAACTGAATTGGTTTTTCTTTCTTCGTGCATATGCAATGACAACAGATGCGCTACATGATGTAATGCTTGACAAACTTTATGAAAACGGGCATACGTATCATTGCATACGTACAATTATCACACGACTCGCGTATATATGGTCCAATCATAATCGTAATATTGTTCTTAATTAGACATTTAAAAAAAAATATGTATAATATATTTTTAATAGACGTTAAAGTTATGCTGACTGTACCTCAAAATCTTTCTAAGTAAATTTCACTTAAATTTTAAACAAGCGTACAAAATAATTGTAGTCTAGTCTATGTATTTTGTCTACAATAAAAATAAGACAAAACAACTGGGACAAAGTATTTAAAATAACACAAATTCTTAAAATACATATAGGGTAGACCGAGGCGAATCGGATCGCAGGGCGAATCGGATCAAAATAAGAAATCAGTTGATATTTGAATATTGCATTGACACGAAACGCATACAACTGGAGCCTTACGTCCCCCCTCTCGTCCCGTAACTCCTGACATAGACAGTATTTAGTTCACGCTTGCACATCGGTGTCAACATTGCTCGCCAGCGAGTCGGTAATTTGTATGTATGGCAATTTTGGCGCTCATCTAATTTAGGTACTTACGAATTCTTGGTGTCCTAGTAAGGATTTGTGGTAAAACTTCGAATTGAATGGCGTATGTTGTTTGGCAAGAGGTCTATTTTAGAAAACCTATTCATTTTTAAGCATAATCTTAGAAGTTAATTTTTAAAATATTTATTTTAAAAGTCTTCAATATGGGGCTATTCGGATCATGTCATAAGGGGCGAATGGGATCACTGTTTTAAAGTAACATATTATATGTTTAGGGTCAACGATTCTTATTTCTTTAACTGTAGATGGTTCGCACGTACAAAAGAAATACCAATTCGGGAAAATGGTGTCAAGAAAAAATTTTAGAGGCTGCAAATAAAGATTTACGAATTGCCGTACACAACATTACAAAGAAAAAATTCTTCCCTCACCTTATAAGACGCTAATCACGTCTAAAAAAATTTGTAAAACTTAAAAACCGGTCTTCCATTTAACCTCACCTCAAAATAAGATTAATCTACTCTAAACAGAAGCAAAGGGTGAAGCTACAGAACGTAAAAGAAAAACTGACGGCAAAGAAAATATCAAGAAGAATAAAGGAACGCCCGGGATAAAAACGAAGAGCTCATCTGCAAAACAGAGAGAATGGCACTGCATTTACTGTTCAGAAATATTCATACATCCTCAAACAGATGATTGGATCCAGTGTCATGCATGTGAAGAATGGTGCCATGAAAAATGTGCAGATATGGGAGGGGAAAAAGGACCCTATATATGTGATTTATGTGCCAATAATTAAAGTGGATCTCAATATTCATTACTTAAAATTTGTTAATGATTCTAAAGTTTATATACTGAGAAACTTTAAATTTAGTAAGATGTTATGTTCGATCCGATTCGCCCCGGAAATTGGGGCGAATCGGATATTTTCATGTTTTCAGTTTTTTGTTACTAAATATGAGAATTTATGTGCGATGTAAGTTTCATAATCTTTATAGCATAGCTGGATAATTAATTACTACTATGACATCAATAAAAAGTAATTATATTACATTTTAGTATGATTTTCTCATCTTCAAAGAAAAAGTGATCCGATTCGCCTCGGTCTCCCCTACTTAGATAATTTACGCTTCATGCACGAGCCTGGGTAATGATTAACAATAGGCTAAGACGTTAATGCATTAAATAAAATAATGGCTTAACTTTACTTTCTTTATAATCTTTATGTATTCAAATTGGATATTGATTTATTTATATTGACAGGCAACCTAAGCATGAATACTTATCGACTACATTATCGTTACTCCACAAATATCGATTTAATATACTTTTCTCTAAGCATTTTTGCTTTCCTGTATAATTAATTACACTACCTAAGTATTACAATATATTCTCAAGTCATACATCAAGTAGAGGCTTAAGGTACAAGAAAGGGGCCTGATTTACATTTCGGTGTGACAGGAAACAATAGCGTAGACCTTATCCTTAATTAACATATAAACATCACAAGGAAACCTATTATATATCACTTATATTCTTACACGTATTGTAATTCAAATTTTCGTAGCACATACAAAATAATTTCTTTAACATACTAAAAATTTCCTAAATAGCAAAATGAGGAATTTAATCTTTTGTATAATAAACCTACATAGTAAATGTTAGTAGTACTGGCTGTAGCACAAACTATAATACTATTGTTTACAATAATTTGTAATCTAAAAAATAAGGTATTACACTAGAATGATCATGACCGAGATAGTATGAAGTATGAACTATAAATATCAACTTGCCATCGATAACCCCACCCCGTGTCTCAGGAAAATCTCCGAAGAATTTAACATTATTTGTTAGCGATAACATTGCTCCTCCAATATACATAATAAAAATATGATAAGGACATAATACGTAATGAACAACATTACAGTACAGTGTAGTGCATGAAACTCTATAAAGCGTTCATACGCCACAATTGTCACAATATGCATAAATCAAGCATAATACATGTATATGCGGCTTAACTTTAAACATTGGATTTAATTTATATAACAACTACAATAGTGAGTTAACTACAAAATGTAATAACCTAAATAATCTTTGTTTGATTCTAACAACCTAATTAGACCGCTTTTGTAAGGAGGTTCCGTGCTTATGAGTTCGGAAAATTAATTAACTAGAGTTTCCCCGAGACCGACATAAGGCTGTGAAGCTGTCAGAGCCACTTGTATGGCACACGTGCACCAGTTTCCTACACAAACTAAAGAATTATGTGTTCTGAGCTTGGATGAGAGATTTTGCCGCTATAATTTCATAAACTGCAATTCGCGTAATTTTTTTACGATTTTCAACCAAACTAATTCCATGGTTCCAGCCGTTTGGGCCATTGGAAGAAAATTAACACATTCTACATTTTACAATACTTATTTAAAAATGAAACGTCCATCGAACGCATGATCTATTTTTGTAATTGTTGTTTGCAAAAAATTTTAAATATGGAACGAGTTTCATTTGAATCAATCTGGCATACAATTTCAAGCCCAACTCCTAACAATATTGGGACTTTTTGAAATTTCAAGGCACTTGCTATTGACCCTGAAGGAGAATTCAGAAATGTACATACGGTTACCAAAACACTGTTTACTAACTGGATTGCGGTTCACAAGTATTTACTCGTACTACGATTCCAAATCTATAATTAAAGTAAGGCCTATTGATACAGATCCAATTTAAATTAATTCAATCCAAAATTTTCAAACATCAAATAATATGGTTCGAAGCTGCAATAAATTTCGCGGTAAAAATGTTGAATATTTTAAAGCTTGTCGAAGTAATGATCGCATCTTATGTCGATATGCCGCTGGGAGTACGGGGTGAAATAAGAAATAACGATCAATCACTGCGATTTTCGAAAGTTTCCGCTTTTCCTTTACGTATGCTGTTTTCTAGGCTCACGAGTTTACCTACAAAATAATGACATAGGGCGGGTTTTACGGTTTTGGCGATTTTTAACGTTATGCAATATTGACGAACTGCAGAACTGCGACTAAACGTATCTCGACATTCTGCCGAATTCCGTCTTGTGAAAAAACCACAATTTTTCGTTCATACATGCAGGTATCATAGGAAAAGATTATAATAAAAGTATAATAAGGTCAGCATTAGCTATTTCGCAATTACAGTTTACATTAATTTATTAGTTACTAAAGAAACCATTTATATTGTAATTTTTACACGACGGCTGCTTGATTTTATCACTTTAGTTTGGCTAAAATTATAAAATTAAATTTAATTACAAAATAAATCACTATAGTCTACAATAACTCAGTCCGTTCCTTGGAAGTGGGCGATATGTCTACAAGTTTTACTAGCGACGGCAGTGTCGTGAATTATTCGGGATTTACAAAGTTACTGCCTGAACAAACACTCGCTGCCGGTCGCGAGCTGAAAATGAAATAGTTCCGCAGATATTGCTAGATATGTAGGAGGTTACTGTCCTCTTTTGCTTCATGAACAAACTTTAAGTACTTCGAATATGAGATAGGGTTATATTATATAAATTGGAATTAGAAACTATTAAAACTCGATCAATTAGATATACAAGTATGAATTAAGAAAACAGTAAAATAGTTGATCCTGGTTTTTGAGATATTATACTTAGGAAAATATATACGAAAGAGTTTTTTCAAAGTCACATAAACTGTTGGTACCTAAGTTCTGGTTTAACTGGTAGTTCGTAGCAAGTTTTTGTAGGCCTCTTGGAAACTCTGGATGTCTCATTTTGAACGTTATAAAACATTGCTTTTCCTGTTATGACATAATTTAGCAAACAACCGGCAGTTTGGAAACTTTATTACTATTTCCCATTTTATTGCGTTTTAAGTTGCTCTCTTCCAATTAATTGTCTGCTTGATATTGCGAGGTGCACAAAGATGAAGCAATTAAATAGTTTATTGTAACTTTTGAGTAGCTATTTATGTTTTAAACTCGGCCATTCTCCTAAAATTTCAGCTATAAGTTTCGTTTATAGGGAAATTACGTTTCCCTATTTATGCCACCTATTAAGCCGTCTCTGTGGCCTACATTTTTATCAAACCTTTTGGTTTTATTATGTTATTAATTACAAATCTTCCTAACAATTCGAGAACAAATAAAGAAACAAAGAAAAAAAAATTCTAACAAATAAAGAAATAACACTTTTCGCATAATTATTCCTATAACTTTCTTTATTAAATTTACAAATTAATTATAATGTTAAATGATGTTTAAATATTTATTTACTTACTGGAAATATATTTAGATTAGATTAAATAAAATATCGCCAATTATAAATATTATAACACCTAACAATAAGATGACACAAACCATGACTTTTTTATGTAATAATAAAATTGTTTATAGATAATGTAAAGTAAATGTTAATGTAATGTTAGAATCCTAAAGCACGTTGTTAAAAACAATCGTATCAGATAACAAATAAATAAATAATCGAATCCATAAAGACAAAACAGAAAATGATAAAATAAATATCAAAACGATTAAAAACCCAGCGTGGAGGGTTGATATGGACAGATGTCTAAAAACAAAAACACGTCATTTTTATACATAAACATATTTTATGATAGTGTTTTACTGGAGTTTACAGATATTATGGAATTTCATTTAATTCCATTCGAGCACATTTAACGACATATATCCTCGCCCAAGCAATTCCCAACTTTACTCTTAAAATTTGAAATTCTTAAATGCTTACTTCTCCAAGTCCAAATTCGCTATAGGTATATGAAGTCAATAATAATGTCTCTGAACAGTCTGAACATTGGTTTCTTTTGTAATTAACTGAGCAGACGTCATTGTAAAGTATTTTTGGGTACAAAAAAAATAAACTCGACCCAGGTAACTAATAACCTTCATTAGGATAGCAGGGGTTCGGACAGGTAATAAGTACACTCAAGAACATAAAATTTTATTATTATCGTTATAGGATAGGCTTACATCTATAACTGGGACCCAGAGACTATCCGCTGCAATTGCCAATGGTTACACGATGGGTGGCTTCCACACTTCAATGCTCACAGCCTCAATTTTAATTGCCAATTTATCCTCATTAAAGTCAGGTTTAATTTCTTAATTGTGAGACTTCTTTTATTTTTATTCCGACAATCTTTTTAAGCCTTAACTTTGTTGTAATGCTGGTGAAACGGGATATAGTTATATTAAAAATAAAAATACAACAGTGTGATTAATCAATCGATGACATCAATCCCACTAGCAATTGACAATTGGCTCTATGAATGACAATCAATCGTGCAACAATTGACAATTACAATAATACCATCTTATTATTTCTTCATTATTTTTGTGTTATTATTATTAGTTTTAATTTCTTTCTTTCAATTTCGTATCTAATATTCAATTATTTAATTTTGTTGTTGACTGTACAAACATCTTTAAACAACTTCCAATGATCTTGTTTGTTTTATCTCGACTACAATTAGGAAATAAAAAACAAACTTGTATTCATTCCAGTGTTCACTGTTATGAGTGCGATGAAATTTAAATACATTTATTACATTTTAATCGACATTCAAATACATTTAAAAATAATAAAAAAATATATTCACTTAAAATCACATTTTTCACATTATTAAGTGATTAGTTTAATATGTTAATTATCTAATTACAATCGAGATTTAAGCAACAATTTGCATAATCCTCAAAAATACTTCGAAACAAAGTTAAAAACTTATTTTATATCTGAATAAATGGATATTAAATATTTCGATGAAAATCTTTTAAAACAGTCATTATTCACGAATGTTCAATAGAATTTCAAACTCGTTAAAAGTTATAAACGACGACATTGTAAATTATTAAATATTTAACTGTCACAATGAATTAATTAATGCGAACAAACGGCTTTGATGTAATTTCTTATTATTTAATAATATGTAATACCTACTTAAGTAAAATTACTTTAATTAAATTGGAATGAAAGTTTCACAACAACAATTTATGTTATAAACAAGCAATTTAATTTATTATCAAAAGAACATCAATAAGAATATTTGTATTACGCGAAAATGAGGGCATAATCAAAGACTAATCTGTAATCGTTCAGAAACGACAAAGAGAATAATCAATTTGGTAAAATCCGTCCATCATGTAAATTAACTAAACTAAATATGACAAATATTTAAAATTAAATTTAAATATAAAATAACTGCACAGTAGAACTGAACCTTCGGTAGTTACAGTAAGTTTAAGCACAAGCAAACAAAAACCCTTTCATTTGACACTTTACAAGTATTTCAGGTACCTCCCCATCTACCGACCAAATCCCGGCTTCCGAATGAAAACTCGTTTGCATAATATAAGACAAGGCCTAGTTTCGGGACTAAACGCAAATAAATGGTTCCCTCAAGTTAAGACGACAATTTCCCGGGTCAACGGAGCCAAGATAAATTTGAAGAGAAACCTTTTTGAATACACAATCTGCCGTTTCCTTTTTACCCAATATATAATAAAAGAAAAATCGCAGTGATCGATCGTGATCACTTTGAAATCACCGACCCGCGTCGAGACAGCAAGCTTCCAAAAAATTGTGAACAAAAAATTATACGTTCACAATTTCACGACATTATGAAAAAAAAAATGATTACATAATCGCAAAGCCGATATTTTATTGCTTGTCTTTCCTATCTTTAAGTTGAAACCCCTGTTTTCATAATTCTGAATTTTCCTTTTATAAAATTATTACGACCTAGTTCCAAATATAATTTTGTGTATCGCTATTGGGACTAGACATTGATTCAATCACAAATTCTTTATCATATTACGTAACGTTTTCGAACTTTCAAACTCCTCCACACAATCCAAAGTGGTTCCCAACAACGATCAATAAAATGCAAAGAAGTCTTGCCAATTTGAGGTTGGTGTGCCAGCATTTTATTTGTCCTCTCTAGAAGGTAAAACTTTCCGCTACAGAAGCAAGAAAACTTTGAGTATTGGAGAGATTGGCTGCCGTAAAACGTCTGAACACGGAAACACTGACACGGCTCAGAATAATGATTGCGTGAATCATCACTTTGTTATCTTATTGGTTAATTCAACGGCGGAGCATTAATCTGTATTGGATTATTAAGCAATTTTAGCACATCTTTTAACTAAATCAGAATTTAGCCTTGATCAGTTTACATTGTTTTGTATTTGATATTTGATAATGATCCATATCATGAATTTCATTAACATTAAGAAATATTTTTAAAGTTCCCAATCATCCCCAATTAGTTTTTAATTATATTATACTGAATTGAGACCTAAACCAACCTTTCAGGGGAACTATCTCTGTTAAATTTAAGTTATTACGTAATATTCAGGGAGAACATGATGGAGTTATTTGTACGTAGAACTGAGTGCAATATTATAATTTAATAATAAAGAAACCAAGTGTGTGTACACAATATTGTTATCTACAACAAAAGTTTATTAATAGAAGTAGTTTGGACGGCAAACAATAGAAGATTGATAGTGTTTGCAAAATCGTTGCAAATGGTCTGTTTCGAACGAAACCCTTTCACTAATAGCTTTGTACTAAGTCCCTTGTGGGTACCAACTTAGTTTCTAAAGTGATGTTTGACTAAAATTATGATTACAAGTCACTTTACCATTTATTTTTAGTGCACAACAGTATAAGCGACATATTTCCTTTTTTCCAAAATTAAACCTTAATGTTCTTAAAATAGAATACAAAATCGATAGGGGAGCATTTTATTTCGTGACTAAAGTAGATTGGTACAAAAAAGGACTTGCGGTTGTCAACTCCTCTTACTTCATTTTAAGCTTCGATGTATTTTATTTCCAATGTAAAAGGCAACATTGATCAACGGGTGATTGATTTAATTACATTTCTTTTATCAGAAGTGGATATTTATAGGATTCGAGATGTTGATGTACAAACATAACAAAGTAAATTATAATTTACAAAATAAATTATCCATTGTGTAACGTTATAACGAATGTAACCGAAAATATAAATACACTGGAAATACAAAATGTTCTAAATCGTTTATTCATCTATTTATTTTGAAATACCTAACAGGTATGTACTCAAAGTATATTCTCAAAACTTTTTATTTTAGTGAATAAATAAACTAGGCTTAATAATTGTAATGTAAGTAGAATATAGTATAAGTATATGTATTCAAAATATTTGTGACAGGCTGTTCTGGTCGTATTTAAGCCAAGGAGATTATAATATTGAATCCCTCATTAAATTTAACAAGAGTCAGCTTCTTGTGTTACTAAAATAATGAATAGTATATTTGATCTCGCTGAAGATTACTAAATATACATAAGGAACACCACATCGCTTTCTTTTTTCAATGTGAATTTCCGTTTGTCTGATAAGGAACGCGATATTCACGCCAACGGATGTTTTGGTTTTATGTTTTGAGTGTATTTCGATAGGTAAACTATTTAAATCATATCAAACGAACTGCAAATTTGTTTTATTGTTTCTGTAACGCAACTTTTAAATAAGAGTCACAGACACGGTAAATTTTCAAGTTTAATACCCGTCAAGTATTCTAGTCGCGTTTCGGATGAAGCTTGGATAATATCCGGGTATAATAAGAGAAGGTTATCCTGCTAACCTGGATGGTGCACATTAGTCTCCTCGTACCTAGTAGCAGCTGTTTCTCATAAACCGCACTCTAGCTTACATCAGACGAAATCAGACTATTATAGAAAATAAACGTTAATTTTGAGGGTATTCACCGATTTTAACTTTTCATCAAAAATCAAATAAAGTGTCAATAGTAATCTTTGAATAATTGTTCGATTAACAATTTTATCTCTAAAGCAATAAATATCCAGACATATTTTATATTGTATAATATAATAAATCCATAAAATTACAAAAACTCATGTAATTTTATTAATTCCTTCTGCCATATAGTGGTTAACAATTCCAACTCAACCAATCAGTTTAGTCAACGCGAATGAGGCCTGACAGTGTATTTGCGGCTGGCCTTATATAAAGACACCGACATACAAAAGCAGCTCTGTTACCCCTCCTCCCCTCTTTCTATTACCCCCTTCTTACCCTCAAAGGGGAGACGTTTAAGACTGAGACGATTGCCCCACACAAAAGACAGCCGGACCTATTTTCTTCGTCTGCCCTCTGTTGCGATAGAAAGCAAAGTTAAAAAGTTTTTTGTTAATTTATCATTACTGCATATTGTTACGGCGTCGACTGCAATTGAATTTTAATTTTTCAACTGACTAATCAAATCTATCGCGCAATTCTTCATGAAATGCACCACTCCTGAATAAAACGAATCATTAATATGTATACAACACACTTAGAACTTAATTGTTACGCTTCAAATACTGAGACGGCCCAATTCGCTACACTATTTAACAGCACATTGTTTAGTTTATCTAAAATAATATATTGTAGAATACATAAAAGAACCCACTGCACACTGGTGGTACTTTTCAGCCGTCAAAAAGCTCTTACAGAGTAATATCAGAAATCAACAGGAAATATAAGTGGGCGTTCACACTTTGTATTTAAAGCCACACAAAGAATTCATCTTCTTATGGATGTCTATTTTCGTAAGAAGGGGAACTTGATATGATGCGACATGTCGCCAAGGAGCTCGTTTCTAAAATAAATATTAAGTATGGAAATCGACAAGAATAGTCAGAACGCAATAACTTAAATAAACTGCCCTATGTAGAAGTTTAAATAACTTAATAATATGATCAAGTAATTTATTTATATTGGCAACAGGTTAAAATATCTGCTAATTGCTTTATGCTTGTAAATAAACGGCATAAAACAAGAATTCTTAGAAACTTCCTGAAGTCAAGGTGCCTGTATAAAATTTACTTTCGAGCCGCGCTGTCGGTTAATGATTTATCAATTAAAATGAAACCTGATTTTAAATTGGATTTTATTCGAGGTTGCAAATACAATTTTATTAAAGGCACGAGTTTGTTACTATTTATTTTTATGGAATGCGATTAGTGTTGCCCATAATCGGATATAAGAACTACCATAGAGAAATGTATGAAAAGGGGGCTTGAGAGAACAAAAATGCATAACCAAGGGTACTTCTTAGTGGTTATGCCCAGGAAACATGACTAGGTCACTTCACAGGTGTTACCTATCTTAGAAAGACAAACTCATTAGGCAGAGAGAGAGCTCTTTAAACGTAGTAATTTATCTTCTCCATATTTTCAACTTAGGTTTAAACGGATTTATTTTAAAGTATAATCACAGGTAGCTGAGATAAATTCCCAATGTTGTCAAGAGATTTGATCTTATTCAATATTATCTATGCAATTTATTATTATGCGTAGTATGTACAGCTACTTCTATATTTAGTACACGAAATTCAAGCAATAATATAATACATTTCATAAGAGCTGAATACACCGATGACTTTTGTTTTTAAATTTCATCAGTCATTTTCATCGTTTATTGCGAAATACTGTCACGGATTTCCACTTGGTGACAAATTTCACTCATAACCTACTTTATGTACAAATTACGTGTTTGTAACAAAAATTATCTTAATCTTATCACTTAAATGACAATCAACGCGCTTATACGAGCCTACCTATATACGAATATCTATCTATCTATACAAACAAATTCTGTCGAATTTTTAGTTTTCTTCAATTCTATAAATATTAGATAATAAGTAAATCTTTAAACTGTTTAATACTGTTTGTCTTTTTTTTTTATTTTTTTATTGTTGGACACGACATGCGACCTCCAGTGGCCTGATGTAAAGCTGCACTGGAGATCCATGAGCGCTGAAAACCGGAAACCAAGTATTTCCAGTCGTCATCACTATGCCGGCCCCAGTAGATGCCTCTTCACGCTTCGCTTGAAGGATCCTAAATTATAGGATACTTTTATAGAAGTAAAACGAATCTCACCTCTCCAAGATTGATAAATCCATGGTCCCTTGCGACGGCATCAGCAGCGTCTCTTCCTCCAGGAACGTGAACAGCCCAGGTAGGTGTATAATGCGCTCGAACAAATCCAAGTAAGACCAAAACGTTGACCAGAATCGTAACGCAGGACCCGCCCGACATCGCACTAATAACACTCACCGATTAGTACTTAGCATTGCACTCTCACTTCGAGTTAGCAAGTCACTATATTTCTCTTTTAAATGGATGTTTTTATATCTTATGTTAAACTAAATATTAAAATTAGCGCTGTGAACAAAAAAAATTAGATCGTACGTGCTCATTTCTATATTTTTCGTTTCGAAAGTTTTGTAGCCATAGTGATTTCGTCGTGTCGTACTAAAAGTTTTAATAGTTAGACAAAGCAACACCTTAATTTTAAAGCAATACCCCCTTTATAATGTTAGGGATCATTCCCTAATAATCCGATTATACAATTTAGTTGGTATTTACATACATTTAAATAATTAACAGTGAATCGGGCATGTTTGGCGGAATCCCCTTGGTTGGCAACACGCATAACTGGGTCAAGCCTACCAAGGACGATGTTAAGGGTTCACTTCACAATGAAGCAGATAGAGAGAGGGTGCTCCTCTGATGCCACTTTATTAACAAGCAATCATTAATCATTCTGCATAAGCATCAATACAACTTCATAACATTTTTCCCGGCATTGTTGCGTGTCAAACTTTTGACCCGGGAATATGCTAATCATTTTTCCGGAAACACGAGCCATTAAAACACTCGAGTATGTTATTTTTTAAATTGGCAACACTTCATTTCAATTTTTGACCGGGCAATTAAAAACCAAATATAATACCTACTAAAATATGACCTTTTAAAACAATAAAAAAAACTTAATATATACAATAATAGAATATAGACAATGAATACATGTTAGTTTATATTGTAAAATTATTAATGTTTGTATACGTTACCTAGTTCAAAGCGAAAACGGGGGCAGTGACGATCACACAACAATTATAATAACTAAGTGGGCCTTTTTACAGTTAAGTGTCAATTATTATCAAGCGATCGCATGCCGCTGATGCGAATTTGCATAAATATTTAGAAACTAGTCACAAATATATTATGTTGTTTACTTAACTGATAAGGACTTCAGGTCATCCTTCTGAGAGGTTCTAAATAATTTTAGCTAAATGTCCTAAGTTTTTGGTAACCGGATGTTAATGGAATCCGATGGGAGGACCAAGATTCCGAAGTACTTAAACAATAGCAAACCGGCGAGCGAGAGCCGTCGGGCGCCGCTGTGACGAGCATTCACCTCTCATCCCGATTCACTGTATATTATAAATCACAAGAAAATAAAATGAATAAGCACGTACGATTAAAGACAACATCCACTATGTAACACGTTTAAAAGAATTCATATTTTTACACCACACAATGATCGAGAGCGCGTAAATATCGCCCGACGAGTTGAACGGTCACACCCGCCGTCGCCGCGCACGTGATGCTGACTGAGGCCCGACTGGTTTTCTCTCAGCCCGATAGTTGTGATTGGACCACGGATTTGCCTCGGGTTGCGCACTTCGGGGAAATTTTTTAACCAAATGTCGGGTTTCCACCAACAATCGTGTATTTTTTCTTTTTTTTTTATTAGATTTGTCACTTTATTTAAATAAGAAGAAATTTAGCGTACAGTATTTTATTGAGTTGAGAGCAAAAAAAAAAAACGTTAAGAAGACTCAAAAACTATGCTATGTTTAAAAGTTTTATTTGGCAAAAATTTTCCATTGAATTAAAGTCTCCATGTTATTCATTAGCACCTCTACTTATAACTTATGCTCTAAATTTTATATTCCTTCTCCAAATCACTTTATTTAGATAACAAAAGTATTATTACGTATTTTAGAATTTAGACATAAATAACTGACGTAACCATAGGTTTAATAAAATACTGAAACATTGATCCTTAGACGGGTTTCATCGGATAAAGTTACTTCAAACATTACACGAATTAATTACCTTATTACTGTTAATTAAGCCAATTATATTTAGGATGTTATTTTAATATACAACCTAATAATATGAAACCTTACTTTTAAATGTTAAAACGTAAACCTTTATAACGCGGTGTAACCTTACTGTAACATACCGAATAATTACTAATAAATTCTAAAGTTAACATTTTTTCAAACATAAGTCAATATTACATGACAACAAACCTCTTTATTAGACTTTAGCGCAAAACTTGCAAACTAGATGGTATTACACTAGTAATTTTGAGAGAGAGCAAGAGATAAGACAAGTAAATGAAGAACAGCTTCGTTTTTGGGCAGTTATACGATCTAACTACAGATTGGATTCGGAGTCACAGTGTCAGACAGTTTGCAAGAAGTGCATTGGGCTACAGTAAGCAAAATAATTGTTATAAATTATTCCTAATTTCCTAAAGGAAGTTTTTAATACAGTGTGTTCGGACAATTCGATGTCTAAGCCTAATTTTGGCGCTCAAACGGGCTGTCAGGGTCTCATTCGTATTTCAACTGTTTTTTGTTTAAGAAATATTACGTTTTTATTTTTAATTTCACATTTGTAACACGCACACAGCGAAACATCTGTTTAGACGCCCTGTTTTTTTAATTTTTAAGATTCATATACAATAATAAATAAATAAAAGAAAATAAAAAAATACGTGTTCTTTTATTCAGTACCACTTATCATAAAACCATCAACTTGAGAAAATGTAAGTAGTTGAGTTATAAAGGTAAAAATATTTTAAAAAAAGTATATTTACTGTTCATGTATGATTTATTAAAGATAACTTTCGTTTTTTTTATTATATTAATGATATATATCATTTCCAGTTGCGTATTCCATTGACGCGACCAACCCCCATAACATGACACGTCAATAACACTCCTCGTAGCGTTATTCCTACATACTTAAATTACACACATTACAAGTGTAAAGTTTTCTTTGTCATCTGTCTGTATAAAGGACTTCAAGATTTACAGCAACTTCCAAAGTCAGTGATGATGACATATTTATTTACACTTTGGTCCGCATTATCTTAATTACCCCTTTATATATCTGGTTGGTATACGTGTGTAAATGTGGCCTTCGAACAATTTAATTTTAGTAAAATGCATCCAATGGAATGTTAGAAATAACCTCACTAATGACATTAAAATTAATTATACAAGTACCAAATGTTATATATATATATTACATATGATTTTTAATACTTACAATCTAGTTATTTATTACTATCAATTTTTTATATTTTCAATTTACAATGTGTATTTAAATATCTATTTATATCACTGAGTATCTCTGCTTACCCCATTTTAAAAACATAGCGGTGTTTAATTTTACTGTCTTTACTTACTATCGCATAAGCAATGCTATTAGTCAAAAGTAAATATTATTAAAGGAAATGCCTTTTAATGATACACGACATCAAATTTCATCTTATCAGTTACTCACAAATCATTCAAATCATTTTTGACTACATTCTTCGGGAATTTCCGGCAATAATCAAGAAATAATTATAATAATCTATATTATTTCCGCTAATCTATATATCACCGCATATTAATGCTGTCAAGTAAATGTGCGGTTAAAAAGCGATGACAACTCTCAATCAGGGAACGTCTGCAAACAGTCGTCTCTGCTATGCTTTAATGAGACAAGTTTAGTGCATAGCTGATAGGACAGACTACGGTAAAACTCTGAATTCTTTTAGTTCCTGAAAATATACAAATGAATAACACAAGTCATGCACAACAAAACAAATAAAAAGCAAATTTCCTGTAACTGTTCAGTACAAATAAAAAACAAAGTCGTGAGGCACATAGTTTTCGTTGTAAACATTGGCTACAATACAAAGAGTATGTATAAAAATGCATATACATTGATGTCTTTCTTCTAAACATAAAATTTTCAGTAAATTTGAGACGTCGATGTATGCGATTTCTTAACGGTGCCAGTATGGCAGTCATAAGAAAAGTAAATAAAGTTTAGGGCTTCAGGATCGTGTCTCGAATACATTATAAAAGGTTAAAATAAACCTCACGCCTTACGAAATGTTCTTTGATTCCCTATGGGTAATGATGATATTTTTATATTATTACGGTATCTAGTGAAACAATAAAAATGTTTAAAATTTACCTAAATATAACAAAATAACAAATAATCGCAATTGTAATAAAGGCCTAATCGTATTTGAAAATTACCTATCTTGCTTATCACATTATTCAGGCGCTTTATGATACATATATCTTTAATTAATTAATTAAGTTAATATAAGTTTAAGAAAAATGATATTAATAGGAATAAATATATAGGTACTGTTGTTTACAATGCAGCTGTAATTTAAAATTATATTTTATCTGCAAAAAGATGGAAGTCAACTAACTAAATAATTATTACTTAACTTCTTATTACTAAATTATTTCTACAAGTCAAAGCGTGGATCTAATTATACATTTTATGTATTAATATGTAGATTACTGATATTATATTTTCCTATCTTCCATAAAAATATTTTGGCCACCTAAATTCCAATCAGTTAATATATTTGAATCAATTCAATCGTAAATTGTGCTTACTTTTTAGGTATATTTTTCGAATATAGAGAGCGAGCCTTTTTTCCACGTTTTAATTAAAGTATGCTTAACTTCTTCATGTCAATAACATAAACATGGTGAAACAAAACGTGGTTTATCATTAACATGAGTATCTCCTAGATGGCGCAGCAAACTGTGCTGTTTTACTAAACGAGTCGCCAAACCAACCAACCACAAGTTGTTTAGTGTCCGGAGGCGTGACGTCATTATTTCCACGTTGGAAGTTCGTCTGAAATGTCACTTTCTCTTTCGTATTTGTAAGATGTTTTTTTACTTATACACGTAAATATTGTGTAAAATTTATATGATTTATATTTCTACTCTTTATATGTGAGATGTTTTTATATTACTTCTAAAAAGAGTACAATTAACAAATATTATATGTGAAGTGCATGATCGCTGTACAATGAACAAAAATGACTCGTATGTGATGACATAAAATATTTTTTTGATGTAAATCAAAATTACTGATGCAGGTCTAATACTTAGCAATAAGTAAAAAAATGATGGACGGCTTTGCTGAGAATTTAGTAAGTATATTATTAAACGCGCACATAAGACACTGATAAGATAACACCATAATTTTGATTAGCCTTATTCTATACACAATTGTTTTTAATTGTAATAACAAAACCGTTTCATGGCACAGGCGGTCTCGGTTATAGTTTTTAAAGTAATAACATAAAAGCAGTGAGTGGTCGACGATGAACAACTTTCGTGACAGCGACTCCTACTTTTACCGTTACCTTTACGTTCATTTCGTTTGGTGATCGGACGTGGCTCGCGCGCAATATAGCTGTTTCAGGTTGCTTTTAGCATTAGTAGATAATAATTAGTCTAATTGTTATTTAATTAATTGGTTCAAGGAAACTGATTAAGCAAATTGTACTGTGCATTGCGGTCGTTTTAGTGACGGATCGGCGCCCGGCGTTGAGCGTAAACAAACTCGACAAGTTGCCAGCTAGGCACCATGCGGTTGATATCACTTCCATATGTTATCTAAATATTCATCAGTACAGTCTCTTATAAGATTTATAGAAACTTTATAAAACATTTTGAGTGAATGTGCAGTGAAAATAAAAACTTTTTCAGTGAAAAATTTAAGGATTATTACATAATTTATTGATAATTTAATGTACTTTCTTGATTCAAATGTTAAAATTTTGTGTTGTTTCACTAATTTCAATAAGATATTAGTGCAATTTCGAACATGGATAGAAAACTAGACATGATGTCTTTATTTGAGGTATTTATTATTTAATTTATAATAAATTATGATTCCGGATTAATGTTTTCATTATCTTAGTGTATGTTGTCCTTCATTATTTGTGATATCTTTTAACCAGGTAGTTATTTACTGTAGATAATGATAATAAACTTTAGATAACTGTTTTAAACTTGCATAATGTAAAAAATATGGAATAATTTGGAATGAATTCTTTCAAAAATATTATTACACTTGTCCAGAGAATGACAGACTGACTTATAATTTGCTGTTAAAAAATTGTTTATATCAGGTTGCATCATTAATCAAAATATATGAAGTCACAAATCCTTATATTGTATTTCTGGATATGTTTTAATGAGGTCTCGGATCAGTACATGTCATCACTGAGTCAATATATGACCCTGGACTTGTAAAGTTATCCAAACGTTAAAATAAAGATATCACATCTGTAACACTATTAGGTTTTGCAACAATTAAAAAGTGTATTAAACATTGTTGCATCATCAAATAGTCAGTTGCTCATGATCAATGGACTTTCAAAATTGCTCTTACCCTTTGTTCAAAAGCTGACTTAAATGTTATGCAACTTTCTTGTATGTTGGCTGTACTTCGATGTCCATTATACAACAGTATTTTATTTCAAATAGGATGATTATAAGAATAAGAATAACCATTGGCATCATCTAGTAGCTAACCTTTGTCAGTGTGCAGTGATAAGAAAAATAATAAATACTTAAATGCAATACTTAAAATATATAAAAGGAGAAATTATAAATAAATTTAATGGGGGAATAATTTAAGTGTATGAACACATTTTCCATTTAACATTAAATCTTGGTTGACACTAATGTGTCTATAGATATAATCACTAAAATATTATACCTAAGAATTTTATAAAAAATAAATTTGCTCTATTTGTAGCAAACTTCTAGGCTAAGTTTGTTTCATAATTCCCAGAGTATTAAAGGTCGTAAGTTAATAAACTAACAATAACAATAATTATGAGCCATTAAATAATTAGTTATCAATGGGATATATTATTTTGAGTCATATTATTAGACTTAATTATTGTGTTAATGAGTGTACTTAAGTTTGTAACTTAAATAATCCCTTTAATGAGTCATAAATTATTGACTCTGCTATAATGACTGAAATTAAGGTTGGTTTGGACCATTTCTTAAAGAAAAAAGAAATTTTAACAATGTATTATCTGATTTCCTTTCACTTGATGCCACTCTACGTCATAATAATATTTACTGAAAGTTTTCATTTAATAAAAGGCAGTAATTAGGCTCACACAAACTTTCTGTTTAGAGATGGGTAGGCCTGGTGAATATCTGTGCCTCTAAAGCAAACCGTTATGAGGACAAAATTCATATAACAATTGCATATATATATTTTTGATTTTTTTTAGGACAACTCCTGGCAGGCGCCGACGGACGACCTGCTGGAGAAATTATTCTCCCTTGAGGAGGGATCCCTTAATTTCCTTGAGGAAACCATGCCTGATTTTTCTATAGGCATGGATAGTATACCTCAGGCACCAAATGGTTCCGGTAGTTCTTGTTCGGATAGTGGCTTGTCCAGTGACCAGGCAGAATTGTAAGTATTTGACATGTTTATTTTTGTTTTTACTTCAGTTACTTTAACAAGTATAAAATATGTTGTAGGGTAAAAATTGTCTAAATTGTTTACATTTATGTTTCATAAGTGATAAATAATGTAGAAGTAAAAAAACATCTTTGTAATAGGGGAATTTGTTTGATGACTAATCATGTTTTTCTTTCTTGTCCTAAATGGACGCTTTGTCACAAGGAATGTCTTAGTTCCTTTGGAAGTAAGTGGTCTGTTTTACATTTCTAACATTCTCTTCGTACAGTTGTTGAGTTTAATTTTTACACAGAGTTGAAATTGAAAAACAGTTGTCGCAATTGAACGTGTTGTCAATTGTGTTTTTTCTACAAAAACTAGTCTCGGCTGAATACGCCGAATTGACGCAAACGCCTTCCGCATGTAATGAAATGCAATATTTTTGTGTACTTTTTTTTCCTCTTACGTTATCTTCCATTTTCAGACCTATGAAGTAAACCCTATAGGTTTACGAAATCAGTAACGGCCTCTGTTATGTATAGGTCGATGGTTCGATTCCCAATGGAAACAAATATTTAACATTTTATAAATAGGATATAATTTTAAGTTAAGTTTAGTTTCAAGTAAGAGCTTTCTATATGTACGTATTTATTACTGTTCATGCAGCCTCGTTTTCCATATTGTGTATTTTCAATAAATAATTTAATGATATGTCTACAAAAAACGACAAACAAAGAAGAAACAAACGACAACATATTGTTATTTTCCCATCAATTTTGAATCATTAGTTCCAAATTGTTCACGAACATTTAATCTATTATAAGTATATGATATAAATTTATAATAACATTATAAGGAACACCAATACTTCGAATTGAATATTTCTTTTTCACATGTATTGAGTTTTTAATGAATGCTGCATTCCTTAATTTCCACGCAAAATACACAATTTATTATGTTTTATTCTTAAATCTAACAAGATTACAGAATGATTACATTGCGTTTGTTACGTACGTATTGTAGCTTTGTAAGTAAACGTGAAGTTACAAGGACAACTGTGAACAATATTTCTAGCACATGGAAATTTTTCATATGAATTATTACGTAATATATGTGGGGCCGGTTACTCTTATGTGGGTCACTTTCTTCTGCTGAATAATTAAATAAGTTATTTGGTTCGTCCGTAAAATTAATTTGATAAACAAAGTACAGTCGGCATTAAAAATATCGGAGCCGACACACCGTTCAAAATAATCTAATTAACTAAGAAAATTAAACTAGGCATATCTCAACGGCGTAAAGCGGCTTTCTAATGATTTGGTTAACCTATTGAGATTTGGACATCACTAGTGGCAAGCGAGTAATAAGAAACGGCAGTAATTTCTTTTTTCAGTTGTTAGTCCCAAATATAAGCATGACAAAATTTGATGCTATTGTTTGTTTCCGACACGATTTCATCCAGTAATTGAATTGTTGTTTTGTTTTGCCCTTCAGTGTCCTTCAGCACTACTTTTGATAATATTCGTTCATTGTAATTAAACACATACTCCTTACACTACTTTTAATTCAAATTCAAATGTTTTTATTGCATGACACAATTATAATAATTAAGATGTCATAAATTCAGTGTCAATGTGACATCCGTTCAGGGCATACCAATATAATAATAGAATTTCAATTAATAATTAAAAATAATAAAAAATTAACAAATTTAATAATTTTAATTAATTATTTAGTTTCATTTGCTGTTTCGAATCATTGAAGTACTCGTCAATTTCGTCAAAAAGCATTTTAATTCCAAATATGTTTTTAATTTATTTTTATATTGAAAGCTAGTTGCGTTTAGAATTTGAATAAATGATCGCTTGTCTGATTCTGACATCTGCGCTTAAATAGTACGCAACCATAATTTTATCTAATTTAGGTAATTCCGTTTCGGCTCTTCGCCTTAATATTTTTTATGCTAACTGTACTTTGTGGCGTTTTTATCAGCTTATTTACTTATTACATTATTACAATTAAGCGGAATAAATTGCATTAAGTGTTTAGTTAATTAATCTCCATAGTTTATGAATCATAACAGTAATTTCTCTTTTAAAAGTGATGATTACGAACAGAGAGATGTTTTTGTGCTAAGTAAATTATTACTATGCGTGTTTCGTATGACCTTGTTCGAATATTGATCGCTGTTATAATAATTATAATATAATTAGGGTCATAAATGTTGACATGTTTTAATTACTTTTTTATCTATATTACATAAATAATATTTAACTGCATTAATAGTATTGTTTTTGGAAATGCAACAATGAAATTTAGCGACATTATCTCAACATTTACAAGTTAAATTACGTAAGTTTGCAGACGGCAAATTTTAAATTTGCAATATCGCTCGACCGGTTTATAATGAAACTTAAACGCGTTAAATTGATTACAGTGTTATAAATAAATTTTTTGTTTATTTCTTTTTTATTTACAACGAAAGCATTCGAAAGCAAAGTTTTAAATAAATCTTATTTTATACGTTAACTACCTATCTTTTTATTACATCCATTTTCTAAAAGGAAAAATAAACAAAAGCGTTCAATTATAGGTTTACCAATCAAAGAGCTATTCTTGTTACACTTACACTTATGTAAGACTTAAATTATATAAAGAGTTCCTAATTCCATATCGTTCTATATTTATATGACCATAATCCAAAGCCCCTTCAATAAATACGCAATAATTTATAAGCATGTATATCTTGGTATTTTCCGATCGCCTTGCAAACGCCTATGTACTTGTGATTTATCAGCAAAGTTCACATGTATTATCAGAAAACGCCATCAATGTATTGAACGACCTACATTTATTTCTATTTGCTTAAACTTGTTTTCTTGATAAACACGTGCACTTATCTGATCCTATATTATCTGTTACTCCTATTTCTTCTTTTTTCATTCTAACTCGTGATCCAGTATTTTCTTTGCAACTATTTTCAGCGGAAGAAGCGAAGTAATTTATTCTTAGAATTAACTGAATAATAATCCACTTTCTTTTTAATTCTGTTTCATTGAACATTTCTAAGACTATCTCTTAAAATCTATATATTTCGGTTTCTTCTTGTTATATCTGGTGAGGCATTGTCTTATATTAAATAAATAAATAAATTCCAAATACAATGCCCCCCTAAAACCCTCTGTTATTAGTATGAGAATATTATATGCTGTATAAAAAATATGCTGAATTTTGTTTCCTTATTTATGATGAATCAATATCTATCACTTCTCTATGGATTATTAGTTTCGTGATATTTTCGAAAATTCCTCGACACGAGATGACTTCTAGACTGTATTCTAGCTTAACATCAGAGTGTGTGGTCACGTTCCGAACTAAAGTAATACAATTTCGTTACAGTGATTTTGAACAACAATTGTCGCCGTTTTTAATACAAAATTCCTGCGACGAAGACTTGGCGAGCTCCCCCTTGTTGGATCCAGCTAGTCCGCCACTTCAAGATATGATCATGCAGGACAGCGACATGTCCACGGGTTCCTGTGACATAAAAGAAGAGGAGGATCCATTCAATCTGCTAGATTTTGAAAAAAATGTCGTACCTGGCTTTATCAACAAACAAACATTCCATAGCGCCGGTAAGAATAACATTTCTTTTATCTTTATCTTTCTCGTGTGTTTAGAAAAGGATAGATTGTTATCGTATTCGTAATTTGAGCGTTGCAAATTTTAGTGTTCATTTATACCTTTTACTTTTTTGCATGAATATTTATTTCTAATAAAGCAATAGAAGCGATTCGGAGATGGAAATCTTCATGGATATAAACATCTACGTTCATGTGTCCTCAAAATGAGCTTCAAATTGAATATTGTTCATTTATTTTTGTTAATTTTGTATAATCGACCTTCCACTATTATTCTGTTGTGACTCAGAAACTAAAACTGATTAAATATTGTCACAAGTGTTAAAGCTATTGTGATATTCAACATGGTCCTTCTAAGTAATAGACAAAAAATAATGATAATTTGACTAAATTATATGTATATTGCAATTGCTTGTAGTAAAGTCTGCCACTAAAAACAAGTGTGAATTGAATTTTTACATGGTTTTAAATTCAATATGGCGACGGAAGTCCCTAACTACATTAACAATACTGTAATATGAAAAGAAACCACCTTATCTAATCGATTTAAGTAAAACTATTAACTAATACGTTATTGTAAGACCTTTTTTTTATTTCATTGTTTTTATTGAAAAATTTAGTGTATTTGACGCTGTATAATTCAATATTATAATACATGCTGAGGCTGAGAGTTAAGCGGAGTATGGTCACGTGCTATAAAACAATTTCTCTTGTGGACAGGCAAAGGTGTAAATAGAAAGCGTCGCCTCTCCCAAACACCTCAGGAAATAGATCAGCCCAAAGTTCAAAAGCCAACAATTAAAGTTACAAGTTCGGGACCAAGTATTACGAAACCACAACTGGTTGTCAAGGCGCAACCACAAAAACCAATTAAGGTTACAAATTTACAGGTTATTATTCATTATTCTTATTATTTATAATTTTTCTCTGTTTTTGTAGTAAATTCCATAAATGTTAATGTTTACAGGTTATAAACCAACAATCGAAGCTTCTAAGGCCAGACAATACGCAAAGGAAGGTCATTAGGGTTGCTCCTATGGCGGGCAACCCCCGTTCCATACTTCTGCCTGTAACAATCAAAGACATGAAGGAATTGAAGTCGTTTAAGATCATAAACGCATCGGATCTTAAGAATCATGGGAATATAAAGTTGGCTGCAGCTAATTTATTGTCGCAAGCTAAATTGCAAGATCTCAAAGTTGAATCTACCAGCGACTGCAATGATATTAATAATTGTGGTTAGTGTTTATAATATGAAAGGGTGTATACATCCCCAAGTATTTTATTTTTAAACGGCTTTCTTGCAATATGGGGTCTATACTAAAAAAAATGATTTATCGCCTAATTGAAAACAATTGATAGAAACTATTTTGGGCAATCCGAACGATAACAAATCACGTCATTCCACTTTTCATTATGATTGAAAGTGTGATACATCGTTTAGAATAATTTAAAATTGTATGGAGCTTAATTGAAATAGACGATCGTAACGATGTGAATGCGCTCGAATGACCTCTTTGATAGATAACGCATTACGATGTCTTTTTTTATAATATGCGTTGTCTATTTGCTTAAACAATACTAATAAAAAATGAGATAACAAAAGAATAACTTTTAAATACACATTTAGATTGTTTCTTTGTTCTTCTATTTTGTTTACTAAATTGTCAATGTCAAATTTTGTTAATATATTTGATATGCCCTAATAAATGAAATATAAAAATAGTTTATGTCAACAATAAGTATTTATAAACAGAATGATAAAATAATAACGCGTTGCATTAGTGGTTCAATTCACAAAAATCAGTTGGGTTAGGCAATTACTACTTAATTCAATCATAATTCCAGACGATTCCGGCACCGAACGCAGCGATGATGAGGAATTTGATGAAAAGGAACGGAGAAGTGGTTACCCTCGCCTGGTCTTAACTGCAGAAGAGCGCCGACTGCTGGCCAAGGAAGGCATTTCTTTACCCTCAAGTTATCCTCTGACCAAACACGAGGAGCGGGAATTGAAACGCATAAGGCGAAAGATTAGGAACAAGATCTCCGCTCAGGATTCGCGTAAACGCAAGAAGGAATATGTTGATGGACTTGAAGATAGGTGTGTGCTTTCTTAGTTAGTTAGTATTTTTTTCTGTTCAAAACATAGACAGACAAACAATCGTTGCTGAACTCAAAATGAGAGAGAAAGACAGTTTTGTCCCAAGAGATGTCTGTTCTAATCCTTCTAAACCTTCAGTAGTCTTCTTAGAGCGCCCTCTGCCGACACTATTCACTTTCGCATAATAAATGTTCGATTTTATAAATATTGTTTTAAATTTCCAGGGTAAAACAATGTACGGTTGAAAATCAAACTTTAATTAGGAGGATAAAGTTGTTGCAAACACAAAATCATTCATTGTCAGCTCAATTGAAGAGATTACAGGTAAAGATGACTGTAGCTAAGAGTGCCCAGTAGTAGAGTAATACCACTCAGTGTGCATTCGGGATGATTAGGTGGAAATAATTACGAGCCATCTGTGTGAATGTATTCTTCGTATTTTTTAAGTTTAAAAGAATCAATTATGTAATTTGGACATAATATATACCTTTCCTTATTATCTGAGATATGTTGTAGTAGTACTTGAACCAGTTTGACCTTTTCTCGTGTTACGTGATTACCTTATCGTGTTGTATTTTTGGTGTGTAATTTGTAACCTGATTTTTGTTATGTAATTCATTGTCAAAAGATAATATATTTTTTCTGTTTATTTACTACATATATTTCTTATTGTATTTCACAGAGCATGATGTCCGGTAGCGGTATGTCTGGTGCGAAGTGTCAGTCAGGTCAGTCAACGCAACCGGCCACGTGTCTACTAGTTTTGTTATTGTCAGTGGCACTCGTAGCACTACCCTCCATGCGGGACGAAACCGCAAACGCACCAGCAGCCGCGACCGCAACCGCATCACCTGCAATTCGCCGTGCCCTACTATCCGCCACACACAGTATGTATATAATGATAGAAATAATATAATATTTATTGAGAATTGGCCGTGCAGGTTATGTGAACTTGCAATCAAACTAAGATCCATGTTTAAATTTCTAACAAATCTCGCCTTTTCTCTGCTTTATGACTAGCTTTTTGACCCGCGTAATTAATTGAGTATTATAATTTCCAGAAGTCGCCCTCGACGAGACTGTGATTGACGACGGAGAATTCAATATGGATGAGCTAATAGTTTTCAACCGCGCACACTCGGACCATGATTACCAAATCGTTAAGAGCATCGAAACACCGAAGATACTCCCAGGCGGCTACGTCGATCTACCAATAGATGAAGATTGGCCTCCTAGTCTCAAAAAGCGCATAAAACTTGAATTTGATTACGACGATGGGAAGGACTATCTACCAATAATAAAGGAAGATAAATATGAAAACGTTCCCAAACTCGATTCTAAATTTGATTATAAAGAGGACTTTGATTTGGTTGGCAAAATGGACGGGTTTCTGAAGAACAACCTGTTAACTGCGACTCGCAAATTAGGAGAGATACTTGATATATTTCCACCAATTCCGGTGAAGAACGAAGATATTTTGGTTGAAGAGATTCAAGATTATGAAGTGAGAAATACTACAGATATAAAAAACTTTGTCATCAATGGCACTTTGACTAAATATTAAGTTTAACAAATATTATGTTATTATTTACCCTTATTCCTTTAAGTGTAGTGAGATTGTTTTAATTGTATTTTTAGGAGCGGTCATTCTTTATTTTCTTTAAAGCCACTTTTCGTGGATGTTCGTGGTCTAAGGAAAGTGAAAATTATTGTCTCTTGGGGCTGGCAACTCAATTTGAAATGAAGTAACATATAAGAGGAATTAAGGTCAATAATTGCGAATTAGACCGTTTTAGTAAATTATTTAAAGCTAGATTGAATTACCGGGCCCTAAATTATATTGTAACGTATCGTCTATCTACTTAGCTTTTAACGATTGGGAGTTTTATTATTGTTAAGGAGATCCTTATAAATCTATTTAATATATTTCTTTTACTATATTTTTATTTTTTAAGTTATTCTGCTTTATGTAAAAGGTTGAAATCGGTGCAATTATTTGTTTATAAATACATAATAATTAGATTAAATACCATATGTTTATTGACTTTATTTTATTCCCTTGTAAACCTTATGTCATTTTCGTATACAAATAAGTATGCTGGTATATTCAGTGTCCTACGCTTGAGGTCCACAGCAGTGTAAAATGTTTATAGAAAGCGCATGCGCATGATGCGCTTCTACATTGATCGTTAAGCACTGCATGCGAGCACGTTTATATGATACGTAAAAGTACGCTATTCATTCGTCAACCAGCGTATATTGATTTCAGATTCCATGGCCATAGGCAATCAGGCTAAGCAAAAAGTCCACGAGGCCTTGAAGAGATACCGAAAAACGATTGAAATAAAATAAACAAATTATAATATCTTATATAAGCTTTATTTTAATTATGAGTTAACTTTTAACAAATATTTTCGTATTTTTGAACAGGTTGTGACCTTAACTGAATACAAAGTCAATTATGCGTACGCAATACTCAAAATACAACTTACAGGAAATAAACACTGAGAACTGGTTCTATGTTATTAATATTTATACTTACAATAAGAATTCAATTCAGTTTCAAAAAGCATCATTTATAATTATATAATACATAGTTACTAACTAGCTCCCGTACGTCCACAAGCCGACTGATAGAACATTACTTACTTAGTAAGCGAATCATTTAAAATAATTTTAAATTAAATATAAGTAAACACACGATACCAGCATCGAGCTATCATACCAACTCCCGATACTAAAGCGACATTCATCGAAAATAACGCATTTATCATTAAATTAATTGAAAAATATTTCAGAAGTGGAATATGACAAAAACAAAAAGCGCTTGCGCGTTAAATAATCTGCTTGCTTAAGACAACGCATTGTGAAACAAAAATGCCGCTCATTTCTGTACCGATAAACAATACCGGCGTCAGCCATATCCAAAAAACACTATAATAAACTCGACATCCCCTTATAAGCATTTATACCGATCTACCTAACAAGTACAAGGTACATTAAAGTTCATTTTAGTCTCATTCAGATATTATCGTACAAGCCCAAAGGGCCCCGTTATTGTTTAATAATTTTTTAATTGAAAATTTTATTTAATAATTTTGAAAATTAATATAGTACTCAATTTAGCTATAATATTCACTAAATTATAAATATGACAACAATGTTTTAATGTCGCACAAACTCGAAACATACTTTTATATACTCGAAACAAATTAGTTTACATTGAAATACAACTTGCAATAATGACTACATCTTACTAACCAATATATCAAAAACAAGAACCCGTACAATCAGTTCAATTATTAGTATTTACACTAAAACCGATTATTTACACTGGAAACACTGAAATTTCACACGACAACATAGTAAAGTGTAAATCATTTTCAAAAAAGTTATTAATTGTACTGATTGTAGCGCACTTTCTCAACAATCTCGCGACCAACAACATACAAATGTTTCCCGATAAAAATATAATTCATATGGAGCAGACTACAAGCGCCAAGGCATATTGCAGCGCCGGAGCCCCTCGGTCGGGACACACACCTGCTCAGTCTAACCGCAATCTAACTTACAAATAAACATTGTGTTAAATATAATAGAGAAGTCAATAATAATATTATATTAATAAAATTTAAATAAAATCAATGAATTTATTTGCTTGTGAGTGAGTGACTGGGTGTAATAGCATCGTTTTTGATACTTCTCTAATATATTTAACTCAACGCAAATAAATATTTTTGCTACACCAACATTCACCCGGTCGACAATCGCAGCATCCGTACTCGCGGACATAAGAGAACGAAAGACAGCAAGCGGTTGGAACGGAATGACTGATCCAGGAGTCACAAATGCCACGTGCGACCACTGACCATAAAAATACAAAATACCCCCAAACAATCAGCTTTAACGATACTTAAGACTACAATACATATGCATTAAGAGCTTGGTAAAACGACAGATCAGGTGAATTAATACGAAGATAAACATCGACAACTGTATTTATCGACTATTGGGGCATCACTATCTTAATTTTGATTATCCAGTTTATGGAATAAACTCTTTATGTAATGTATTATAGCCTTTGTGGTCATAAGATTTAACATTATAGAACCAAATTTTAATAAAATTGACATCAAACATCATCATCCAAGGAATTTTATACACAATGTGAAATGTTCCAATCAGTCTTTGCCTAAATTAAGATACAATAATGATCTAGAGCCGATTGAAACACGAAACAGGAAAATTGCACTTTAGAAACCAGCCGTTAATATCTTTGTTATTATTATTATTTAAAATATATAAAAGTTATTATTCAGTTGGTTTAATGGTTGCTAGTGCAAAATTTGTGATTTTCAGTTTTTAATGATATTAATATAAAATAGCAATTTTACTAAACTTATGGTTTAAATAAAAATTCTATATCACATATTTAATAATGCATAATAACTTTTAAATATTTTAAATATAATTTACAACTTACTTCATATTGAAATTAAAGACTCAAGTAACTGTTCATACATTTAACTTATGTAATAACAGACTTAAACAAAATGTAGGAAAAATGGCTTACCATAGGAACAGAGCCAATAGAATAATTACAGAAGAATTTAAACAAAAAAATATAATAATAATCAGAAAATGACTAATAAAAATAATTCTAACTAAAAAATCAAAATTACAGCGAGAATTTTGCAGTTCGGTAATATTTTTTTTAAATATAATAATAATTTATTTAACATTTAAGTTACGATGACAAAATAATGTCACAACCTTTCAACATTTATAAATAAAACTGCAAAATTCCGTCTGTCTTTGTTTTAAATAATATTCACTATTTTATGGTAATTCATACTTAAGTAATGAGACATGAGGTTCAAAGTATTCGAAAAAGAAAACAGCTCGATTAAATTTATTAAAAAAGAATGGTCGGCAAACTAATGATCGTTATAGCGGCCCACTCTCCCGTCCGCGTGGAGTGACTTAGTCGCATCAACTCGTAAGTAGCCGGGTATAACGAGAGGAATGCGACATACGGCACGGCGGAGGGGTCCACTCATGCTAGAAGCTGAATCAGGCAGTCTGTGGTCACTACCTCAAAATAATAGACACGCATTTAATCAGAAAATATTTGTGTGATCAACAATTAAGTGTTTCCTATAAGAGAATCGCTAAACCGAGCGAAATTCATTTTCAAATACTTAAAAAAACTCATTATAATTGCATAAAAAAAAACGTGTCAAGCGATCGTGTAACACTAGAATGTTCTGTAAGTTGAAAAGTGCTGATAATGGAAACGAATCAACTAAATATAATAATAATAATGTGAAAAAATTAAAAATAAATTTCTACGGACGGGAACACAAAACATTTCACTCGTGCCCTCCCCCCGCACCTGACCCACCTCGGTCTTTGGTTTCAATTGTTTAAACAAAACCAATCTTGAGTATATTTTGAAGAGATCATAAAAATATGTAAAATGACAATTTTTGGTCTACAAATTTGTTCGTGTACTGACAGAGGGCGCTGGCGTCACTTCAATATATCACTTTCATACTGTCGTCTGTATATCAATCGTCATCTTACTTGAAAAACAGATAAGTACCTTTTGATAATTTCCTTAACATTTTCGTTAATTCATAAGCAAACAATAAATTTAAAAAATTAAAACTTTATACGGCTTATTAACACGTTTATTCTGATTAATTTAAACAGACATTTTTGAAAGCTTTATAGCCATTGTGGTCGCAGCTAAAACGCTGAGATGGCTACAAAGGATCCGCAAACTCGGATCAAATTATTCAAAATAAACACAATGATAAGCTTCTCTAAGTCAAAGTTTATTAAAGAAAAACGATTTCACATTATATGTACAAGTGTCCCGTATTTTGTGGTCCACAGGAACACCTGTACAACAATGCGTAGACCCCCGACTCATAAGAGATTTCTATACAAAATCACGACTATTGAAATACGAGTTTACTTAACTTTCAATTGACATTTGTGTATCATCTTTAAATTGTTTCACTCATCCACTCACACGTCAAATCATTTTAGAGATTTCTGACACTTAAAGTGACCGTGGTCAAACGCGTGGATTTTCTTGGTCATTCAGTGTCTATTTACTAATTATGGTTATTAACCCAGACTGCTGTCCTGGGATACACCATCGCCCCTGTGTGAAGTGACTTAGATATTTATCTGTTTTTGAAGTAATCTAACATTAATATTACATAAAACAATAATATCCCAAATAATTCTATTTAATATTTGTGTAGTTGTAATTACTCTTAATTACAAATAGTCTAATCCCCTATAAAATGTTAAGTAACATTGACCGTTTATTTTTAATATTTTTTCTATTGTATATGCAGAAATATACACGAAGTTTTAGGCCTAACTTTACAAAGAAGTAAACTTGCAACTTCCAATTGAAATTTTATGCCAATTACTATGATTTGGATCCAACATTTTGAAAACTATATATAAATATATAGAGAATTCATTAAACCGAGAGAGAGAACTTATTTTAAGAAAGTAAGACACTTTTTATTATTCTTATGTAAACAAATTATGAGTAATTTCATATGAAAAGACGTTCAACTTTCACTTTACAAGACTTCAAACTGCTAACCACAGACATAAAGCTGCTATTCACTGAGGAAATTTATTTTGATGATTGTAACGAAGAAAATAATAATGAGACAACTGTGAATAGCGGCCTTAAATATAATAAGGGGATTAGACTTTGATTTCTAATACATAAGCTAACCACTGTAGCAATCAACAATATTAAACTCGAGATTTTAAAAGCCTAAATTGTACAATCTTAGTTATCGTAACACATCCAATGCCACCAACATGCTTAGCGTGCACAAAAACGTTCATTGGGATACGAGAACACTAAGCATGTTTTGAGTATTTCAGTATACCCCCCGACTCCAAATCAGGATATCCTGTACAGAAACCCGAAACAGCTGCCTACTGGTTTAATATTTATTTCGACCGAGAATCAAGCCCACGAACTCTACATAACTTCTGTGCTATATGAGACTATATATAAAGTCTTACGCTATAACGTAACATCTGACATATAATAGGTGTAACACGTTTTACTCCTGATCAAAATAAATAGGTAGGTAGGAATTAGTTCGGATGTTTGAAAAAAAATTATTAAAAAGCTAATTATGATATAACAATCAAACGCAATAAAATTATAATTTTATAAATATTTATTAACATATTATAAATACATAGGCATTTGTTTCGGGCCTCCGTTGTCCTTGTCCTAATACCTGTGGCATAGGACAAGAGCATTTTATTTATACCAAATATAAGATTTTAAAACTATTTATTGTTAATAACATACACCTACTTGTCCAAGGCGATACGTAGGCGACACACATTGAGTTAAATATAATAGAAAAGAATTGTCAACTTTCTTAGACTAATGCGCCAACTAATTGGGACAATGGTGTTTACTATTTATTTTAAATTATTTGCAATTTTTTTTTATATAAATATAACCTGGTAGATATAACATATTTGCTATTAGCTTCCCTTAAATATATATCTCAATGGCAGCCCATAGCAGACAAGACGAGAATCATGGTGGCAGCGAATGTGCTTTTAAAAACCGGAGCTAAGGTATCCCTTCCACTTACTTCTAATAGACAATAAAGTATCGAAAATTATTACCAAGATTGCGTTAACTATAATCCGAGTTTAAGACCGCGATAGGCCAAGCGTTAGCGAAATCCCAGTTAATATCCTAAGTGAGGTTTACCGCGATTTTACGATTAAAAATACTATATTTTCCCCGAATTTATCCCAATTATTACCCAAATAGCAGAACGCCAATCAATACGCTCAGAATATATTTAGTGAGTTCTAGTAATAATAATTGGTTTACATTCAGAGGTGCCACTAGTTTTTTTGTACTTTAAATATAACAAACAAATAGTGCTCTTGATAACAATGAATCAAATTGATGTCAAAATGTTTATCAGAACATTATTTTGTTTGTATATATTATTTGATATTAACTCAATTGCATACGTTAAAAACTTCCCTTAATAATCAAAAAGCTGCTTCAATTCGCTATTTTCCATCAGATTATTAATTTCAGAACAACAAGTAAATCAACGAATTCCCCCATAAATGACCGTTTTAAAAAAAAAATTTTCTTTAAAATTTAATTAAATAATTATATATGATTACTTAAATAAATAATAATAACAAAAATAATATATGAAAACAAAAATTTGAAACGGGTTATTTTTGTCATTCATGCGTTGATTTTATTCATTTGTTGCAGTTGGTAAAGTTTGTTGTAATGCAATTAAAGTTAATATTGAAAGAATTTTGATAGTATTTAGTTATTTTTAATCGTAACATCGCGGTGTAAGACGGGGTTAGGTGCGGTGTTTTCGGGTGCATTCACACGACAAACACACGCGTCACTTGCCGGCTCTCGCGGCACACTTCTTCTTTTTGCGCTTGAAGAAACAACAGCACCTGGAATACACGGATTGTCTGCATGAACGATTTACAAAGTCTGTACGTCAACAATAATGTAAATGGTGATTGTAAACTAAAATAAAAGTATAATTAACAAGAAGATTTACAATTGGCGACAATAGATTTGATAAATGCGCTTTTGTTTTGTATAAAGTTTTTAGTTCAATAACACGCCGATAGGTTCGCATTCAGCTTACCCCATACAAAATTCCAATCTCGAGTATGTGAGTATGCATCACTCCATACCCGCCAATATTTGTTGAAATATATGATAAAGTTAACCACATTAAACAATCATGAGTAAAATGTAATTTGCAAATCTATAACTAATGAAAAAACACAAAATAAAATAAAAAAACAAATCATACAATTGTAACACTGACTTGGTGTCGTCGACAACATCAATCTCATGGTGCGCTTGAGTGATTGGTGTATTGCTATGACCGGCCGTTGGGTCATCCGCACCCAATTCGCCATTCGTCGAGCTTACCACCTGCGCAATCAAACGAAACATGTACATTTTCGATCCCTATACTAAGCTACCTTTTGTATTATATGCACTGAATGACCAACGTAAAAATAAACAAGAAATCAAAACCTCATAATTTCCTAATGTATTTGACAAACATTGCATTGATTTTTATTTAGTCTGACATTTTACAACCATCATAGTGGCATTTTAAGTTAGTTAAATTATCTTCGCACATAACCTACAACTATTTATGTAGTACATACTAATTCTTAAGTTACGTACTTCTCTGTTAAGCCATTCATGTAATATTGAATAAGAATCTAGGTGTTCTAAGTCACACGTTAGAAAGCCTTTTATTAGTAGATTCAATTATCATGTTACTATGAATGAATATTGGCAGTGCATTTCACTAAAGCATTTTAGACCAAACGAAAAGTTGATTTAGAAAAATTAAATTCATTAATTTTTTAAAAACCAAAGTGCTGCAAAATTATTAAGTATTTAATTTCCGAAAAGTAATAAGGTTCGGTTTTTGTTTCTAATTTGTTATTTATTACGCATGCATAGATCAAAACATTCGCGCCAAAAGAAAATCAAAACTGACCGTTGATAATGATCCAGGGAATTTCACATATCGAAAATGACTATTCTTCAATAGCTAAAAAACAATTATACCAATATACATTCACAATTACATATATTTATTTTCTTAATAATTCTAGAGCGAGTTCCATAAATAGATATATCGCCTTCATTATGCTGACTTGATTGAGATTAAGTTCACAAAAGGACTACTCCCGCATATAACCATCTATTTCAAAGCTAATCACTTTAAGAGTGTTACCCCATCTTTTCTGGTTACTATATCTGAAAATAAATATTTCAGAACGTTCACAAAATGTGTATAAAGTAATAACCTGCACGGAACCATGTCTATCTGCTGGAGTAAGATGTCCAGCTGTGAGTGGGGTGGCTTTACCGCTGTGAGGCCAATTACCGCCAGTGTTAGCCGTGCCGCCAGTCCCTGAGTCTTTTATTGCTCCCTGAAAATAAATAAATATACAAACTTTCATTTATGTTTATTTGAGCATCCAATAAAAAGCAGTACAATTATTGGGAAAATACATTGGAAATTTAGGGATTATAATCAATTATAGATACTAGAAAAAACAACACTAATGAGCAAAACAAAACAAAATAGCAAACAAACCATGAAACGTGCTGGAATCGTGCACAATTAGAAAGTCATCCGAATGTCAAACACCAATTAAATTTGATATTGGATTTTGACGTTGACTCACACAAAGTAAACGTGTGAATAATCAAACAATCAACTACCACACTCTATCACTTAATTTATCTATAAGGCATATTTAAAACTGGGATTTAACACAAAACCTACTAAAAGTCATATGACAAAATGATACTCTATTTTTTGGTATAAGTTGCATTAGACACGACCACAGAATAATGACAAGCCTAGGAATGAGAAATAACAATTAATTACACAGTCCTTCTCCTTTCCACTTATGGCATTTAACACGTGTTGGACGAGGACTTTTAATTCGTTACAATTGATTTTATAGCGTCATCGAATATGTAAATTCCATTTAAATTTAAAATAAAAAACGGAAATAATGGATTATTATTATTATTATTGGCCAAGAATTTTTCAAAGGTGTGATTGGTCTACTTTGTTTCGTACGGATAAGTGACGTTCGAAGTTTTGAACCTATGCTTGAGCAGTTTCCGAGTACGGGCTTAAGTCTTAAATACAGAATATACGTGTCGTGCCTAACGCGACCCACGAAAGAAATCTTTACAAATTCTTCAGGAGAAAACAGATGAAAGCGGTAAGAACATTACAAAATGTAATAAGAATGTATATTTTATATGAAACATTTTCGACTAGCAAAATAAATAAATAAAGAAGCAAACCTCTCTAGACAAAAGGGCAGCTTCATCATCCTCAACCAAACCAACCATAAAATCACACAACTCATCCTGCATCGACAGAAACTATGTTAATAATAATACATTACTAGCAATCGACCCACTTCATTTTGGACCCATAGTTACTAGAGAAGATGTCAAACGTAACTGTTTGCGTTACAACATTTGCTTGTAGAGTAATGAGGCTTAATGACATTTAGATATTTTAAAATAAAAGAAAAAGATTAGTCCACTGGACCAAACCTCATAGCCTACAACTTTGTTCCTATCATCTTCTCTAGTATTTTTTTAAAATTTATTTAAGCTGATTAACATTAAATTTACACTTTATTTCTTAAAAAGTTTTCAGACATAAATTTAACCTAAACAATTAAAGAATAGTGTAGTCGCATCATTCGACATAAATTGCGCGTACGCAGGTTCTTATTTAAAAATTTGTAACAAAACGTACCTTGTGAAAAGTTTGATGTCTATCTCGATTGGGTGACACCACAATTTCGTGACCAGTCTGAATAGAACCCACTGGAGTAGACTGCAATTATACGAATACAAATTTTACTAAAATGGATGTGAGATTAGATTCTATTATTCCAAGAGATGCTAGTTAGTAACAATGTTAAGCCAGAGTGCTAGAGAGAAATATTTACATACAAATCGCCTCTGAAGAAACGTACAACGATTTTTTATAGATCACTGTCCTCTACGACGAATAAAATGAAGACTCGTTGGTCACTTTCTAATATGCATTTTCACAAACAACTTCTAAGTGACATTTCACTTCTAAAACTTTTTCTAGCTTCATGTCCATTTTGGTCAAAAATACACGCTAATTATAAAAAGATCACTTTTGTACATTGGTATTAAATATACTATTATTACATTGGTACCGGCTGAAAATTGTGCGAGATTCTATAACTTGGAACTTCAACAGTGACATACAATAAAAACATATTATTAAAGTGACTAACCTTATCTGACTTAGTTCTAATAATATCAGATGGCGGTGCATTCCTTAATATTCTCATAACATGAATGTTTGCAGGCTTCCAGTTTAGACATAAGCGACACAAAGCATGCGGCATGCAACAACCCATTGGTTAAAACATAAGACAAAAATGTTAAGCAACACATAAACATGAACGAATATAATATACCCAGTATTCCTTTTATAGATAAATGACTGTGGTTAGGTGTCATACTTTGAAAGTGAACAGAACCACCCTTAGTCATTTTTAATTTGACACCTGTCAAACCATGTTTGTGAATGACAATGTCAACATCACAACAAAATATCAAAATTCCATTACACTAAAAATGTTATTTCTTTCTTAATTATAAGGTGCTTCTTTGCAATTTTTACTTCAAAACTTTCAAAGACCCATGATTTAGAAAACATAACATTAATAAAAAAATAAAGAATACTGAACAAAACTGTCTGTATAAAAACCCAACTAAATTACACAGAAAAAAACAATAATAATGTTACATTTTATTAAATAAATTATTTCCAAAGTTCTAACACATTTATATTATTATCACAATATAATTCATATCAAATTATTTCGTTAAATTTATTTGAATATTATGATAAAAAGTTATTGATGAATTAATTAATTTTAGTACAATTTAGCTTTTATGAAGAACCAAGCATCTAATGAAAAATATGGCAGAATCTGGCCACACAGAATAACTAAACAGAGACCCAAGTGACGATTATACTATTGAAAAGCGCAAATTTTGCGTAACTGTCAGTTTTTTTCTATGGAGCGTTATACTAATAACTAACTAATGTGCCGCCGATAGATCAGCATACGATTCGATCAATACAAAAACGAAAATTACACAATAGTTGCGCTTTTCAAATATTTACGAGATAATGTTCGTAAAAAAGAATTAATTACATTAAAAATATATATGAAATATTAAGAATATTTATTGACAAAATTATCGTACCGCGATCACGTAGCAGAATATTAGCAGCGCCACGATCGGTGGTAAATGGAACTAAATTACTCGAACAATACGATAACGTAATTGACAATAATTGAAAATAAATATTTAAAATAATTTTAAAGAGACTGATTAACAGAATCATGTTAAAACAATTTAATATTAAGTTTTCTCATTAAAATTAGATATATATATATAACTATTTAAAGATCGAACTAACTAAATTTTAATAATAATGAACTTCACAACGAATAAAAAAATGAATAAATGTAATACATATATTTCGCTTTTTTTATTAGTTTTTTTTTTTCAATCTCATAATGCTTGATAACTTTTAATGTGAACGATTTGTTGTGGTGTACAAAAAAGTATAGATTCTTATTGTTTGTGTTTTATAGAAATGCTACCCATAACTAACGGTGACAATGTGTCCCTTAGAAATTTAAAAAAGTATTATGTCTGCATACTTCGAAAAACAGATAAGCAGATATTTATATTGTGAAAGTTAAGCAATAATAAATCCACCACTACATGGGCACTCCCAATTTGTGGTTTGTATTAATAGTAAAAATAAGTAGTAATTGTTTTTCGTAAGCTGACAATTTGTTCAGTATAGATTGTTGTATTGCAGTATAGGTGTTTCATTACATTTTCATATATAGTGCTCTGGATTTCTAGGATGTGCTCTGGCGACCCTAATTGCAAGTACGAAGCGTGAAGGGCATAGGCATGAATTTGTGCGTGTCGCGTGAATATGCGGTTTACAGATTGACATGTACAATGAGAAGAATATATTAACTTGAAACAAAACAAAGGGATTCGAATAGCCTAACAAACATGTACAGTCAGCATCAAATAACATCAGTAGCGACTAAGAAAATGGATCGTTATCTCAATGAGACAGTACACTAGTCTACAGTAAGAGTTCAAAATTGTTAATCTATATAAGATTGATAAAGTTAATTTCTTTAGATAATTTAGTTATAATTAAACAGTATGTACGGATGTATCATTGATGCTGACTGTATGAACTGAAAATGTTATGATCAAATTATATTGAGTCTAACACCAGTACTACTCTCTGCTTCAAATAATGGGCTTGTTACCTCAAACTTTGCAATTCTTATTTTTAACAGTACAACTGATAGTCCAGGGCAATAATTACCAGTGCAGCACTTAACTAACTTAATTTGTTCATAACATTGTCAGTTGAACCAATCTAAACATAAAAAGTAGCTTAGTAAACATGCATTTACTTTCACATTAATTTACCATAGTTTTCCCGGTCCAGTCGAATTCCCCGTCATCGAGATAACCACGCCTGTCGAACAAATCTCTGAACATTCGTCTGAGTTGATCATAGTCTGGTGTCTCGAAGAAATCCAACCGTCTCACGTAACGGAGGTAAGTAGCTAGCTCTTCAGGATGACCTTCGCATAACACCTGCAACATATATTCATTACTTGGTTTGTAAAGTCAACTATAAAATTACACATTCATAAATACTGTAGGGCTTTCAGCAAATCTCTGTCAACTTATCGATCATTTGCGTATGCTAATGCGTCAATACTGCTGGAATATTTAAATGCTGTTCGCAAACGTACTTTATAGTGAGACAATTTAAGAATAATAATATAAATCCATACCTCAATAGGTGTTGCTCGTTTAGTGTCACCAATTTTTTGGTATCTTTCTTTGAGTGTATCAGCTTTTAAACCCTGCCAGGGTAAGGAACCACGTAAAAAATACATAAACATATGACCCAATGCTTCTAGGTCGTCGCGTCTAGATTGTTCTGGAAAAATTAATCATTTTTAAAAATTATTTATTCATCAATATGTATAAGAAAGAAATAAAAATTATCAACTCACCTTTTCCTAAATGTGTATTTATTGACATGTATCTGGCGGTCCCGGTCAATGACTTGTGCTCCCGGTATGGTATATGTTTGTTTGTCTCTAAATCTATGTATTCTTTGGCCAAACCAAAATCTATAAAAAATTAGAGTGGTTATAAATTAATATTAATACAAAGTAGAGTGCCTGTGCTTTTTTACATTTCAGGTTCCCTTTACCACTAACCACCAGCCCTTTCATGACATCAGCTGGGGGAAGTTTGTCTATTCTAATAACCTCTCTAGAGTGCACTATTGTAATAGATTTAATATAAAAATTAACTCTCCACTAGCGTACCAAATAAACGCATCTAATCTCAGAGAATAGTAGTTTTTTTCGCCGTCTCTGATCTATCCTCGTAATGTTTATTGATTGTACGACACATCAAAAAAATAAATTATTACACTTACCAATGATGTGAATGATTTTCTCTCGTTTAGTTGCAGTTCTACCTATTAAAAAATTCTCTGGTTTTACATCACGGTATATTAAATGCCTCGTATGCACATACTCAATACGATGCAGCTGAAACACAATAAATAAATTATAAAGTAATATTATAAAAAAGTTATATTATATTCAAATTAAATTACTTGACATAAATTACATTAGACATACGTCAAAACAATTTTTGTCAAACCAATAATTTAAACTGCAACATTTAAAATAAATATAAATATTCGAAATTCAAAATAACAGTTATCAGTTTGACAAATTAAAAAAAAAAGGAAAGAATTCATACATACCAGCTGCATAGCGATCATTAACACAGTCTTTAGCGAGAACCGTCTACCGCACAGGTCGAATAGATCTTCCAGTGACGGACCTAACAGTTCCATAACCAAGGCATTGTATTTGCCGCACGGCCCGAAGTAGTACACCTCAGGGATACCTTCAGCTGTGGACGGAGCTGGTGGGAGCCGAGGTGAATGGAGGTAGGATAGATAAACGAGGTTAGTACTTACAAATGGCTGAGCAATATCCCTCACGGATCCGAGAACTTACTAACTAGACACTGCAACCGATATTCTTAGTTAGCGGCACAGTTACAAAAATAAAAATAAAAGACACAAATCCGTGAGAAATTGCTTTGATATAAAAAAACCGGAACAACGCTCATGACCATGGCGTCGCTAACAAATATCAGCTACAGTGTACGGAGCATACGAAACTACATCTTTATTACGAGGAAGACTCACGAGTTGTATAGCAATTAAGAGGACTGTCTTCAGTCTGAACCTTCGACCGCAATGTACGAACAAGTCCTCCAAGGAGGGTCCTAACAACTCCATGACCATGGCGTTGTACCGGCCGCCGCATGTGCCCAAGTAGATCACTTTTGGTATGCCCTCTGAGTTACAATTAACATTTCACTAATGGCACTAATGTTGGCTAATGGCCTTAGAAAACCAGTCTATAGGTTTTTTATTTAACAAAACATAAAATGTAATGTGTAACTAAAGCGATACATGTAATCATTTTAAGCAACATCACTATAGCTTGTGACCGTTCATAACACGTTTTCGATTTGCTTATTTTGTGTTAACATGCTGCGTGTTACGTACTAGATATATACTAAATATAAATAGTTAATCAAATGTAATTTATTACTACAACTGTAATTAAGGATTTCTCAGAATTTCTATTTTACGCTTGCCACCGATAGGTTTACACCTACAATGAAAATTCTACATGAAAAAATGAGTCTGAAATAACGCTTAGATTGTATTTTTGCGTTGATATAATGTATACGTAAAGATGTAAATATAATTTAGTCACTAGCGCCCTATCATATGTCAGAAGTCATTGCCATTACAGAATGCTAATATCGTACGGTGAATGAATACACGATTGCATATAAAATTTGCTTAATGTCTTTCGTCCCGTATTTCAATATCGGATGTACGAAGCGAATATACATCATTCAAGTATCTTTTGTTATTATTATTATTATAGCAGTTTACTTCAATTATTTTTATTCAGCATAAACTACGACTGAAAACTCAGTTCATTTATAAACAAAAGAGTCCGAAGAAAATCAGGTCAGACCTTAAATGGAAGCAACATGAGTACTTTATTCAAACAAGAACATTTAAAAACTATATTCCGTAATTAAAAAGATATAATTATAAAATAACATTTACTTCAGATTTCACACAGACATTATTTCAACGCATGGTTCGAAATTTAAAATAACCCTCACGCACGAAATTATCAACCAAATAAGCTTTTTTTAATTTGAAGATAAAACGTATTAAAAATTTTCATTTACCATTTCAACGAAAGAAATTAAATCAGGCAAACTTAAAATGTGAGTAGCAGTTCATTCTCAATTATTAGAAAGCAGTAAATTGTATACCAAAATGTCACTCTCAGTAACCGCGGTTGTTAATTAGGTCACTGCTGCTAAAACTTAATTAATAATAACAAATCAATAATAGGCCCATACCGTGCGTCCCTAATAACTTGTAAAATCGATATTCTAGATGCAGTTGTGGAGCCTTGGACTTCATCGGCTCCATTTTTATCGCTACATGTTCATTGTTGTATAAGTTCTTGCCTGAAATAATAAATAATTCATACATTAGTTTTAGAATAACTATATTAACCATACCTACCGCTACTATTAACACTAGATTTACCAGACCAGTCAAAATGACTGCAAGATCAAATTAAAATTCCTACTGCGTGTAACATTTTCTTTAATTCTTCTAATCTTCTTTAATTTATAACAGAAGAATTAGTTTTATGATTTTTATATTATTTTATATATATTTGTAACAAATATACACTTTTTTGGTTTCGGTAGAAATAGGTATATTTAAGCTGGTAAATCTAGTGTTAACTAATAAAAGCATCGAAGAACATGCATGAGAATTAACGTATTTTCAATGAAACAATAATATTAAATTAAAACTTTATTCCAACATTGAAGTATAACGCATTTTTTATTTTTCTAATATGACTAATGCCATTTCAATTATTTTGTAATTATTATTTTGAGCATTGTCCTATCCTATAATTGAAATTCCAATTAGATTATAATAATAGCGGTCATTTGTATCATATCATGTATTAATGTAATTTTGTTGATCACAACTAATTAAAAAATATATATTATACAATAACTTTCAGAGTAAATTTATATTGTGGTTGCTTATTATAGGAGATTCATCGATTTGTTGATTGGTTCTATTTGATTATGACCATAACCGTACACCCAGTTGGTAGCCAAAATAAATAATAAATCCGACCTTTCGAAAACTTTGCGTGATAGTCACGGTAAGACTGATGTGTTCATTATTTGTTTTAATTGGGATTTTTTTACATTAAGAAAATGCTTCAAATCAACGAGGAAGCCTTGTCAGACAAGTCGTACTTAAACTCGAGTATGTGTATAATTAAATCGGTAAAACAAAAAAAAACTAATTCGTAAGGGTAATTCATAAAACATTCCAACAATCTTCTTAAATAAATATGGTTTAAGCGGCTCCTATCCCTAAAATAAAACATTATCAAAATCAAATACAAATAGCTTAAAGAGAGGAAACTCTATCAAAACACTGAGACGTGACGTCATTTTTTTTATCATAATCGAAAGTAAAAACATGTCCACAAATACGCCTCGATACCAGTCCTATCATTATTCAATAACATTATCATATCAACAAGCAATCTAAAAGATAACGAACGAAGTGTCGCGGCCATGGTGATACAAACTCATCAATGAAATATTCATTACTTGTAATCACAAATTTGTTAATACCAATTTAACATCAATTATCTTTTAATATAAATAATTAAATTGTTATGTATAATTAGAAATTCTAAAACAACATTCAAAATTAAATTTAAAAAATATTACCCACAATTAAATTTCTTTGTTTATAGTTGGTGTTAAATTAAATTTTATATGTTATTTGTAATGCAACCTTAAAAGGTCGGCATGTAATAGGAGAGTGCGTCGTCATAAAGCTAAAATGCGAGCATAATTGTATCAATAATAAATTCTGCTACATGTTAAAAATAAAACACGTGAAACACTACCGGTAACTATAGTGAAGATCGATCAAGATAAGATCATATCTCAGCTGAAACTACTATATTTATTGGTTTAATAAGAACTACGTAAGTTAGAAGATTTCACAAATTTACTTTAAGCTACCCATATTTTGCATTTAGACATATTTATATGAAATTGGAAGAGTTCGAAATTTAAATAGGCACGTATTAGGATTAGGCCTTTAAAACACTAGACAGACGCAACTACAGTTTGGATGTCTGGAAAGTAGTTTAAAATAGTTGTTAATATAGTTTTGAGCATACCAGGCCAGCATAGTGGAAGGCAACTGCCATTCGCAGAGTTCACTCTGTGGCATCAGACGTCCCCGTTCGTTAACCGCAATTGAGTTTAAAATTTCTCCGAGTGACAAATAATAATTAAATACATCTATATCAATGTGCTTTGCCTGCCTACATTTTAGGTCACAATGAGGTCACGTCAGCGCTTCTAAAGTACAATAAATAACTTAGCGCACATTTAGTATCTAGCGTTGTTAGTAAAGCGTCCTTTCCATTCTTATCTTTATTTATGTTTTGTTAAAACTTTATTATAGGACGTAAATAATTTTTTACAGACCTAGATTTTACTCTATGAACGTAAAAGAAATCTTCATTTTTATCCGACGATCTCATAAAGACTAAATCGCGTATTATTTTATTATTATTATACAAATTAATAGGCTTATTTGCCTATTAGAAAAATAACTTTAATAATTTAATTAAGAGTCTACGAAAGTAAATGACGACCAAAGAAAGATACTATATAAAACGAGTTTCATTCTGTGGAATAAAATTCATTTATCAAAATACAAAGAAGCAAACCAATAAACTAGCTCGCCTTAGTGATTCTAGGTTTCATATGCAGCCATACAATAACCTCTGAGAATTTGTGAACATAATAAGAATCCTTACATGTCAGCAGGGCTTTGCGATGCCCTCTCTAGGTTGTTTCCAAGGTAACAAGGTGTACAGACTTCTATTGTACTAATTTTCTAGATATTAACAAAAAGTATTACATAAAACGTAATCAACTTCCACTCATAAATTTCAATGATAAATTTTTACGTAGATATGTGTGTAGACCAAAACTAAAATGTCTAGAACAAAAGAAGTTTTTTCAGAGAACCCTGATTGTAAAGGTAACCTGCGCTTCTTAAACTTTGATAGCTGAACTATTTGTAGACAATAATCTATTCTGACTTTTTATATCAGATGCTTCAAAGTTGGCCCTGAAACAACATCGGCGGAAAAGTCGTGATACTACCCCAGAAAGGCGGGTATTTTAATCTTGTACAAGTACTAACAATTATCTTTCTATAGGAATGCGTGTAACTCAAGGAGACTTGTTAATATAATTTTGTCCAAAGTACAAATAATTGTGACAGCGACAATGAAATAAAATACGCGACCGAGTTTGACTTTTACAACGCGTTTAATTGCAACCTTTACGTAAAAATGTTACGTGAATGACATTGAGGCTCGATCTCTACAGTTAAATCGACATTTTTAGTGAAAACTTCGATTCAGACAAAATTTTAATTAAACATTATTATTTAATACTAAACTCGTATAAAAACAAGAGAGTAGTCACAGTTAAATTATTTCTAATTATTTTATCTCACATAATGTGAATTTAAATCTCAAGAAACAAACATGAAATACTATAGAAACGACGTTACTTAGAAAACTATTAAAATTACTTATTTTACATAATGGCCGAAATAGACCAAACAATAGAGTCAACCTTGCACAAAATATCATGTAAAAAAGCGACGTAACATCTATTATTTATGAAATATAATAAACACATTCAGTTTAATTCACTGGAAAAGACGTCAGAATCAACACTTTCAAATAAATATATTTTATTCAAATTTATGTACTTATTTTAAAATATCTAATAGGTACAGTGAACGTCAAGAATATTGTGACTTTTCAAAAATTTCAAAAATTTGAGCAACTAAGAAAATAAAAATTACATCTCAATGCCACAAGGTTTCGCCGCGATCGTGATGGCTGCAAAGCTTTCGAATTTTCAGATTTCGAAATGACTGCCTCTGTGACGCACTTGATTGACACGTCAATCTTTTACGTAGAGATTGATTTGATTACCGGTCGAAATAAATATTTATTCGTGATATTTATAAATATGATATCATTTAAAAAAAAAACAGATATTTGTTTCAAGCCTGTGTGTAGTATGTTTAAGTTGCTGTTCTGAATATTGCTGATTTATGCATTAAATCTTGCGCTCAGATTTTGTTAAACTTCAGTATAATTCAAATTCAAAAAATTCATTGCATGTCACATCACAATATAAGGATGTCGAAAACAATTAATTATATGTCGATGCGACGACACCCTATTAGGGCACGGCTAATTACATCTACAAAACTATTAAAATTCGCTATCATTCCATACAATACTTCCAGCACCTCTTATGATTTCCCCCTCATTAGGTGCGTCATATCCACCTGCATAACGTACATTACTCAAAGCGTGGTTGGGAGAATCAACTTCAAAATATGTACAATCAGAATTTCGTTAAGATTCTACGAATTTATATTAATGGCAAAACATTTTTTTTTTAATATGAGAAATTAAATAAAACAGACGAGACGGTGCTGAAGATAATTAATGTACCAATTTTGATATGAAATAATGGTTTCTTGTAAAATGTATTTATAATACAATCCCTTCCTGTGACTTACGTACTTCTTGAACTATGCTACAGCCGAGTTTGAAGCAAAATTTAATCTCAATTTACAATAATGATTTAGAAGTATCGGAAATTATATTATTGTAAATTATGAATAATTATAGCTGTTTATAAGTGAAGTCATAATTAATGTAAGTAATTATAAAATTAACTCGAATCCTACAACATGCAATGGCACCTCCATTTGTCTAATGTATCGGTTAGTTACATACAACCACTATAACGTAGAAAACGAGCATTAATCTTTTTAGTTATTTTCATTCAATTCTCACCATTAGATAGATTGGATTCTGAAGGTTTAGGTGCATATTCTATTTAATATATGTTAACATAACATTTTACCTATAAATATTTATAATATTTATTCTACAATTAAATAAACTTTTTTTGCAAATTGTTCGGACAAATATATGTACATATGTAGGTATTAAATGGTGTATTTTCGAGTCCAACATCGCAGATCGTCTCGTAAACAAGACAAAAATTAAATGAAGGCATAGTAACGAGTACACGTCGAAAAACCCTCATACATTTTAAAGCAATCGTTATGAGTCAGTGTTATGTTAGAAATCGTTGCCTGAGAGATACCAGAAAGAGCTGGCATTGGGTTGACTCATTACACTAACAAGCAACCGTACAATAATTATAGGTTTTCATTGTGATAATGAAACTAAGTTATCAATCGTAACGTTTTTGTGCGTGATGAGGCATCTTCAGCGCCAACTGTTACTAAATTTCGAAATTAAAATGTAACGAAAATTGCAATTTCATATTTTTTATTGCGTAGAAAGTAGGCCATCGTGCATTAACCACACAATTTAACATACACAATAGACCAGCTGTTTAAATTAAGGAAATTATTAGAATAGTATGAAAACATCGAAATGATTATTCGCAGCCGCCGCTACTGATATTTATAACAACCGGTCAGTTTTAGTTCAGTAATTTTAAAATTTACCACATTAAGTATAGGGTTATATCTTATAAAACGACTCTATTATTTTGTACGTTGACGTCATATTATTAAGAAACCCCGTCAAGCAAACCATTCAGAAACGTGGGAACATTCATAACAATCGCATCGGTTTATACATTGTACCTATATTACATCTATATGTAGGTATACGAAATAACACTTCCAGAGTTCAAATATATGAAGTTACTAGTAATGTCATCCATTATCAGTAACCAAGTTCCAAGTGATGGCATCATGAAATCATGAAAGTGCATCCTCACCGAGCCGAAGTTCCCCGAAGTTGCCGCACCCAATCTTCTTGCCGACACGGAAGTTGGGCCCCACCATGAGCACACCCGAGGACGAGGTGACGGAATGGCGTGAGGTGTGCATTGCGCTGCTGCCCACGCCACGCCCGCCCACCGCGCCCGTCCCTCCGCCCACGCTGAAAATAAAAATCCACAGTTTATCCTCTAATCCTTGCACTCCGTGAATGCATTTAATCTTGAGGTCATAAACTAAGAAATGTTACACTAGCTTGACTATTAAATTGAAAATCCGACATTTAGCTAAGATATAGTATTTTTATTACAATAAAACGCGATATCAACTGTAAAACATTAAAGATGATGATGATGTAGAACAGAGAACTTCCACAATACATGATAAAGATCGCGTCCAGCGGGAAATGTCGTACAGTAAACGTGGTGTCATATCGTCGAAGTGGGACGCATGACACGTCTAGGTATATAGCTGTATGGGTTTCACATACATATAGTGAATTTGAATATCACTTATTCACATTGAACCTTGCGAATAAAGTGTTTACACGGGGTTGGTTCTAGAAGGTCAGCTCGAAAATAACTATAATATCGATTATTATTGCACCCATTACTTAACTAGTTAAAACTAAGAAAACCTTTCAGTTGAAAAATAATTGAAAAACTCGAGAAGACCCATTTAAACTTAAAAGACAATATAAGTTGGAAACGTAACAAGCAGCAAATGGTAAAGTTGGCTTGCGTTGCACGGAAGTAACTTAATTACTTGTGTTAGTTCTTGAAAAGTCCTGGTGGATGATTGAGTGCTTAATAGAATAGACTGTAACATCCGGTTTACATAAAGATGTCGAAACCAAAGCCGTTGTTACATAAATTGAACCCTATAGGGCCGTGCAAACGAAGTAAATGATAAGCCGAGTATAATTAATCTCTTATAGTATATTATAATTAATACATATAATAGCAACCCTAATTGTATTAGATGTCAACAAAGAGTTTAAAATATCAGACAAAGTTAGCTAGCTAGTAGGAACTTCGATACTTTCAAAATAAAAAATCTTTATTATTCCCTTGAGAAATTCACTGAAATATATAGTATATTGTTGACCAAAGAAAGTTTTCTCGATTACACGAAAATACACGGATATGTGGGCGAAATGGAGATTGTTAGAAATTATGTTTTACGTACTTGCGAAGGAGGAAGGGATCTCGGATAAACAAACATACAATAATATGTTTACACCCTTTCTACTAAAGAGCTAATAATATTATCTTTGTATTTTCTAAAATAATCCTTTTGAATTATAGATCGAAAAACGTTGACTTTAAGCGAATTATATTTAAAAAAATGATAGTATTATACTTATCAGTATGCTGGTTGGGATGTTTAGCGCGTCTGGGCTCAGAGTTTCAAAGAGAAAAGAGGTCTAGAGTTCCACATCGAAACAAATATTTATTTTGTAACAATATTAATAAAATATTATTAATTTTCAAAAAACACTCATTTTGTGGTTTATCATCACGTTTATTGCTTATTTTAATGCAGCATTTCGTCATCTTGGTCGTGGCTGTGAGCTTTCGAAATGTCGAATTTAAATAATAAAAAATAACCCAACAGTAAGCCGTACAACATCTTTTAAATTAGTAAAATCATGTTCAACAAGAATATAGCACAGCATATTATTATTATTTTAAAGTAGCTATTGGTTTCGTGCCTAGGTACCGCATGTTTTATGTTGTCCTTCTCCTGATGCCAATGGTATAAGTTATCCTTGTTTGGACCCAGGACATTGTTCGTTACTAATATTACTTAATTTAAAGGATTTAAAATAAAAAATAAAAACATTATTGTTAAGTAGAAAGTTTGTCGTTATCATCGTTTAATCACACAATGTTACGAAAAAGATAAAAGTATTAAATTATGGCACGTTTTTTATTTTGTTATTCAGCGTGTGATTTTTAAATGAATATGAATGAACTTAAAACTTGCATTAAAACGATTGGTATACTATTATACTACGTATTCTGATGCTAGGCTTTATAAAGGGCTACACATAAAATAACAAACAATTGATGAATAACCCAATAATTAAAACACAAGTAATTCAAATGTATCTTAAGTGTGTATCCTATGGAATAAGATAATCTAAAACGTTCTAAAAAGAAACTCCTTCAAAATGCGATATTTTGAGAAGAAAGTTGCAGAATAAAATCGCATTATAATTAAGCATTAATTCAATTACTAGCCCTTAGTGTTCATATATATGGATATGAACAATTTTAGAATGATTTATTAATACCCGACTTACTTAAGTCTAGACCGCGTGTTCGCGCGCATCGAGTTCCGTGAATCATACCCGTACGTACCGTTATTGGCATTGAGTTGAAAAGTGAAAGTAAGAGAACAAAGTGCCGAAAACATTGAGAATATACTATGCAACTAGAAATGCATGTCTATGACGAAATTATTTTAACATTATAAGAAAGGATAAGGATGTCTCTAATAAGAGACAAATATAACTCAAAATTTGTAAGTTTGAGATACAGTTTGGCGTAACAAAAATTAACTTAGTTTTTTAAATGACAAAAATTACACTATGTATAGCAGATATGAACATCTTGTACCACGATAATTTTGCAAATATCTACTTTTTTGCTAAAGACACAGGGTATGTACAACAAACAATATAAACAAAAATAAACTGGAAGCCAAACACAAACATCTCCAAACTAACTTTTATAGAGATTAGCACATTAATAAAAAAAACCTAATTAAATATCACTTTTTCTGTACATAACATCTTTGAGAATGAGAATACAATAAGAATTATAAATTACCTAAACTTGCCGAGTTGAATAACTACTTACAATTTTCTATACATCACGGTGAATTTCTACATGATTTGTGTAGTGCATTGTATGAGATATTAAAAATAATACCTGTTCAATAATAAATATTAAAACACACGTCAAATAATGACATTTGCAAATGAGCATACTGGATTGTTTTATATTTATTTTGTTTCATAAATGAAGGGACTTTGAAACAGCATCACAAATGAAATAATTTATGCATATTTCACAGTAGTAACGGGATAAGAGAAGTCAGCGTGTGCTAGAAACAAGATTCTGAAGATTTAACAACACCTTCCAAGAGTGTTCCAGGACAGAGTTCGAGAGTATATTGATGATCTGCTAGCAGAAACCATTTCAGAATAGAAAAAAACAAGAAGATTTATCTGTGGTAGCAATTGCCTTATCAACCACATTCTAATTTAAACATCAGAAAGACTCCACATTGGAGTGCAGGACTAAGAAGATCTATGAATTAGTACAAACATAAATATTAAATATAGTTTCACTCCAAGAAAGAAAAGTGTTAATCTTTTAATGCTTGTTAAAACGACAACAAATATTAACAGAGTGATATTGCAACAAACATTCAGTACTCAATAATTAAAAAATAAGGCTATAATGGAATATATATTACATTGGAATATAAACAAAAAAAATACAAATTATAAAAAGATACTGTAGATAATGTTATTTTCAAACTTATCAACTTGCAGATGATACATATGTTTGTTTTTAATATAATTAACTAAGCACTCATTAAACTAAGAACTTTCAAATATTTAAGGTTAATAAAGATAAATATGGTCCACTATTATTTATGGCTCATAAGGGCCAGTAACTCAATTCAAACTTAACTCAAATAATAAATAAAGTTGTTTTACTAATAACACCAGTATGATACTGTGTAAAATATTCTCAGGTGACCTTAGGCACCTTGAGAAGGTCATATAGTACCCTAAAATAACTTAAGAAATCGATTTGAGTTACTTTTTTAATCAACCCATCTCAAAATTAAGGAATAAATTAATTACCAGCCCTGCTAGTGACATTTGCAAATAGGATGTACATTAGTAAAACATTGTCTTAAGGATTGTCTAATAAATATTTAAATCAAATGGATGCATTAAAATGTAGACAAAAGGTAGATGTGGTCTGAAGGAAAACTGTAGCAAATGATATGAATGATAAACACCCATAAAAATAGCTTTTATTAACATTTCACTACTGCAACCTACCCCATTTTATATTCACAATATCTGTCATATGTGAAATAGTCTTTATTTATATATATTTATGTTTTAAATCAGCGGTTATCAAACTTTTTTGGCGAAGGAAAAAGCCTTAATATAATTATAAAAAACTTATTTATATGTATTTATGAATAATCATATTGCAATGTAATATTATGTAATATTTAGTTGGAATATTTAGATGTAACCTTATAATCTCCCTTTGGTGAGTATTTTTTGCAGTATTTTAGCCCTAGGGTTCTGCGGAACACACTTTGAGATTGGCTGTTTTAAATGCATAACTAGTGCTTTTTGTCTATGAAGAAACGAGTCTATCAAGGTTCTGCTAAAGATTATTATTATATCACAAAAGGGGTAGATAGAAACAATGGAATGTCATCTGAATCAATCGTCACTTCTTTACCTTCCTATTATTGCAGTATTAAATGATGTTTACAATCAACAATCAGATGCCATGAGCACTTTCTAGTAAAACAAAAGAACATGATCCTCTCACAATTTGCACAATTAGTATAGTTCATAATAATATCTTATTGAATTGTTTATATTATTACACCTATAATTATTTTAGTAATACTTCTTCACTGCACTATACACTGTATCACTGATAGCATTTCCCAAAGATTAAAGGAGAGAAAATGTCTAAAAGTATTAAAATAACTTTTGCTATTTTGCACATGTAATAAAGAAGTTGTTATAAAACAAAATAACCTATAAAAAAAATGAATCGATCAACCTAACAAAAACAACTAATCTATGATAACGATAAATAATACAAAAGCAATTACAAATATATTATAAAAATTTACTTATTGTCAGAATGCCAATATCACTGATAAATAACACACTTAGTTGTTTTGTCTATAGTTGTATAGTACTACGTATGTACTTTTATTATTAACATTACATATATCAGAAAACGCATTAAAGTTATCACTTTATAGAAATAAGCTACATTTTGCACTCAAACAAATTATATTCATATCTTAATTTTAAGTTAATAAACTGAATAAAGATGAGAAATATGATAAATCACAAGACAGGATGTTTTCTGTATGGCGAAACCACTAAAATAGATTTATTATTATAATAAATAAATTAACGATTACTGTGTGTGCATTCTGAGTACTTCGTTAGAATATAAAATAGTATTTAAACCATATTCAAAAATCTCAACTTGATGGTTTCATTCTTTCAACTAATCTTACACTAATTTTAATATAACTTTGCCTTATAAGGCTGGCTGAAGTATTAGAAATAGGTAACGAATATCAAATATCTATAAATTAAAAGCATGGCAGAGTAAAAATTGTAACTCACGTGGATGTCTTTTTGTCGTCACTTTGACGCTCTTTGTCCTTATTTCCCTCTCGCTTATTCATAATACTAGATGTTGGGTGCTGGCGGATGAGGCTCACGCACCAAGTCCTCGTTCAAAGCCCAACGTCAACTTGGGCTGGAACCCATGTTACCACAGAACACAAATCTCCACACACTCCATTACACTGAGACTTCACAATTTTGTATTTTGCTATTTTTATATTTAATTCTTTACACTATACACTGCACTGTCAACAATTTACCTCAAAATCATGTTTGTGCCACCACAACAAATCTGCTAATATACAAAGTTGATAGTTTCGGCGACGTTCTGTATTCTATTATGACTAATGCTTCTGTATAAGTGTGTTAGTACTTAGTAAAAATAGTAAAATAAGACACCGATGTTATGGTCATTGAAGAGTAACGAGAGGTGGGTGTTGAGTGTTGAACATCCTAAACTATTCAAATGTCAGACGCGATGTTCCGTTTTGTGATCATGTAGAAAGCAAAGTAGTTAAAAATGTTTAACACTTCTATAACTGAAAAGGTATATATAATAACAATGTAAATGGAAATTCCTTGCATTGACAGTTCCTGTTTAGTGGGAAGACAACAGTCAAACTCAGTGAACTGACGGTCGGCATGAATTACATTTTGAGTTCGTTTAGGTATAAAATGTTATAAAATGACTGAATAAAAATCGACCTATTTAACTCGTAGGTAAATAACAAAGAACGAGATTTGGTTAGCTCTTCACAAGATTAGTCACGACGTCGCCGAAACATCAAGTGGACATTTGTCCTGATAAAACTTTAGGTTTTGTAATGGCCACCAATGTTACACTTTATTTGTCTTCGTACGTTTTATTCAGATGGACGTTAGAAAATAACAAATGGTACAAAATAAGAATTAAATTTCACAATTTAAAAACACAATTTACCGAATAACGTGAAAATTTCTTAGTTAAAAAATATGAAAAATCAAAGAATAGTCACTGATAATCGCCATTCGGCGCATGCGCAAACTTGCACTTTTGGTGTTGCTACAGATAAAAAATATTGTCTACGTTCATTTTTAGTTTTTTTTATTAAAGCGTAGATATTGTTTTTATTTAATAATCTACGGAATTTGCGTTGTTTTATTATTTCAATGTAACAAATTTCACTAAAATTACAATAAACAATAATAAAATTTATAATTTTAATTATAAAATAACATATAATACTAACACTATACATATGTATAACAATTAATTTTCTCTGAACAAGTTCTTTTTTTTATAGAATTTAATAATAAAGTACTTATATGATGCGTATTTCAAACATAAGAATGAATTAAGGTTAATAGTAAGCCACATAACTTTTCATTAATCAATGGTGCTTCCCTTCCCTCTGCCGCCCTAGCCTCCCCTGACCTCCCTATTGAGGTTTTTTACGGGTTTGTGTTATTCTATCTATAACATAGTTTAATTTGCATAAAAAACTATTGTAACTTCATTATTTTACTCTTTATGTGTTTGGATAATTTACACGCAATAATGAAAGAATTTTATATCTAATTTCAACATGTTACAAATTAGTTTCACCGCTACAACTAAATGTGTCATCTGTTCAGCTGACTGATTCCGAAAAATTCATCAATGATAATCTATGAGTGTGTTTATATAAATTAAGGCAGGCAGGTAAAGGATCATAGCTAATATTTATTAATATTTTAACTCGGTAATCGAAATATTTCAATGAATATGAATATAACCCCAGACTTTATATCTATATTCGTTAAGTCGTATTTGAGCTTATATAATTTAAGGGCTGGTACCAGTTTTATTAGAGGTGTAATATATGGAAGCTACTTTTTCATACGGTGATAAAATTGTTATTATTTATTCACTTTTCTAAAATATCCCGAACGCATTATTTTTATTCACACTGCACACATTTAATTATTATTTACTACCATGCGATATTAACAGTAGCTCTATTGAGGCGAGATTACCGTAGATTTCAAATAAGAAGTATTACTGTTAATAACAGTCTGTTATATTACTATTAGTGATATTATTACTAAATTTAAAGTAACTAATTTTTTACGGCTCTTGAAGCGATTTTGTCGAAGGCTCAAATTTCTAACAAATATTACTAACATAGTGACCATCATTCTAGGTTTAAGCAATATTTAAATATATATAACATTCATAAAATTTTATAATAATTACTTTATTAGAAGCAATAAAGTACTCACGTAAGTTGAAAACCAATTTGATGTGTTGATAACTGGGAGACAATTTTCATCACAGACTTCCATTTCATTCGAAATTCTTACACGTAAAATGATTTTATAATTTTTAGCATCGTTTTTTGTAAAAATGAAACTATTACTATTCCTGATTTAGTTGAGTGGTCGCGACCTTTTCTTTAAATATTTTAAAATATGTTTATTGCTGTAAACAGCATGGGTAATTTTTTCTATTTTTTTTTTGTTATTTCCTTAATTTCTGTGATCGCGACCCCTTAAGATGATAGTTTGTTTCTTCCGCCATTACGGTTGACAGATGTTAAATTGAAGTTCTACGTTTCAGACTCCACAAAGACGTATTTAGAGTTTTTGCGGGCATTTGGAGATGGTAGATTGTCGGTATTAGATCATTGTCTTAAATTAGTTTCTTTGTTATGATTTATTGTGTAATAACGATTAATTATTATCAATCAAGAGTTTGTGCAAATGTTTTAAAAGGAGAAAACGCTTTTTTTCATTTTCCCTCCAAAACTTTGTTGGATGTTTAGAACCAAACTCAGATTGATATCACAAAAAAAGAAGAAAATACGTTTACTATTTTAATACCGTTCAATTTTTCGTTTTCTTTTTAAATCATAATTAACTATGGTACTATATTACAATTATTTTTTATACTACATAACTACAAGTTAAAATGATTCTAAATTACTCATTATCCACAACATATTTGAGCTGAATAACTCTTATAGCCGTGAAAAAAACTTTCATTGCTCTCGTCGTGTACTTTCTGAATTATTAAAATATTCTAATATAATTTAATTTATTCTTATTCTAATTATGAATATAAAAGAATTATTCTAATCATAAAACAAGATTTTTTAATTACATTTTATTCGAAGCAGTTTTAATTCAGAAATCTCTACTTTTATTATTTCAAGCAAAGTGATGTTTGATGTATATTCGTTAACACTTATTGAACTGAGTACATTTTTGCATCTTTTATTGGAAATGAAGATATCCGGGTATTCGAAGTAATCATTACATCTACCGGCGAAGTGTAAACCAGTACTACTAAAAATCAAGTTTAACTACCACCAAGGCTAAACGACTTTATTAAAACAGTTGACAAGCCAGTTGTTTTGCTACGTCACGAGATATAATACTACAAAATATAAAACGAGTTACCTTCTCACTTATCCCATTGCAAATTTTACATTTAAATTTAGTTGGCATAATACCTGCTATGATTTGATACGATGCTGAGCTTGTTGTAAATGAAGTAAGGTCTCATATCGCATAAATCTGTTACATGTTATGATTAGTTTTTTTTACCGGGTGGCAGTAAATAAGCGCCCGCGCAGCTCCACGGACGTGTTTTTGGTTTTCAAAAGTTTGTGTATTTTCAAACGTTTTATTGATATGTGAGTATTAGATATCATCACCTCCGTATTTTTTATATCGTTTTATTCGGACTTTTTTCATACATGATCCGTTGCAATGTGGCATTGATAACAATATTTGTAATAGTATTGTTGACTGTAGGGTTAGAAACATGGGGTCATCGTGTTCAATTGCCGCCATTTCTGAATAGGCATGAGAAAAACTTTCATAAATTGTTAGTTTCATTAACATAACAATTTTGATCTGTCTGTTTTTTTCTTTTTGTTTCAAGTTAATATAATTTTTGGAAGACAGGAACACTTTTCATAACACTAAATTATTTTACTCTGGCTAACAAACAAGTTATTTATAGGAGTTTCCCTGTAAAAGGTGTTATTTGCTGACAGCCAAATTATCTCGTACGGGGTCAACAAACAGGACAAATTTACCGGTAGGGGCAGGCCCACGCAGAAATCTATAACTGTAACTGAAAAGTAACTAAATTAAATTTGAATTTCACATTTTTTAAATTTCATTTGGCTATCTTTTATATTAAATGACAATTTTCGGACAGCGTTGGAATTTTTATTACATGATTTAAATCACCCAAAGATCGGATCTATATACCTTTTTTAGGTTACGATCTTTCCGTAACCTAATAAAGGTATATGGATCAAATTTTTGGGTGATTCATACACCGTTTTGTCAATTATATGCGACCATGCTTGTTTAATATCTAAGAAACAAAAAAAAAAGAAAATAAATAAGATTGAATGTATAAGCAAGCCGTAGAATGAGACCTCGCCCTGAATATTATCTGAAAAACGTACGCAACAATTGAAAACATGATAATGCACATGCACCTTTATTTTAATTAGATATAAACGATTGCGTTAATAATGATAATAATCTCAGTGGACGTAATTATAATTAGTCTACAGTTTTTTACAGTAACATCTAACAACAATTGTTCTGCCAAGAACAAAAGATATGCACGTAATTACGCACGTGAAATAACACAATAGAAAACTTGTATAAAATATGATGATCTTATCACAGAGGAGTGTTGGAATAATGACTCTTTTTATTGGTCGCATTCAGATTTAGATCGGGAGGTTACTAAAAAAAGTTGTCGACTTTTGTACTCCAGAAGCTAGTTACCGTGCCCATAATGCTATTGATCAAAGTTAATATATACTTTAACAGAAGTTGATTTACCAAGTTTTGATACTTTGGAATTTTTCTGTTTACATATAAGTTTTTTAAAGCAACGCTTTATGAACAAACTTAAATACCACATTTTCCTTATTTAACTTACAATGATTTAGTAACCTTGGACATTTGACTTTTTTCTAATCTGTACTGCATTGTGCTGCTTAGTAAAGATACTTTTTTTTTCTGTACAATCTATAAAAATGTTTTAAAAGAATCAATAGCTACAAAGCGAATTACATCGGATTTGATTTGGTTATAAATTTCCTAAGAATACGGTTTGAAAACAAATCGAAACGATGATTTACTTTACAAACATAATAAATAAATTTTCTGTATATGAGCTAACACTTCTACGTTGTTAAATGCCTTAAAATATCTAGAGCACAAAAAACCTAATAAAAAAGATTACTTGTCTTAATAGTTTCCACATATGGCTAATTTTAAAGTCCGTGAAGATGTTTATTTTTAGTAACACCTTAATTTGTTTAGTATGAGTATGATGCCTAAAAATGACGGTTAGCAGTTAGGTTCAAACTAATTGACTTTACCATACCCTGTTCCTTGATTTGCATCCTTAGTACTCATTTTAGAGTTATTTAGAGAAGTATATTTGGAACACCTGACCGATATTCTTCGTAATAAAACTTTAATCGTTACTCTTTTGTTTACGTTAACGATCTTTATTATTATAGTTTTGATATTTTTTAATATATTTAATTTTCGTAATAACATTAATCTTCGCGCCAAAAAAGAGAACTAACCTAATTATTCTTATTACTTTCAGTATTGAAATGGGTGACGTTGACGTTGTGGCGAATATAAAAACCTTAAGAGATTGGATATCTACTCAACCTCATATACCTCAGAATTTGGGTTAGTAAATCATTTATTTTATAACTTACAAATCGAATAAAGGATGTTAAATGACATATTTTGAAACAATAGCTCTCGGTAACGTTACCGATTACATTACAGTCTACACAAATGTTGTTGATAATACATCAATGACCAAGTTGGCATTTGTTTTCTTTTTTGATTTTATTAAAACCAATTTTAACCAATTTAATTCGAAGTTGGGTTGGGATAGTGAAAAGAAATCAAGAAAGCTAGGTCAGATTTTTTTCATTTAGTGGGAGTAGTTTGTATTAAGATATGATTACATATGTGTGTATTGTGTGTAGTTCATATGTTTCTCTTCTGCATTGCTCTACATCTCAAAGTTGATTGCCTGGAAGAGATCGCTTCTTAGCGATAAGGCCACCATCTCTTCTTACTCGCTTACTCTGTACTATTTTGCTGTATTTTTAAGTAATAAATAAATAAATTATTGCTCGCATAATATGATTGCATAGATTATTATAATATAGCGTGATCAAACGATCGCTTAAAACTAATTAAAGTATATTCTAGCGAGATAATAATGATAAAATCGATGACCTTAACACTTTTATCACGTACATTTCCATCAATTGCAATAGATAATGAAAAAAATATACATGATATTCCAAATGCAATACAGTCTTGACCGATACTCCTATTGTATTATTACTTCGTAATGCGATTATATTCATAAATTAATAAAATGATATTATATTTTTATAACACTTAGATAACTTTTAACAAGTTTCATTTTATAATTTGTTAAAATAATACATAATCCATTTTATATTTTACTAGCTTTTACCTGCGGCTTCGCTCGCATTTAAGTCATTAAATAAGTATCAGAGATCATTTCAATAGAAATGAATCAATATGATTCCGAACAGCTGAAACTATAGTCAGTTGAAAACTATAGTAAAAAATATATATTTTTAAATAAAAGTATCCTATGTTACTTCTAGCACCTCCAAAAATATGTGTACAAAGTTTCATGATGATCGGTTAAGTAGTTGTTGCGTGAAAACGTAACAAACAAACTCACATTCACATTTATAATATTAGTAGGGATATAGCTAATAGGTATATTCTTTTGTTTATTAAATCACAATCATAACTTCTTCACTACTGACTTATACATTATCAAAACATTATTTAATTCAGTACCTACGGTAAGTACAAATTTTATTCGATAGCTCTTTATCGTATAAAGAAATGTGAAGTGAGTGCTCTAAACTGTACGATTCTTGATATCCAATAAATCTCATACCGCGCAGTTACTTACGAAATATGTATCTAATAAATTCAAAATTTTCAATCATATGTCTAGAACTAGATCTTAAATAATTTGTGTATGTAGTGATACTTGATCGTCATAGTATTAAAAATAAAAACCATTTTAATTTAATAACGAATTATTTTATAATATTAATTCGTTTCATGGTAGGTTTATCGCACATATCCTGTGCATATACACTTTTCCTTTACCATACAGGTTTTATTGTAACTGACCTTCTGCAGTTATAACTATTCTAAAATATAGGTAGACACCCACAATGTTACCATTAGTGTGTTATTCAAATAAAGGAGAACAATATTATTATTTCTTAAATATTTTCTACGCGTGTTTCTAACCTTTATAAGTTTAACGTTATTATTAAATTGACTTTCCGTGAACATTGTTTTTGTTATGTGGAAATATATGAGTGATTCCTTGTTGTGTGTTATATAATTTATTGTAATTATATGGTTGTTGACTTTCTGAATAATGCTAACCCTTTGCACTCGAGGCCGTTTCCGCGCAGACCAACCCGAGATATCTTATCTCCATTTGAAAGGATGTCTTTTACACTTCATAAGATTATACAAATAGAGTGTAGGAGCCAGGCTCGAAGAAACTAAACGTAAACAGTTACCACCGCGAACCAAGTGCAAAGGGTAAAACAAGCGAACATCGTATAGCATCAAACCTAAGTCATAGGCCGTCATATCAAAATTTAGCTCACATGTCCTCAGCGCAGGAGACATGACGAAGTCTTTGAAGAATGAGAAAAAATAATATTATGATAATATTTGTTGTAAAATCAAACAAAACAGAGACATGACAGCCATTTTATCTATCACTTGTTCAAATAATATTGCTAGTCATGTCACACCGAGTGAACACGGTCAATATAATTATAAGTATTTACGCTATTACATATGTTGTTTTTATGTATAGATAGATATACGTATTTAGTTTAAATAATATTGACGCGTTTCAAACATTAATTATCTGTATTTTTTCCTCTGTTATTGTTTTGAAGATACACCTTATTATTGTCTAAGTATATTTGTATTTGATTTTTATAGGTATTTATTGGGGGCTAACATCGCCACGCTGGCTGGTGCCATATTTTTTAAAAATTATGTTTGAATAAAAAATAACAATAAATTTTTTTGATATGAGGATTTACGTGTGAATTAAAATTTTGTAATTTCTTATTGAATACTCGACATTGGCAGAATTGTCTTTAATAGATATCTGAGGCCATTAATAAAAGAAGATGAATAAATTTATTTTTCTCCACTATTTATCTCTAATTCTGTTCTTATTCCAGAGGATAGAATCTTACTGAGGTTTCTACACAGCTGCTACTATAGTCAAGAGGATACTAAAAAATGTGTGGAACTATTCTTCACACTTCGTGCAAATTCACCAGAAATTCTTACAAAACGAGATCCCATGTCCAATGAAATACAGAAGTTCTTGAAAATCGTGTAAGTATAAATTATTCAATTCCTGAAATCTCCCTTTGTGTTATTATAATAAAAACAACTATTTTCAGAAATCTTGCCTGCCTTAAAATATCGGGCAATAGAAATCTCTGGATATGGCAGTTAAATGATCCAGGTCTTGAAGTTTATGATTACGTGACTGATGCTAAAGTTTTCTTCCTTTCTGGAGATGTGTGGCTGCTAACAGATGACCATTTAGAAGACTCCGATGTTGTATTGATGGATGTGAAAGATATTAATTTAAAATTCCTTAAGAAATTCAACATGTCTATAGCTAAGAAAATGGGGAAATATCAAGAAGTATGTTATTTATTACTTACTAAAATGCTAGTTAAAAATTTTCAAAACGCCGCAAAAAAAACTGCGCAATTACAACAACCATAGACAAACAAGCTATATTTCTATTCAAGGCGTAGATGTCATTTAAAATTGTTTCAAATCTACAACAAAATTGTTATTATATTGTTTGTTTATTTTTATACACAATGTGTGTGCTTTCTTTTTCTTTACGGTCCAGTTATTCACAAATTAAGAGACTGACATTACACCTTCATGGATAATGAGCAAATATAAAAGAATATTCTTACTATCGCGTTTATTTTAATAAAAATAACACAGGTTATGTTGTTCTTTTGTCCGAAATTAGCGAGTAAATACTTTGTTCATGTATACAATTTATGTTGTTTTCTTTTTTAGGAAGGAATGCCAATTAGATTGAAACAAATTCACGTAATAAACGCACCAAGTTTCATAGACAAGTTACATGGACTTATGAAGCCATTTTTGAAACAAGAGATAAATGACATGGTTTGTTTCAATTCTAAATTACTTGTTTAATATAGAATATGGAATTATTAAAAAGAAAGAAATGATAAAGTCGCCTAGAAATTTTAATACAATTGATATTATTACAGATACATTTTCATAAACCAAACACTGATTCGATATTCAAATATATAAATAAAGAGGAATTACCGGATGACTATGGCGGCAAAGCTGGCAAGATGGCGGATTTAATGAAAAAGTCTTATTCGGAAATAATGGCAAATAGGTAATGTATTAGCCTATGTAACAGTAAAGAAACTGCAATTCTCTCCTTATATCTATATTTAAAAACTGAGACTTAATTATTTGTGATTTTTTTTAATTTCAGAGATTTCTTCCTAAATGACAAAACATGGATTGCAGATGAAAGTAAAAGGTTGAAGAGTAGTAAAAATAAAAATGATTCAGTAAAAGTAGTTACACCAAACTTTAGAGCATTAGCTATAGATTAAGTGAATACGAGGAGAGAGTTTGTGAAACCAGTTCATCGCCACTAAAGATTAGTTTGTTGGTTAATCTAAAGCCCTTCTACAAATGCATCCCGACGTTATATTTTAGCATGTATATAAATAATGAACACAAATTATGTAGGTAGTTCTGCTACAAATAAATGCCTGTGGTCAGCAGTAGTGAGTGTGTAGCATCCTGGTGGATGGTCTCTTCACGCTGTCTACTTAAAGTTGTAATTAGGTTCCTTAATTGGTGTTGCTCCAGTGATGTCGGTTATCTCAAATAAAGTTCTTAAAAGAAGTTATGTGTAAGTGACATGTTTTAAAATGGTCAGAAACTGACCTAAATTTTTAAATATATTTAGATATTTCTGTGTTTGTAAATAGTTTATAGTTACCATTTAGATTAACACAAATATTATTAGATTAATTAATATGGGTACAGTTAACTTACAGGTAAAGTTGGGTTAGATGGAGATGGAAATATTCCCTTCTCACTCTCGTTCATGAACGAAAGCTGAAATTATGATATTTTCCGTGACATTATTTGAAGATTAAACTGTTATTGCTGACTGTATTCATGCTTGTAGGTAGAGTTTTAAAAAATATATAATAAAATTATTAATGAATTGGTGCCAATATCTCTCACGAACAATGAGAGATCAGGGTAAATAATGCTCTAAATTAAAAAAACAAAAACTATTGATGATTATATGACACCATTGCAGTTATAAAAGCAGGGTAGATAACAGGGATTGTAATTGCACAAACAGCTTTGATATGTTTTATTGTTAAATGATCTGAGAGAAAGTGGTGTGTGTTGCAATACACAGTCGACCGAAGAGGTCGGAAAGGTTCGTGTATGCGTCAACTATTATTTTGTTCGACTTGTAGGTATGTTTTGCTGTGATTAATAACATTCCAAATGTAAAAGTGATTACTCTATTATATTTTGTTATTTATATTTTTAATAGGTACAAGTGGCGAAACGTGGAACTTAACCTAAGGCAGGGATGGCGAACCAATAGCACACAATATTTTGAGCACGTCACTGATCAGAAATTCATTATGCACTAAGAAAAATGTTGGAAGTAGGTATTTTATGACGAGCGATTTAAATTATGCGTGTAAAATATAGAAAAATATACGTTTTTTTGTAGTAAATTAAAAGTTTTGAGTTGATAGTAATTATTATTTTTGATGGCACGTCTATGACTTTATTAGACATTTCTTTAGAAAAATTGGCAAATTAATGCATAAAGGTTCGCCTGCCCTGATCTAAGGGAAGTGTAAGTATAAAGAAGTAGAAACAAAAGTATTTGTCCCTGTCGCACAACGGTCGCGGTCGCATGTGCGAACAGAGGACTTTTCCGCATTTTTAAAAGAAAAGTCGTAATAATTATTGAAATAAAAAATTCAGTATTAAAATATTGTAATATAAACATTACACAAATTGTTATTATTGTTAGAAGTTTATATAAAATTGTCATTTCTTAATGTCCTATTTCTTAGATACCTATATTTTAAATCGATATTAATACAATTGTTAATTGTAAAGTTTAGATGATCTTTAAAAATTATTAAATTACTCAAAGTTAACAGAGGTTTTATTTTACTAAATACCTATTATTTTAAGCTTTATTTATTCCTATTTCTTTGCGGAGATAGCAAAAAATTGCAAATATAATCACTTTTAATAGTTTAAATTTAATAATGCGAACAAAAAATGCATAACGGTACATTCTGCGTTGACACATTGTATTTGCTAAGAAATGTTTAAAATACTGCAATAAATCATCTCAAACTACTGTTACAAAATATATAAAACAATAGCCTATTAAAATATTGATTTAGATAGCTTTTGTTTTAAATTTATGGACGATGTATTAATGAAGTATATGAATAAAGTACCAATTGTTCTTTTTTATTGAATATTTCGCTTCATATAGTTTTGTACCGAATGCGTTCATCCTCTAACATTTATTCCATGACATGTGGGAAAACAATTTGTGTAAGAAAACTTGCCAGCATGTAATCGTAATCCCGCATGCGTTTCTATTGACAATGTAAATAGTTCATTTAATGCGAGCCTCATAATACTATATGTCAACAATCTGCCCGCAATCCGCACGCGATAGCTAAAACCATTATGCATAATTAAAATTCAGTGTTCGATATTATAAAAAAGTCACCAGTCTATGATATAGATATAGTGTATATAATTATTATGTTATATCATTATATTAAAAAATGTTATCAACTTTATATTCAATTCTTATAGAAGTATATATAATTTAGACAGGTTTTAAATCCAGTTAAGTTTCTTTTTTTTTGTAATATTTGTAATTCAAAAGAAGCAACGAAGTGTGTAATGATTTTAAAAAAAGAAAAAACAAATATATTTTGATCTTGTAAAAAATATATTAGTAATATTATTCTATGAACAGTACGAAAATGAATCAAGTTTTGAGCTCATACTTTTTTTCGGGTTTTTATGGCTTCTACCGACATGATTAGTCGTTTAAAAATAGAAGCACGTAAATTGATACTATTTATAATTCTAATTTAAATCCTATACAAGTCAAATACTATTATAAATAGCTATAAATTATAAAAAATACAAACAAAAGCTGCATGGGCTCGCTCTTTTGTCTTTATGGCTAAAATTAGAAAACAATCTAAAAATAGATGAAATTGATATTGGTATTTTATGATTTTTTGCTTAATAACCATTGTGACTTGTATAATTAATTAAGTTATTAGTATACGGAACCTGCTGGCGCGTGTAAAAATTGTTATTTCGTTTAGCATTGATAGCAGCAAACTCAAGGCTTTTGAGCCAAAACTTGTTTTATGATGATTTTTCGGTGGCGTAATGTATTGTTTGCTTTGTAGTGTGTTGTGGTAGCTGCTTCTGTTCAGGTGTGTTCTTGGATTTCGGAAGTTTATCGATAAAAGATATTGCAAACGTGAGTATTAATTTTTATTATAAGTTTCACGCGGTATTTTTATTGGTGATGAAAACAGCTTTTTAGAATATGTATAATATAATATTTTTTAACTACTTCACGATTTACTTTTTACAGTATTCAGGAAAAAATATCTTTATATATTTTTTTAATTATTAAATTAAAATATTATTGTTATTAAATATTGGATAATAGATAGACGCAGAATTCAATTGATCTACAACAATAGCTTTGTTTATGTTTTTTTTTGGTGAAATTCATAATACATATTTATATAGGCGTTTTTATATATTCTCTTTTCAAATATCTAGGTCTTATTAAGAATATAAGATGAAAAGCTCTTTGGAAGTTTTTTTTTATATCAAAATTAATTTATATGAGAAATACATATTTGTCAAGTTATGTGTAGTTTGTTATTATCCGTTAATAGGCATATTTGAATTTTAATTTTCCTCCTTTTATTATCAATGGCTTTTGTCATTAATATCGTTAATCATAATCAACAGAAGGAAAAATTTCGATCAATTTTAAATAATTATGCAGTTTTCCTTCAAAATTGAAAAAAAAACCTTTAAATTATATCCTCATATTAATACTAATAATATTTATACTTCCGTTTTTTAAATTTGAGAATTCATGTTAAGTGAATATTTTATTTATACGTGTTTTATCTTTGAATTCCAGATGAAGCCAGATGCCAGCAAACTTAAACAGGATATCGTTGCTATGAGAAAATGGATCGCAAAAGAGGAATATCTTCCGAAAACAATAGGTATGTTAAATATTTAATAATACATAATAAAAAATAGATAATTAATTTAGGTATTCCAAATATAGAACCAAACAAAAAATCGCATATATTGCAAAAAAATAACAAATTAATGTTATATCGAGCTTGCTCACACTTACCTTAGAAACTATTTTAATGAACAGGACAGCAAAATTAAGTAGTAACGAAATGATTCATCTCAACCATTGACATAAATATGCTAGAGGCGCTATATCAAAGAAAACATGCATAAAAATCATGGGCGTGTGTGATTACTTTTGTATTCTATGAACGAAATTGTGTCAACCAGAATAACAATCTTTATTTTCTCTCATTCTTAATTACAATTGATACAATGCTATAATCTTAAATTTTGAGAGTTTAAGCCTGAACTAGGTCTTATTATTTCAGGACACCAGTGCTTTCAATTACATTTTAACTTGATTATTTATAGTGTGCTTTAAATTTTACTCTGTGATTATACCTACTCTGAAGAATCGTCACGGACTAAGACGCATTGGCCCGCCTAGCTTAATGTAAACGTGACAATGCTGCCCCGAATGCCTTCTCTAGTATATTTAACTCAATGATAATTACGTACCCCACAAAAAAAATAACTATATTAAATATAAACATAGTATATGTAAATACTTTATTATTATTTTTATTATCATTTAAACACCTAATAACACATGGATTTATTGAGGAAACTAATTATTATGGAAAATTGCTTATATTAAATTGTAAATATAATTATGTACACAAACCTACATTTAATGGTTAACCTTGAATAAACGCCCAAACCGGTATTTTTCTCGACTTTGAACGTTACAGGGTTAATCGTTAGTTTCTAATATGAAAGGTACTTATTGAAATAAGTCAAACATCGTATGAGAAAAATCAAGAAATTTCCTATAAGTTTTCTTTGTATGCATTTGACTCATTTTGCACATTTTGCATTTTGCTCGCAAAATCCGCAGATGTTCATTGTATAAGTATCAATGAAAATAATTCCCCGAATGCGCGCGCCTCTTTACCCAGAAGTGCGAGTTTTATACTACTGAAAAATAAAACTGTAAATTTTAACTATAAATAGAATAGTATGGACCAATTGTTGTGACTGATATTTTTTCATTTGCATTTATAACTTTTTTACATTAATTATTTGTATGATTAGTTTTATTTCCATTTCCATCGTGTTTTCAGATGATTTATTATTGAGCAAATTCATTCATAGCTGCTATTATAGTCTGGAACGCACCAAAGAATGCATAGACAAGTTTTGCACAGCTCGTAGCAGAATGAGTGAAGTGTATTCAGGAAGAGATACTCAATTAAATAGCTTGAAGGTCGCTTTTTCTATAACGTAAGTACCTATTGGAATATTACCATATATTATCACGAAATCGAATACATTCGGTTAATTTTAAAAGTCAAGGGCGATATTAATTTATAAAAATCCGAAGAAAAAAATTAGCGATCATTAGTATAAAAATAAAATGAAATAAAAAAATCATGCAATTTATTGACTTGTTTAATATCAGCATAATATCCACCGAGTGATTAAAATAAATACGATAGGAAGTCGCATAATAGGAATGAATTCAGTTAAAACAAGTCCACATAAAACATTTGAAATGCGATAAAGTTTAATTACAAAACTAAGGGATCCATTAATAAATGCTTATTTTATAATAATTGTGTGTGTTTACGTTCCGTAAAAAATTATAGCGAATAAGAAAAATCAAATTGTTTGAAAATTGTTACTGCCGATTAAAATAATAATAGTATACAAAGACAAGGTGACCAATGACCATGCACTTTCGATATCTCACAACGTTCAAGGCAGTTTCAAATTTCCCAAAGCATGGTCAACTTTTACATTTTTATTGCATTTTAAATTCGGATTATTATGCTGTCAATATTGACCTCGCAATAAGTTGATTATCGCCATGAAAGGGAATGAAGGTGTGCCTTTATGTTTAATTCAGCCTTGCATTTTCGAGAGCCATCTTCCTCTACTTAAAATGGCATCACACGTGAAATTCTTTCAAAATTTGTGTAACAAAACAATTTGTAGATATAAATCTTTTAGTCTATTGCACATCGGTCGCAATACATGACGACCTTCAACTTTGTGCTAAACTATAAGCAGGCATAGACTAATACAAAAATACATAATCGTGTTTTAAAAGTCATGAACCTAATACTGTGGAAATAAGGTCATTCAAAAATTTTTTTTTATGACCGACCGTGTTCATTTAAAATTCAGAAAACCAACATTCATTATAAGAGACAGCAGGAAGTCGGTTAACATAAATGTATATAAAAAATAATAAAGGCCAACTATGCAGAAATTAAGACTAAATATATTAATATAATTTACAACATGATATATTAGGATTTACATATTAAATATAGTCACAGCTCTTTCATCAGAAACAATAAATGGAGGAGGCGAATGTGCTCTGCCCAAACACTCCTCTCGTTATCCCGGCTATATTTAATGGAAATGCATTATAAAAATGACAATCCCGCTTCATTTTAACTAATTTATAATTATTCTTTCAGAAATCTAGCTGCATATGTGACGCCAACGAAGCAACAAATTCTTATTCATCAAATAAACGACCCAGGCCTTGAAAATTTCGTACTTTTTGATTTGGTGAAAACGTTTTGTATAGTCGGCGACTGCTGGTTGAATGAAGATGAGTTCTTTGCCGAAGAGCACATCGTTATAATGGATATTAAAGACTATTCTTTGAAACTCGTCCCAAAAGTAAATCTCATGTTTTTGAAGGATTTCTTCTCTTATCTATTGGTAAGTTAAAATATTAATTTTGTGAAATAAATCTCAATTAAATCTATAATAAACAAAATTATTACTTAATCTTTTTTAAAAGAACTATGATAATAATTGTATCGAAATAGTTATAATATTTTACAGAATATTTTTTAAGATCTATAAGATGATCTAGTTTTGTACGGGAATTGAAAGCTAGTTTTTTTAAATTTCTGAATTATTCCAATATTTCATTTTAAACAAGTCATTTAATTCTTATCCATAAAAATTAAAGTATTCAGAAATATTATTAGTATATATTAATATAATAAATGAAATTTCAATTATAGAATAATCTCAATCTCTGATCTAAATCTCAAAATAGTGAAGACAATGTTAAAATTCGAATTAATACATAATTCAAATGTGATGAAAGTTAGTATAGAAAAAACTGCTTCTAAAATAATGTCATTCATATGTTTGTTTATTACTTAGTTTAATTGAAAATTCATATATTACGTTCGCGTGTCTCATAACGAAATAGAAATCTTATTCATCCGCCAATAATAAGACATGGTGCATATTCACTAAATTATAATTTTCAAATTAACACGTAATTCCTTCCTCAATTATTATTTTCCAGTTGCATTTGTTATATTAAACATATTTAAATTTGAATTACCTTTAGGTATATCATTGAAATCTAAAATCTTTGGCTGAATACATTATAAAAGAAATCTATTCGAAAGAAACTATTGACTTTTGTTCATAGAATAAACAGAAAATCAATAATAAATAGTTATAACAGATCTACAAATAACAGTAAAGTAAATAGACGGCCCTTGTTTATTAATGGTACGTCAATATATTGAAGGTTCCTGGTTTCTGATCGAAACATATTTTTTTAATACAAGTTTTTTGTTCATATTATGTTAGTATAGTTAGTGTATCGTGTTGTTTGGGGTAGTGTGTATACAAGATCTAGATTGCGAATTGCAGCTTTGAGTTTTGTGTCGTTTGTAAATGCATTTACTCAGGCCAGCATCCAAGCCAGGGGATACCTAAACCTGCTAAATCAAGCTTGGAGAAACACAAGGACAAAGTATAGGAAAGACGGGTGTACTCACATTCGCGTGGCCGGCAATCCAGTTCAACACAGGTTTTTTATCACGTTGTCACGAGCAAGGGCGACAATACGCGTCGGCGGTGGACGGCAGACCAGTTCATCACGTTGCCACAAGCAAGGGCGACAATACGCGTCGGCGGTGGACGGCAGACCAGCCCATCACGTTGCCACAAGCAAGGGCGACAATACGCGTCGGCGGTGGACGGCAGACTGACTGACACTAGTCATGTCCGTAGAGGGCGCTAGCGTCGCATGCTCGGTGGATGACGTAGCGGGCCCGCGAATATTATAATGATGAGAGGAAATGAAGAGGGTAGGAATCAAAAGGAAAGGATGATACCAAGCCATAACATTTCCCCCCACTTGAAATCAGCTAGGGATTTCACAAGGTAATCCTTTTCCTGAAAGCTAGGCCAAGAAAATACAATTTGTGTTCGGATAAACATATGGACGCTATGAAATTATACCGAAGCTACTAAACTTACTACTAACTAAATATAATTAAACTAAACTAGAAATCCTTAAATGCTAAGAAACAAAATATGAATTAAGAACTAAGTTTAAGTAAAAGAAGATCCTATGTAGATATAGGAAGTGGGCAGACTTTCCTAGAAAGTCTAGTAAAAGTGCCCTTCGCAGTGCGTATCGTTACTACGCGACCTAATCTCCACTCTGCAGCGGATAAGTTTGCATTTATCAATCGTCCCCCCACTCGCAAGAGACTGGACGGATCAATAAATGGAGAAAGTTTTTGAGTTGATCGATTGCAAGGTCGATTTGATTTGAGACAATTAAATTCATCAGTGAAATAATTATCTTGTACAGCTTTAATTATTTTACAAAGAGCTGTAGATATTTCTGCCACTGTTAAGGGACCGTACGAACGAGCTTTAGGTGTCTGCTTACAATTTCGAATAAACCTAATACAATTTGCTATCGTGCGTTGCATTCGCGTGAATGATGAAAAGCGAGTGAGAAGTGTGTGGACTGAGTTTTCTCCTTTCTCTTCGTTACTGTGAGAGACAAACGATGACGACTTCAGTTCAACATGCACATTCTGTGGCTCCGGTTCTCTGCTCATCGGCCAGCGTGCCGATTCGCAGGTGAGCCAGTCGGGGCCCGACCACCAACGCTTGCAGGCAGCGAGCTCAGAACAGCTCAGACCGCGACTGCAATAATCGGCAGGGTTCTCGACTGTTGATACATGCTTCCATTTCGATGCGGGAACAGCATCCGTAGCTTGGACGACGCGATGTGCCACAAATGTTTTAAGTTTGTGCGGTTCCGTATTAAGCCAGGACAGAACGGTACTGCTATCAGTAAAAGCGATTTGATCGGTTATGTTGATTTTATCCTTTAGCAAAGTAAATAAGTGTGCAAGTACTCGCGAGAGCAAGGTGGCGCCACACAGTTCTAGTCGATTCACCGTAAGTGGTTTCAATGGAGCTACTTTAGACTTTGCTATAAGAAGGTGGAGAGTTACGGAACTGGTTGATACCGCACGTAGGTAAACACAGCACCCGTACGCCTTCGTGGAACCGTCGCAAAAACCGATCAGTTGAAAAGTAGTGGCTTCAGGCGGCACTACTAAACGTGGAAATTTAATAAGATGTAAATTGTTTAGCTCGGAAACAAATTCATGCCAAATTCTCGCTAAATCATACGGAACAGATTCGTCCCAGGTAAGTTTCAGACGCCAAAGATCTTGAAGGAGCAATTTTGCTATAAGTGTTACTGGAGTTAGCCATCCTAGCGGGTCAAAAATGCGAGCGACGTTCGACAAGATCGAACGTTTTGTACACTCGATGCTTACTGGCGAAGCGGAGTAAGTAAAGAAGTCGCCAACAGGATCCCACTGGACTCCTAAAATCTTCAGAGTAGCCTGGTTTGTCTCTTCAGAAAATGATTTAGGAACTTGTACATGTTCAGAAGGCAAATGTTTGAGAAACGCTGGGGAGTTGCTCGTCCATTTGTGTAGTTTGAACTGAGCACATTGCAGCAACTGAGTCAACTCATCTTGCAGTTGAAGAGCCTGTTCAATAGACGGCGCCCCGGTAATGACGTCATCCATGAACACATCATGGCGTATCACTTCAGCAGCACGTGGCCAAGTGGCTCCATGATCGGCTGCTAGTTGTTGCAATGTTCGAATGGCCAGGAACGGTGAACTGCTCACACCATACGTAACGGTGCGGAGCTCGTATTCGCAGACAGAGTCGGACGGTGTGTCGCGCCAAAGAATGTGTTGCCATCGACGATCTTCCGGTCTTATCAATATCTCGCGGTACATTTTGGCGATGTCACTAGTGAAGACCACCGCGTGGAGGCGAAACTTGGTTAGAATGTCGACGATATCCGCTTGGAGTTTCGGACCAGTGTAGACCAAGTCATTGAGTGACCGACCGTTCGATGATTTGCAGCTTGCGTCAAATACAACACGTAGCTTTGTCGTAGCACTATCTGGACGAATAACACAATGATGTGGTATGAAGTACTGACCGGCTGGGGATTCTGACTTCACACGCTGCATGTGATTAAGATGCTCGTATTCTTGCATGAATGTTGCGTAATCTTGTTTCAATTGTCCGTGTTTGGTGAGACGCTTTTCTAAATTAACCAGACGAGATAACGAGTGCTTGTATGAATCACCAAGCATGGGACGATCCTTTAGTAGAATGGGCACTACGTATCTGCCATCTGGATCTTGCCGCACCGAGTTTGCGTATAGGGATTCGCATTCTTCATCTTCTGGCGCAGCCAGACGTGTCTTCGGTGGTTCTTCGACCTCCCAGAAGCGTTGAACTACCTCGTCTAAGGCGCAGGTAGACGCAACTAAAGAGGAAACCGTAGAAGGTGGTCGACAGCTAGGATCGAGCTTCCCGGTGAGTACCCATCCGAAGACGCTGTGCAGGGCGGTAGGTAAGCCGGGCCCTGGAGCAATCCGCTGTCCGTCGTAGATGAGATGAAATAATTCGGCACCCAATAGTAGGTCGACTTCTGACGGCTGGTCGAAAGTTTCATCGGCCAGCATTAAGTGGCAAAAGTGACGTCGTACAGTGTCAGGTACTGTAGCAGTGGGCATCTTAGAAGTTACAGCATCCATTACAATTGGTCGAATGTTGAATTGAGGCTCAGGCTGGTCTCGCGGTAGAATCGTACACGCAGTGACACCTCTGACGTGATGGACTGTGTTTTGACCAAGACCGGAAACTGTAAGGTTGCAGCGACGTACAGTCAGTCCAAGGCGGCGAGCGCAGGCGGTCGTCATAAAACAATCTTGTGCTCCGCTGTACAGGCTGCGGCGGGCCATTGGAGGCGCGCGCCAGCAGTGGTTATAATTGGTAAGAAATGATATAACTATATAAGGAAGTAAGAGAGAAGAAAAAATAATTTAAAAGAATTTAAAAAAATATTATTTTATCTTTTAATAAGTGACGCCTTAATGAAAATATTTTAATATTTCACTTGTGGGTACTTTTAAATAGTTTTATCAAAATGCTTCTCATTTATAATTTTGAATAGGTGGGTAGTTTTTACTAAGAACGATTGCAAGGAACGTTTTTTTGACCTACCTACCTACAAAACGCAAAAAAAAAAAAACAAATAAATAAAACTAAGTTGAATGCTAGGTCAACTGTTCACTAAAACTAACAAAATACCTAATGTTGAATATGTTTATCCGAACGTTACGACACAAAACAAAACCACAACTCTTTTACAATCGATAGATTTGTATACAACGGTTAGCTTTAAGTTGTTTTGACTGTATTTATGTTATATTGGAATCAAAATTTTAACGAAGTTTTCATTTAACTGAAATTGAACTCGTAACTTATGATCAATATAAACACTCCATAGGAATCCGGCTCGAAGGACCAAAAACAATGTATCGTGTTGTTTGGGGTAGTGTGTATACAAGATCTAGATTGCGAATTGCAGCTTTGAGTTTTGTGTCGTTTGTAAATGCATTTACTCAGGCCAGCATCCAAGCCAGGGGATACCTAAACCTGCTAAATCAAGCTTGGAGAAACACAAGGACAAAGTATAGGAAAGACGGGTGTACTCACATTCGCGTGGCCGGCAATCCAGTTCAACACAGGTTTTTTATCACGTTGTCACGAGCAAGGGCGACAATACGCGTCGGCGGTGGACGGCAGACCAGTTCATCACGTTGCCACAAGCAAGGGCGACAATACGCGTCGGCGGTGGACGGCAGACCAGCCCATCACGTTGCCACAAGCAAGGGCGACAATACGCGTCGGCGGTGGACGGCAGACTGACTGACACTAGTCATGTCCGTAGAGGGCGCTAGCGTCGCATGCTCGGTGGATGACGTAGCGGGCCCGCGAATATTATAATGATGAGAGGAAATGAAGAGGGTAGGAATCAAAAGGAAAGGATGATACCAAGCCATAACAGTTAGTATGGGTATTAAAGGTAATTTAGGATCAGTATATAGCATGTATCCACCAGGATTTGAGATATATATATCTAAAGTAAATTCTAGCTCATATTGTTTTGATTTCAGGAAGCTGTGCCAGTGAGATTAAAACAGCTTCATTTGGTTAACTGTCCGCCTGCAATAGACAAACTCTTTGCAATTGTCAAACCTATATTACCAGCTGAAATATGCAATCTTGTGAGTAACATTTAGTATTATCTAATCCAGCGCAGTCCAACTCATTATAGCCCGCGGGCCATATTTTCTTCACCAAACATTTCGGGGGCCAAGAAGGTTGATAAATGAAAAGTCAGTTCATGTTCTTGTTCAGAATAAATAAATAATCCATCTTCCAGCGATCTTGAAATTCTCGATTTTCGAGGTCTATTTTTCTTTTATTAGTAGCACTCACATTCAATAATTATTTTAATTAATAAATAAATATGAAATTAAGTTAATAATATTATAACACAGTCATCCCTCAACAAATTCTAAAAATTTAGTAACATAAATTTATTCATAGTAAAATGTACTAGTGGGCCGTAAATATGTATGTATGTACCTATATGTTGTATTTCTATGCAATAGCTGTAACGTGTGTGATATTTATTTGACCTTACTATTGATATACTTAATATAATATAGTAAATGTATTTAAACTACAGATAAAGTTCCACACAACAGTTGATGGTCTCTACAAGCATATGGATAGGAAGTCTTTACCTGTAGACTTTGGTGGTGAAGCTTCGAGTCTTGCTGAACAATATCAGAGTTGGAGGGAAAAAGTTGAGAGTAAACGGTAATATATTAAATGCTTTTACATCCAGTTGGATATATTTTGTTTACGTTATTTAAGTTAATTTGTGTTTTTAGGAACTTTTACTTAGTTGATAGCCTTTGGGGGTGTGATCTGAAAAAGAGGCCCAAAGACCCGAATGCTGTAATGAATGGTTCCTTTAGGACACTGGAAATTGATTGATTTGATTGTAATAATTATTTTTAGAAGTAATTGGGATTAATACGTTGTTTTCTTTAATATTAAGGTTTGTGATTATTGAAAATTATATACAAATTGAATTATATTATGGTTTATCGTTTTCTATTCTATTCCATAATTCATATGAGCTGGGCTCGTTTACGTAAAATATATTAATTTTAGTAATTGAAATAAAGCATAGGTATTTTTTTAAATAAAAGGTACTTTTATTTTAACCTCATTGTTTTTATTTTGTAATAGAAAAAGGGTCGTTACTTCAATTGTTACGTAACTAAAATATGTCTGCAATTCTTGACTCAAAAACTACAAGGTCGTCTTAGATTATTTTAATTCACACAACGCCATGATATCAGTGAGATGACCTCTGTTTAACACAGAATAGAAGATTATAAAGAATCATGGGAATAAACTAATTATGTAAATGTTATAGTCGTAATTGTGAGGTCGTGTGACCTGAACCTATATTATGTCTATGATCTTTCAGAGATGCCTATTATTTTATATCTCTACTAGCAATAAATGTAGTTATTAATTATGTTTATGTGTATAATAACAATTGTAATTAAAATAAATTTACAATGTGTATTTATATTCCACCATACAAACAATTCTGTAACCTACGATCTGCGGGAACGACTAATACTTCCAGATAGACGATTAGACACTTACTATATGAGGGATTTGTCCTCTGAAAACTCGTTATCAAGTCTTTCCTTTCGTCACTCGCCGTCAAGACCTCCACCAAGTTAGCTTTGCAGTGATGCTAATTTTGCAGAGCCATCTACGATTAGGCGTCAGAACTAACAATTTAGTAATATTAAATTCAATGCTAATACGTTCATTTTTAGTATTTAATCGTCGAGAATGTTACTTCACACATTTATTATTGAGTTAAAACTATTGCTGCAATATGTAATGCTTCTTTGTAAGAACATAACTTGTTTTAAATATTCCAAACGCCTGAATAAATTGATTTAGATACGTGTGATCATTATTTAAAGTCCTTACCCTAACTACCAGTTATACCTATAAGTAGAAAATAAGAGTTTTCTCAATAAATATTTTTTTGTTACGATATAATTTTATTTTTATTAATATATTTTCACTGCACTATATACCTACACATTCAAAAGTTCGCCTTTTGCGGCTTTATATTATTAGGCATTAAAGTTTTTATTGTTATTAACCTACAGACGACATACGACTAAATAAAACTACAATCATAAAAAGCATATTTTAATTTAACACCATTTAAATCTAAAATAATTAACTCACAAATTTAATTTAAACAGAAACAATTTTAATTACTATAACTATTTGCAATATAGGGAGAGACAAAAATCGATTTTAAAATATTCACGTATACACCATATTTTTGTTATCGTCTTATCTAATTATATTATAATGGATCTATTTATTCCTTTAGAATTATAATATTTTATATTAAGTTTAGGAAGACCTGAAGACGTGTTGTGTACGTCAGTTTGAAAAAAATACATGTAAATAATATCTTAAGAAATAAGTATAAGGTTTGGTACATTTTTAAAGTGTAAAGATATTTGTTACAAAATAAATGAAAATTAATTCTCGCTGAGGTTTTAGTTTAAATTTGCGTGACTTATTCAGAATCACATTCGGCATCGTAAATGAAAAATGTTTGACACCATCAAAATAGTGGTAAGACATGTCCTGAGCTAGTATTCAGATTTACTAAGAAAATGTATTGAATAGATGAAAAGGTCAAAACAAAGGGCATTTTTTATAAGACGATAAAGGGATTAACTAGGTAAATTGATTAAATTACAATAATTCGTACGTTCTCTGTTATAACGAAATTTAAATGATAAATTACGCAATTAAAGCAATAATCTACATAAGAAATAGAACAATATCACAGATGTTGCAACGAGCTTAAATATTTAACAAAAATTGTTAATATTTTTATTAGTTCTTAGATTTTTATTATAAAACCATTTTAAAAACATCTATTTTCGCAATATAAGTTGAATTAAAAATTTACCCACATTGAAAGGCAAAGGGACGTGCCTATACAGTCAAGTTTTCGATTTAATTCAAAGTTTTATTTGTTTTTTATTTATATACATATTCATTATTTTATGTACCTAAATTATTTAACTTACACTAGAATACCGTTCAACTGAAATCCTAAATTAGCGCTTATTACAATAAAATAACTTATTTTACTATTTTAACAAGAACGTAATTATAAAGAGAGAAAACTTTTTCTATATTATGAAAAAAATCAAAACTATAGCCGGCGCCAAACTGGATTGATTGTAAATTTTATAAATTCATACAACAAAAAAACATTCATAAATTTTATAGGTAACTCAGGACCTTCAACACGATCGTCGTTCTATATATAAACCAGTATTAATTCTAATCATACTCATAAAATTATTTATTTAAATTTATTTAAACATTATCTGTATCTGTCTTTGAACAATCACTATTTTGGAATAATACTTTTAATAAATAATAAAATGTACACACGGCGATTTTCAAATGGATACAGTTTTTTTTGTAACTATATAATCGCGATGTCGTGAACGGCAAAGGAGATATCTGCATCCCTTTCACATCAGCATTTCACACATGCCTCTACAACGCAGACGACGCGAGAAGAATATACTAGTTACTTCTTTCTAATGATTGTTTCTTCTAGTCCAAAGTCCAATCTGTATCCATTTGAAGATTGCCGACTCTACTTAAAGTAACAATAAGAATGTTGATCAATATAATCAAAGCGCCTATAGTTAATATTTAATCCAAAGCTAGTGAGCGGAACGAACCAGGCATATCGATGACTTGCTTTATGCGATCATCATTTGTCGACGGTCTTCGACTCTCGTTAACGGCCCATCGTTCATCATCCAAGAACCAATCGCTGCAACAAATAAATTTGTAATTATTTTCAACGACATAATTTGTATTGACATGTGGACTCGATAGGCCATGTATTCGAATTCTAGTTGGTACAATTTTTATAGCACTTATTTGAGCTTTAATACTAAAAAACGTGAGCGGTCATTTGACCAAAGGCAACACTGAAATGTTTTAATTTTAGAACAATTTAACTTAACGTTTTGAGATCCCTGACCTTTACTATTTTTATTAAATTTTACTACAAAAATACCTTAAACACATTAAATATTGAGCAGTCATTTGACCCTTAGTCACTTTGTAATCAAATGGATTTAGTATTAAACTAGATAGAAATATACACAAATCAAATCAACACAAATTAAAATATAATAGGTGCATAATAATTTTATTTTAACATAAATTATTTTTTAATCGTGAAAATAATCAGCCATCATGAATATTGCAGACATGAAATTAATAAAATTAGTTTTAGTTACGCTTCAGATAATAAACTATTTTAAAATAACTAAAGAAATTACTTTCATTTGAAAGTGCTCCACTTATATTATAATAGGCGCGGAATGGACTTTTCTTATTTTTGTTTTGTGCAACTTTTTTTACTTTGATAAGAATCATAATTTATAACTTCTAAAAATAACATGCTTAACAATTTTTTCTTTATTTTTCACTCTACTGACCACTTCAACTTCACCATGTCAATTAAATATTGTTGGTAGAATATGTAATTAATCTCACCGTTTAGCTTCAATCCGTTTTATCCAATGCCTTTTAATTTCTTCAATAGTACCACACTCTCCGCCATATTCTTCAGGAAGTAACTCCTGAGGGATGTCATCATAGAGTGTCGTAGAATTTGGCTCATGGAACTTTATCTGCAAAGAAATTTCAAATGTAGAACGATTTAGTAATGTGACCTTTCTATTACTCGATTACTGTTTAATAAAATACGTGTCTATTGGTTCTCTATGCAACGGCGTTTTAAATTTCGAACGTTTTAGAAATTTAAGTGGGTTCCTATCTAAAAATAAATTTAAAAACAACTGGTTATTATTTTTAACTGGTTTGATTTCTTTCCCGTATACAATGAAACACCGACCGAGCTTACTTTAAACGGCAAATCTTTGAAACTGTTTTTAAAATTATATTGCTCAAGGTTTTTTTAAGGTCAAGATAATTGACGTCACGTTATAAAAACAAATCCTGGTTAATCCCAAGTATCTAATAGATATAATTAGTTTTTGATTTTTATGTTCAAGTTGTTACAGCATTCTATTTTTATCAGACACTCATAAAATACAATTAAAAACGCTTTTTGTGAGTAGGTACCTGGTAACCTAAGTTTTTTAAAAAATGGCATTTTCGTGTATCACATCCAAAAATAGATTTATTTAATGTTTACTTTTAATTGTTAGTCTCTGAGAATAATATTTATAAATAAACTATTTAATTAGTTACCTGTTTTATCTTAAAAATAATAAATAACATAGAAACAATTGTAATTTGACCTTTAAAGTTTTTAGCGCAAAAACCGAATTTAAAAAAACATAAGATAAAATTATTAATATACGACAAACAGTTTTTCTTAATAAAGATTTTTGAAGAACTTTAATAACAGACAGAGAAAATGTTTGCTTAATATAAATATATATTTGCGCCATTGATTTCGAGTTTATACTAAAGGACAGAACCGGTCATTTGACCAAAAGAAACGTTTTGGCGTAGTGTTAAGGGTAGTCAGACATATTATAAAACTTACCAATTTAGCTACCTCCGACTTTAAAAATGGCTTAAGCACAGCGTGTATTTTTCCAATATACGAAGGCGCGTTTATAATATGAACTTGCTTCAGTCTAATTGGTATTGCTTCCTGAAAATATAAATTACATTAAAATTACAACAAATAGCATTTTAATACAATATAAATAATAGGAAAGATCAACAAAGTATATAATTATTATTATTTCTATTTACAATGACTAGTATATGCCTGTGCAACAATAGGTAGCGCGCTAGTCTACCATGTAGAGGTTCCGGGTTCAGTTCTCGCTCGAAACTAATATGTACCTACCTATATTTATTATCATATTTTTGTTTTAGGTGTGTATGTCAAATATTTGTCAGATCCTAGTTTGAGATCACGACCTTAAAGAAGTATCAAATCGCTACGTTAACACAATGTATTGCGAAATAAAATCCCCTTAGAAGTTGTGTGGTAAATTGACCTCAACCTCAACGCTGTGCCTTTAATACTTTGTAACGTGAATTAGAGAGTAACGTTCACATGAAATCTCAATTAGGTACGATAAAGCGTACATGATTGAAAGTTACGAAACTCGTTTCACCAACAGCCAATGAAACAACTTTACATTTTACACGTGCACTAAAACTGTGTTTCTGCTATCATTATATTTTTATATTATTATTTTAGTTACCATTATAAGTGGCAAACTCGTCAAGCCGCGATATTTGTAATCATAATGCAATAATTCAATGCGACAGAATATCTTTAATAAGTATTTTTCATAATAAATATAATTATAATAACACAATTTAATACGAAATTTTTAGAATAATATTTATTTAATATTCATGTATGAAGTTATTCGAGAATATGATTCAAAACAATTTTAAAGTTCTTATGCGGCTTTCTATTGCGTTTATTGTGCCGATTTGAATCAGAACTAATTAATATAGGATTAAAACAATCATAGTGATAGTAAATCACATAAAATCCTATATTACAAATTTATATTATATGTAGTAAGTATATTTTTATGGGTAGCATTAGCTCCGCATATACATTTTTTTAATTTATCTTGATTTTTTTTAAATGATGTAAAAAAACATTTTAAAAATAGTTTTCCTCTCTCAGAATTTTAACAGCATTTATTTATATTGATCACATTTACTTGACCATGAATTGTGTCAAAATGGGAAATTTCATCAGAACTTGTTATTGAAAGTCGTCAAAAGAAGTCCCGAGAAGGTCATTACCGGCTCATGACGACATTTCCGTGAATCCAAAATAATGAAAATATTGTTAAAATATTCACTGATGCTATAATTAAATTAATTGCTAGTTACTATTAAATATCATAAAAACATTATTTGTGAATTAATCCATTACGTATTTATTTATTGAATTTGATGATATAAATATTGTCACTCTGCTGGGCAAAGCCCTATTTTCCCTCCTTTTCATTTAAAGAAAGTAATTTGCAATATATTTCTTTATAGGTGCCTGGCTGTGACCACATTCCGCCTGAGAGCAGAGTCCATGTACAAGACAACTTATCAAAGAGAAACGTCTACAGACAACGGTCGTTTCCACTATACCTACAACGTTATTTTAGTCACAGCGCACAATAGCGTTTATAATATTAATTATTTCGATCACGATATGTTTATTAAATATATATAAAACTACTTTATGCAAATTAATGAAGAAATATGCAAGAACGAGGTGTGCAACTCGCATTTTATTAACATTTTGTGCGTATGTTCTCATAAATTTTTCATTCAAGGCAAATGTATAACACTACATTAAATGTTGAAACTTAAGAAAAATATTCAAATTTAATACTATCTTATTTTAAAAAAAAAACTTCGATTGCCTAACTAAACAAGTTTTGTTTGTTTTATTAATAATTTAATTATCCATAATATGGTTAATTTGATTAAAAACTGCGTTGCGTAATTATAATGTGTGGGTTTTCTTTTGAAACTATACTTTTAAATGAGTGTTCGAGATCGCGTGTCGCCATCATTTTGTCATTGAGTTAAATATACCAGAGAAGACACCAGGTTTAGTTTAGTTATTAGTGTTGTCCGTGATACAATAGTTTTGTGCTAAATTAAATTAATAGATTTTTAGCTTCTTATTAAAAATATGTGTTTGGTTTGATTTGCGTAGGTACTACTCTATAATCAAAACGAAAATCTCAAATATTATAAATTTATATGTTATATTTAAAAAAATGTAGGTATCACTATCTTTTATTTAATCTACGGAATGTAAAATAATAATAAATGTAATAAATATCTCTAGTCTATATATAATTTGTTTTAGTTAATTTATTTCAAACAGTAATTTTAGTTATTTTTGTTCTGATTAGGAAGTAGGTACCTAATATATTTTTTCATGTTTTTAATGTAAATATTTATATTAACAATGATGTCAAGTTTTTTCTTGTTTTATTATGTTATAATTTTACACATGTAAACAAATTATACATGTAATTTTAAATTTGTAAAAGCGCGCACATGCCTATTTACCATAAAAATTAACTTTTATTTGGATTATTCGGAACTTCATAAACCTATTGTACAAAATCATTTTCCACCTCATTGTATATTATAGACAGAAGACACCTCCGTGGACACTGGTTCTAAAGAAAATATTTTAGTTACAACATAGTGACCTAAATATTTAAGTACTAGCGCAGTACTAAAGTGTCCATTCGCGGGAAAAACTTGTCTGACAACTTAGGGCGAGGTCAGATACCGATCTAAGTTCGAAAAGAGCATTTTAAAAATGAATTTTAACTAAACTACATTTCTATCAGTAACAACAAACAGTGCAATGTCAATGAATGCAAACATATACGAGTATAGGTACCTATATCTATTTTTAGTTTTAAAGTGGATGCTCTGCGCACGCTGGGCAAGCCCGGGGTTTTCCGTCAACTTATGATATTTGTCGAGTTATGTAAATTCAAATGCACTTGAATACTTATTAATAGCTTAAGTTACTAGGGCTAGAAAATTATTATTTTTATCTATAGTGAGACGAGTTAATTCCACAAAGACAAGCAGAAACAACTATTGAAACACGCGACAGTCTTCCCGGAACTTTCGAAGAAGTGGTCTGATGTGACTGTGACAGATTCGACCCAGTACAACATTTGATAAACATTACTTAGTAGTGAAAAAGATAAGTCGTAATTTACCGAAAGTACTAAAATACTAAAGGAAAACACCATGCAACCTTGATATCATATTAAACTTAGTGGCATTTGTCACCGTATTAAAGTTGCTGGTTACACATAATTTTTGTCTTTATATTCCAATTAAATGGGCATGTAATTATAAAACATACTTTAAATGACATACGTTTAAACTAATGTTAAAATAAAATAGGCACTTATGAGACGAATGGCGAAAGTTTTAACAATCATGTAATTAGTCACATTAGTACCTGTGTCACAAAAAGTGTTATAATCAAAAACGATTACACAAGATGAAAATAAATTAATGAATTAGGTATTTGAAAAAAGAGGGATATTTTTAATTTACATACCTGAGTATAAAGCATATATTTCCGTAAAATTGATAGATTCATTTTTCCAATAAACTTCAATGAAATATTTGCTGAATCGAAAACAGGAATTTCTCCCGCGGGAATGTCGTCATCTTCCGTAAGTCTTGTATCGGCTAACATAAAAAAGCCCTTTATTGCATCTATGAAATTAAACAAATCCAAATTCGGATTATTTAGACGATAAATAAAGACTTTGTAGTTTTCCTTTGTTTTTCTTGGTAGCGGTATCATATCTCTAAAAATATTAATTAATCACATTAACTTTAAAGATCAATAACGCTATCTCCTTACTCGCTTGCTCTGTATTATTTTTCTGTATTATTAAGTAATAAATAAATATTCTAAAGACAATTAAGTAGTTACGCGAACAGTGAACTGTAAAAAGCTATTATTTTCTCAGGTTTTTGCGCATATATTATACTTATTATAAAATGAATTTATTTTAATTATTTTGATACCACGACAATGTTGTATCCCTTGTGTCTGTCAATGTAAACTACACTCAAACCAAACTAAGATCTTTTTTATTCTTAGCAAAAAAGGTTAACTTTCATATTTTTTTCAATCAACTGCCTTAATATAATACAATATCAAGTTTTGAGTAAGTGAAAATCCCGCATGCCATGACCTACTCTCGACCTTTACACTTTAATAGTTACTATGATTAGATTTATTATCAAATACATGTAAGACTCAGTTCTTGGACTAGTGTTGGGTGCAAGACTGGAGACCTGGAGAGGTTATCGAGAGTATTCGAATCTAGACAAAAATGTCCACCTATGCCAATCTAACTTTAATATACTTCTAGTTTTGCTCTAAATCTGTTTCCTATGAATTAATTTGTGTCTGAATTGTTATTATTATGTTTTAAAGCAATAAAGTATTTATTATTATTATTATATTACTTTGGATTCCCAGTATATCGCAAGAAATACTAGCTTGGTAAAATAATCTAAAATATATATTAGAATATGATTCGTGATATAAATTTAGGTCATAAGTGGCGCATTTAGTGACCTTGTTGAATATTTCGGGCTAAAATTGGAACTTTATTAAAAAATAACAGATCTACATTGAATATTAATAGCAAAAACATCTATTTAATCTATTGTAAATATCGTCATTAAATCTACAGGATGATTAAGAACTTCTTCGCTATATTATATAAAATTCTATATATATAAAATATTAAAATTTTTAAAAATATAATTTTAAGATAAATTCAAAGTTATATTAAAATTATGAATCTGTATGAATACCGTGCCGGTGCACAACTAAGGTAAAAGCAATACGAAAGGTCATTCAACCTAAATCGCTACTCGACTATGGAAAATAAGGTTGTATTACCATCTCTTTCTAACATGTTTAATATAATGCTCTTGAGAGATCAACTTGCCTGTTTGTTATTATGGATAGGGATTGTTTAATATGTAAATGTAAGTATTACGTCATTTCACATAAAAGATATGTAAAAAAATATTAAATAATTGAATTTTTTAAATGTATTTGCGAATCACTAAAGAAATTAAAAGCTTCGATCGTCCTGTATGTACGTAAATATAATTCTTTCCGGTGATGTATTAAAGGCCAAAATTTAAAAAATAAATACATACGTAATCTCAAATACACGTTTGATTTCCAAAGACCATGGATCACGATTTAGGAAAACTTCGGGTGTTGTTGAACGAATTGTGAAAAATAGATCAATGGTTCTTTTAGATTTTTCCAAACTATAATCGCAGCTTGTTAAAAATCTCAGCAAAAGTAAATCGCCTGTGAAAAGGAGAAATATGTAAATATAAATGTAACTATAAAAATGAACGCTAGATTATAAGTTAATTTGAACTAAAGGTTATGGATAACCTCTTTTCATTGGTACATGCAAGCGTTTCAGAAATCTCCCACACTCTGCATGCATTAACTAATCGTTGGCTAATTTAAATGTGTCATAAGAGATGCATTGTAAGCAATTTTTATTCGCTATTTTTTCAATAGGTCTTAACGACTTACCAACATCATTGGGCAAATGCGGCTGTTTTACTAACCAATCCTTAATAGCTACTAAATCTTTATTATATTCTATTTCTTGATCTGGCATTTTTCTGAAAAATAAAAATTAATAAAATTTCACATTTTCATATGCACTAGAAAACACACAAAAACAAAAGTATATAAGTCATTGTTATGAAATAGTAATCCCACCATTTGGTCCTTCGTGCCGGATTATGGAGTAAAAATTTGCAAAAAGAACCGGAAATGTGTAAGGGGCGAAGAACCTACAAGTGGTTTCATCCTGTTGTTAGATTGTAATCTCTTCTAATTCTTTAATTACTTCATTTAATATCTTTTCATTCATTCAAATTTATTTAACGACTTTTAAATTTTATAAATATTATTATTCACGGATACATACCGCGTATTTGTACACTCAATAATCTAAATAACTTTTCCATGGGCCGTGAGCCTTATTATCAGGTAATTACCTAAACTTTAGTTTACTGAAAAAAATTGTTGCGGTCACGATAACTTCTATTTAATTTCTTTATGCGTTCGAGTGTAAAATGTTTATTCTGTAATGCGATGTGCAATAAGTTATGTATCGTAGAGAAATTTGTGTAAAAAATCTGCATTAACTTTTTTTAAATTGACATTTTGCTGTTATTATTTTAGCAATATCTATTTTTGCTTACAAATCATTAAGTTCAAAAAAATTATAAATGCGTTTGATGGCTTCTGTCACGCAATTTATGATTTGTAAATATATTTGTGGCAAAGAAAATTTCATTAATATGAAATTAACTTTTGGTTTTAACCTCAAATGTTTTAAATTGTTCTTTAAACGTATTGAAAATTACTAGATATGGCTATGATAACATAGAATATATAATGTGTGTATTCATATTCAGGATACAAACGGATTGTCTGTCATGTTATTCATTCAAGTAGGAAAAAATGAGATAATTTCAACATTAATTTGCTAATTTCAACACTGATGATGTTAATTTCCTAGTAATAAAAGTTTATAAAAACTAAGTTTTTTAACAGGAAAACATTATAAATTGAATCACGAATACAATTCGATGTTGAAAAACCCCACATTATTTTACCTATATTTAAAGTTAAATTACAATTCTCCGTAAAAGGAATTGGGCCAAAAATACTTCTCAAAACATGTTTCAATTCAACTTTATGTCCAAGTAATATAATAAGCATGTTTCTGGGTTTATCCCGAATGCGTTCCTATACCATTGAACTGAAAATTTCAATATTGTATACATCAAGCGAAACTGCTTAACGAAAACAATTCTAAATTAGTTAAATAAGGTTTTATACTTGATACACGAACACTTTTGTCCAAAAGACATATCGGCTTTTTTATTGGCATGTGATAATACTTGTTATGCTGATGTTAAGCTAGACTTCGAACTATGAACTGTTTGTCGCATCCACTATGCCGGCTTGAGGAAACGAAGATTCACAGAGCACGCCTTCCGTTATGGTTAGAAATACAATTAATTGTAAATAGGATGTTTGGTAAATGGTTTATTAGTAACCCAATGCTCGTGCGAGTTTTGTACGTGAATAACAAAAGCAATGAGACGAATACATTATGAATCTCCATAACTATTTTGTTCTATTGTTAAAAACATATTTTTGAATACGATGACGTAATGTTTTGTATAATATAGGTCACGCATGTAGGTACTGGATGGAAAGTTCCTATGCATCAGTCAAAGCCATCAACATGCAGCGCTTCGAATGTAAAAGCTGACTTGCATTTTTGAAGTAATAATACTAAACTAAGAGCTTGAATATAAAAAAAGTTTCTTCTCGCATGTTAGATTAATTACCAAACCAATTCTTAATTCACTATAACAAATAAAACTGTTCAAATTAACTTTTTGTTGTTTCCGCATTTAAAATAAACACTTTAGGTTAATTAATATTTAATTTAAAAATATATAATTATAACATTATTTCGTATAGAATTTTAACTTTATAGAATTGAATTAGGCTTAAGATAAGACCACTATCACAACTATAGGGATAAGTATATACGAGTATATTTCTATCATAATAAATAATATGAGGTACCTACATTTCTTTTTCAATAATTTAAACCGCATTATTTTTTATGGTAATAGTAATACTTACACTGGAATATTATTATTATTATTTTATGTACACCGTACTAACTGTCAGAGATGCGCAATAACGTGTCATTTCTATCAATAAAGAGTTACTTGCCTAATCCTTTGTATGAAGATTATGACGATATTTTTGACAAAAGATGGTCGTGCTCATAAAGATAGACAGCAAGTATAGTCAGCATCAAAAATATTGACAGAACAAACTGTTATGGTATTTTATTAGTAAAGGTATTAACAGTATATAGGTATATAAAATGTGTTTCAATTAACAATAATTCTTGTAGAGATGTCTAAAGTTAATTTACTTAACATTAGTAAGACGGGAGAATCCGTTTACCTACATACATTTTAATATCAAAAACTTTGAATTAGTTTTTACATTTATTGCGTATTCACTCCCATATTTTCCAGTTAATTAATTTAAGACTATATAGATTAATTTAATCTATAATTCTTTTGAATTAACGGCCATTTTAAACATATTTTTATTTCATTTCCATGAAGTTTAATTCGGTATTTTTGATGATGACTATACTATTACTTAAAGAACATTAGTGCGAATTGACACATGTGTGTTAAATAAACGAAAATTTTAATCTACGCTTAATTTTAATTTTTTAAATTAAACAAACACACACACGCACACACATTCGTCAAAGTGAATAAGTTACGTATTTAGTTGCAAGTTTAAACCAATCGGAGGTCATCTAGGTCTGATGCCGATTCAAAAAAGCCCTTGGCCTCAAATCAACTTGACTCTACCTAAGGATAAACCAAATATAACATAGTCAATGACTTGAAATTTAATTAGTGTAACCTTTCTGATGCAATGCTACGTGATTTCTCTGCTCTCGGATTGAATTTGTTTTTATTAAATCAGATACATATTAAATACTCATACAAGAATTGTATACGGGATACAAACACCTACGTTTTTATAATATTTATTACGATCGGGAATCGAATCCGGGACCTCTGCATAACAGAGTGGTGCTAACTAACCACTGCGCCACCGAGGTCGTCTCAAATGATTGCAATAAAAACATAATCGTAAAATTAACGAGGCCGATTGGTTTAGTAATTGATTAAAAATATTTATTTAATAAAATTAAAAAGTTCCTAAATTAACAAATTTAAAGTGTATGTGTGTATATGTAATTATTTTAACGCCGCTGCGATTGTATATCTATTATAATGTATTCTATGATGTTGTCTTAATTTTAACAAGAAATAATATGCATATAATATTGAATTGGATGCATGTTAAAAATTTTAGACATAAAATATTTATATGTTACATACATAACATAAATAAATTCAGTTCTTACTATAAAAAAGTACCTATACTAACCACAGAGCATTAAAAAATAATAAAATAATTGAATCAATTAATCTTCATTGTTATTTTTACATAATAAAGAAACTAGTCATGGGATACATCTCAACTGGTTTATTTAATTGACCGTTGCATAAAACATGATCATCTATTTGCAACTTCTTATTGTTCATTTTAACAATAGAATAAATTATTATTTCTTACGTGTATACAGATATACGCAAATAAATCGAGTCATTTTTTATTATACTATCTAAAAATCGAGATAAAATTATATAACGTATTATTAATTATTGATTTAAAAATCTTACTACATTTTAACAGAAATCATTCAAAATATCGGGACGGATAGATAGACTGCATAATTACCTAAACGCCTAAAGAATTACACTTTAATTTAGTATGTTAAAATCTGCAATCTTTTAAACTAGTTGAATCATGCTGGTGGCGATCTTTATAATGCCGATTATTTGTACATTCCTCAAGTATTAAATGGTGTACTGTATTGTTATGCTAAAAGCAATAAAGAGAGCTAGAATGTAATTATAGATAATGTTTAAGCTTTTTAACATACTGTTACTTTTACTATATTTAAATCGTCATGGATTTTAAAGATAATACGATTATTAACTATTTAATAAATTATAAAGTTTTATATTTAAATTAATTATGTGTTTTCATATTTTTAAAATAATTTTAATATTGACGTTTTGAGGATTATAAAAAACGCTAATGTTCTGTTCTGATTTTTTGTATATTTTAATTAAGACTTTTTATAACATTAATTTTTTTATAGATAACAAAAAATAAATAATGTAATCCCACTTACTTATTTTATTTTAAACCTCACAAAATATATCCAAAACAATATAACAAATAAATATTATATTTAATCTTGATACTTTTGAACGCGCTCACCGTTAGCGGCTCAATTGCAATCACCGACTGTTGATACAGACGCGGCTTTGGTGGCAATAGGTCACTACGTACATTCATGGAGCTTTGATGACTCTCAGGGACTTTGTAGCAATCTTTGCAACATTTATAAATCTTATACATACGTAAGCATGTTTAAGAAACCGCATTGTCGTAGGTCTGTAGAAACTCATTCACTAATAGTTAAAATAATAATATTATTGTAACACTATAACTAATATATTAAAAGTGTTTTATTATATTTATTAAAAAATAAACGCCCTTATACATATAATGGCTTATTTCTAAGTTTATTCGATTTAAAAACTAAACTTAGACGTAGTACTTCCCGTTAACCTAAATAACATAATTAAATGTGTGTTTTGAATTGATTCAATTGAAATGATTTTTATTGACAAACAAAATCGTATCTTCTGACTTCCCACATTCACGAACTTAGCTAAATTTATTTGCACTGTTTTAGTAGACATTTAATAGTTAAGCGTTAATGTCGACAAATAATTCTGAACAAAACAAAATCGTAATTCTACCATTCGTTTATTAAAGTGAAATTAATACCACTGACTTCTATACTGATATGAGCACTACCGTATTGACTTTAAAAACCACAATTAACAAGTGCATCGGCGGAATTCTAGAGATATTTAAACGCCGGTTTTGAATTATTTTTTTGTGTTATTATGTAATAATGGATAATATACCTATATACCGTGTAATAATGAATAAGAGTGGACAAATGATTTAAAAAATTGTATTATTTAATTTGTCCACCAAAACTCTGCTTATTTTTTAATTTTAGTTAACAAACGACCTATTTAATAAATTTTTGGATATGACTAGGCTGTATGGGCTTCAAATTATTTTCCCTTGATGAAAATATCTCAAAAGTTCTTCTACTTCCTTTATTATTGGCTTCAGATATCTGTTAAAGACAATTCTGCCAATGTTGAGCATTCGTTCGGCAGCCTAATAACAAATTATTATTTTAATTTACACGTAAACCCTAATGTCAAAATAAAAACAAAAATCCTTTTGCCTTAATTGGAATAAAATCATAACTCATCTCGAAAGTCAACTTCTGGCTGTATCGGATCGATCCCTTTGCCTTAAAATGGGGGAAAGACAATAACGACGTAGAGAGTGGTTGTTCATAGGCGCCGTGCGTTTATTTATTTTAAGAGATAGCATTTTGTAAATTGGGGCCCACGTAAAGTTATAATCGTTAACAATGTATTCTCTGACAGTGAGACGCGTTTATTGTATTTGCGATAATTTAATTGTTCGAACTCTGAGGAGTAGGAGGTTAGGTCCCAATCCTGGAATTGATGAAAGATCTAGTGTTTTAGGAAAAGAAGTACTCGATCTTGAAGATGGAGTTGAGGATGTCGCAGAAAACTCTCAGGTCAACTTGTTTGAGGTACAGTTTAAATATAAATGAACAAAATTAAACGATGGGGCACTGAAAAACGCGTTAACTTTTATTATTTGTAGACAGGAAAACTGTATAAAAAGCATGTCAAAGAAACTGCGGAACGGCGAGAAGCATTGCGTCATCGTATTGTTGAACAAAAGTATTTTAAACAGAACACTCCAAACTTGTTAACATGGAGTGAGAAAGCACAAATTAGGTATTTACATGCTGAGCAACCTGACGAGTGGCCTCCAGAAAGAATAGCTGAAAGCTTTCCTGTCACACCACAAACTGTAGAGGTATATTAAGTTTATTAGTTTTTATTATGACTCAAGCGTGACCTGGTTGCATTTCGGAATCAGCTTGGACATAGTTATGTATAACGAGGGGAGTGTGCACTGTTAACCTGGATGGAGCACATTCATCTGAAGTCTGCATAGTGAGGGTCACTGTTGCATGCAGTAATGTCTTTATGGTAACAGTTGTGTCAGAGTGTGATCATGTTCCAGGCCACTATAAAAAAGTTTGCTCAGTCTATTTGCTTATTGCCTTGGTAGCTTATGATCTTTATCTGAATTATAAAAATAATTATACCATTACTGTTTGCAATTGTTTTATTTTTTTATACAAACATTATATATTATATTTATTTTTAAATGTTTTTCAGAAACTGTTAAAATATCCATGGCAGCCAGCATCACTTGAGCGAATTGCGCGTCATGATGCTTCAGCAATGAGGAACTGGCAAGAACTAAAGGAAGGCACACTTGAAATATCACCAGAATTAAGAGAGCATTTCTTAAAATTTTCAGAAAGAAACATACCTCCATTAAATAAAAAGTCTATAAAAATTGATGTCACATCAAAAAATATGGGTGAATTTCAAGCTATAGTAGATAAATGTGCTAAACATCAAGAATCTAGTGAAAAGGAGAACACTAATTTTAAAACAATTGAAGAAAAACAACCAAAGACAAAACAAGTTGTAAAGGATAATAATAAAAGATTAACATTAGATGCACTCACAAGTAGAATTAAAGAGAGGATGGACAGTGGTAATGAAGTTAATGAGCATGACCAATTAATTGTAAAAGACACTTTAGAAAAATTTGGGAATAACGTTGGACTCGCCAGTGCATTCAATGAAATTGATGTGTATCACAAGAAAACTGACACGGTAAATTTTAGCAGTAAAATGAATGAAGGGGTCCTGGTGAAGCTATATCCACAGAGAATTAGGATACCAAAGAGGGCATGGAAAAAAGGTCACACTTATCGGGTCGAAGATTGCTATTATGATGACGATGGGAAATTTTTATATAGGGTTTTAGGTGCAGCAAATTGAACTTATGTAGATAATTAATCATAACAAGATCATCTATTATTCAACTCTTGTTAAACACTATATATTCACCTGCTATGAAGAGAGTTATAAATCAATCTTACCAATGACTATTTAGAAGCCTTAATACAATAGTATAATAGAACTTTTAATAAATACTTTTAAGTTTTTAAGCAGTTTTTTGTTCTCAAAACCCACCTTTAAAATGCAACAAAAGAGAGGTAAATGAAAATCCAATAATTAAAAACTTCATTTATTTTGAGACGAAAAATACAATTTTCTCAGGCTACCTGTAAGGTTAAAGTATTAGCATGTTGGCAACACCAGATTAAATGACATCACAAATTATGTTCATATTTCATTCAGCTAGTCCATTATTAAATCATCAAATGGGACTTAGAATAATCCAATCGTGTCACTGATCCTAAGAAATAATATTAAAAATGATGTTAAATTGTGGAAATATGAGTATTACTTAAAATGTTTTAAAACAACCTCTAGAAGGATATGCCATTACATTATTTCCTATAAAAATCACACAAACGTGAGCTAACTTCTAAAACATAACAACTAAAGTGTAACCTAATGTACCATACTATAATAATAATTGGCTTTATAAGCAAAATAATCATTTTCATATAATACAATTCAGAATTATTTTACAATACATTTTTGCTATCACAATCTGATAGATCATAAACACTCAGTTAAATATACTTGAGAAAAAAATATTTCTTTAATGTCAACACAAAGTAGTAACGCATAACACTTGCTTGTTTTAGTACATATTTTATTTGATAGCTTCACTAGTATATTTAACTCAATGGTCATAAACGATTTCATCATCAAACGGTGCTTAAAATATTTACTTTTAAATACTGGTATTTGTCACTTTAAGCTAGCTATATTATGGAATTTTGCTTATTAAATAATGCGAAAACTTTTATTATATACAAGATTTCGTTTGTAAATACTTGACGTTCCAGGCATCACGGTATTTTAAAGAATTATGCTTGTTGAGCTCTGAATAGGCCTTTTGTACGGTATGAGATTAGGACTGCTTTCTGCGTGTTCCTTAAGGGGAGTTATCTGTTATTTGGCTGAAGGCTGAAGTCACGTGGCGATTAGCACGGCCATATAACAAGTGTAAAATGACAAATACGCTACTAAACAAAAGCAAGGTATAAATTATAAATAAATATAGCATATTGTTATAAATCTTTTCTTATAATAATAAAATACTTTAGAATTTTGGCAGTCACATTACCATAACTTTTATTATTGCTTATAATTAGGATAAACAGGCCAATATATAATTACGATGTAACTTTTAAGAACACACATTTTTACAAAATCTGTCGATTAATTTTTTATATTTATTATTGCTTTTAAATGAAGACAAATTTTCATGTAACTAGCTCTTCAATAATCATTTCGAAAGCCATCTCAAATATGTAACAAAACTTTCAGTTTCCCATTTTTTTGTGGGAAAATTAAGAAATCATTTAAGACCGATCTACAATCTATACGAATATCGCACTATATGCGGAACCCAACAGAATGACAAAAATAATTGCGCATTTTTAGTAAGATCAATTTGGCCAATAAAATAAAAAAATACATAAGATAGAAAACTAGTCAAAATCTTAAAATTAATTTACATGCATTTGATTATAATTTGATATAAAAAATATTGCCATTTCATTTTATACTGGTACTTAAAAGCTAAATTAACAATTAATATTTACATTTCGTGTTCAAAACGGGGTCGCCATATCACCCACAATAGCACCCAAAACACCCACTAAAAATCGATATGCGAATATAAAGAAAAATATTGCATTCCAAATTACCATGGTTTTAAAATTAATTTATAATAACATATTTTATATGTAACCCACAAAGGAATGTATTAATTTTGAAATATTAAACCTTTTGGACGGACATACTGTACTGCACATTTTTCTTAAAGCAATATAAAAAATTGTATTTTAAACAAAACCTATCAGTACTTTAAAGCCAGAAGGGAGAATCTTTTTGGGATGTAAAAAAAGAAAGAAAGAAAATAATCAATACTGATTTTTACACATCAATTTACTTGTCATTTAATTACAACAAACTGTGTTGTTTTTCATTTATTATTTGGACATAAATAACCCAAAATTACACATTTTAAACTTATAACCTTTTTCCCTAAGGGCACAGTTATATAGCCATCCCTATCAGACAGTAGTATGTGACAGAAATAAAGAGCGGAACGAAAATAGGGGCATATAAAAACATATTTATTCGTACGTACGTAAATTACATTCTAAGATCATAATTAGAAATTATTTTACAATAAATATGTAAAACAGTAGATATTGCTTGTTTAGCGTCAGTCATAATAATTTTCAAGTCAAAGGAGAACTTTCCAATTAATATTTAGCAAAATGATTCAAAGCCTAGACTTCGGTTTTGTTCGATAGCGTGATATAAAAAATCACAATGTTTTATTGAAAAGTATAGAATTTTATTAACAGTACTCTTCCAATAACTCTGTCTTAAATTCTATCACAAAATCGATGTCTAAATCATACATTTGCAAGCTATGTTCGAATTAGTCTTACAGCCGACGGGCTGACTGTAATAAGAACACACCAACGTATTTTACTGAATCAAGATGGTGCGCAAAATCGTAGCCAACTGGATAAATCAGCTGCTCACTAAGCAGATCAGTGAAATAGAATAAAGCAATTGTTCCGCTGTTAGCATAATACAACAATATTAACTGATAAATATGGACATGGAACAATCTCTGTAATAAGTAATTAAAAAGCAATCAAGTAAAAATTTGGTCAGACTCCAAATGTCAGTCATCAATAAGTCGTAGCCTCTTGAAATAGTGTCTACAACACAAGGCGGCGGCTGAAGGAGGGCTGTCCTGGGGTCTAAGGTCACCCCCGCGGTTCATGATCTCGTAAGCGCGCGTGTATTCCCGTTGCAACGCTGGCAAGTCAACACGAGTTTCACCGAATGCTGTTAACGCGAGGAACAACACGTCTCTGAAATAATATATTTTTCCACATATTAGGATCTCTGTTGCGTTAGAGAGGTTAAAGAGATAATTCGGGTTTTAATTCTCGGTCTACACAAATAATTTCTTTAATATGCAAAAATAAAATTTACCTATAATAAGAATGATATTTTCTATTCGATGTAGTCGTTTCTCGCCACAACGCTAATTTACGCAGTGCATCCGTCAAATCATTGCTTCGTAAGCCGTCCAAAACTGATGTTACAACGCTGAAAAAATAACAGTATTTATTTTTTAAATTGTCTTGCGCGTTTCTTCGAGATTGACTTGACTGAATTAGTTTGTGAGGTGAACAAATGTTTCGTCATGCAAATTGTTTCAACACAATTGCACTGGCAGCCTGTCAACAAACACATATAATATATAAACTCACGTGTAACCAGTCCTGGCGGAGTCGTTTGTGAGTAATAACGCCCGTAGTGCCCTAGACCTTGTTTGTTCTCTCTTGGCATCTCTCCAAACGCGATGCAACGCCTCACCAGCTTCAGAATGCAACCGCGACCAATCCCACAAACATACTACGCGACAACCTACAATTTTTATTAATATTATTCTCGTAGTTATAGTGGTATAGTAATATAATATTATTTTATATAACTTTAAAGAAAATTAAGTTGAGGTTAGCATGTCGTGCAAAATTACTTACCAACTTTCTCTGTATCAGGCAATGTTTCTAAACTCTGATACATGGCTTGATAGTTGGGACATAACAAATCAGGCAGATGACTCTCAATGTTAGCTCTCTCTAGGAACCAGACTAAATTCCAATAAACGATTGGATGCGATTCCACGAACTCAGGTTCCGAAAGACTCGAGTCGCCTTCTCTACCTGGAAAAAATATTATTATATTATTTGTATAGAAATCCAATTTGACGAGATTTACACCCAGTATCTGGTAACTACCAATAAATACACGGCTTGTTAATATTAATTCACAAATATATAAAAAACTTACTTAATATAGATTCAAATTCCTTTCTCAGCACCAATGGGTTCAAATAAGGCACACTCAAATATTCCGCAACTGTTTGACCCGTTCTCCTAATCTGAAAAAATAACCATGACTAATATTTGTTTCTTGGAAAAATATAAAATAATTAGTCCTAAAACTATGTCTTACCTCCATAGAGAGTAATGGTACTGTATGTCGTCCACACGCGGTACATCTCGTGTTAAGATTGGAATCGTCCGCGGCCCACCCGGCCATTATGTCTTCATCGTACAATAAAGCCAAGCACTGATGGCACTGCGAACACGACGACATTAACACGAAGACACTTTCTTGATCACGGTCGATTTTCTCCTAAAATCATAATGAGCATAATTAAACTAGTTTAGGAGACTCGAGGTCGATAGCTTTGCAGCCGTACTCTCTTGCACGGCCACTATAGCTACAAAGTTTTCGAAACATCAGATTAAATCATTAAAATTAACGCTTTAGTACGAGTAGTACGTAGTATATTATTATATTTAATATTATTAAAGGAAATTATTTAATATTATTTTGCTTATAATTCCCGCTACAACATTCAGTAATTTGTTTCGACGCGTTTCGCCACTTCACGTGGCATCCTCAGGATACGTGAAGTGGCGAAACGCGTCGAGACAAATTACTGAATGTTGTAGCGGGAATTATAAGCAAAATAATATTAAATAATTTCCTTTAATATGGATTTCCGCAAAGTAACGCCTGAAACAACTAATAATATTTAATATTATATTGACTATAAAACTTACTGGCAAAGGTGGATAAAGATTGTCAGGCAAATGTGATAGCAATGTAGCCAACGACCCTCTTTCCATGGAATAAGCCAACTCAGCTTCACTCGATGCCCGACGCCCTCCCATACCGCTCTGCCATTCTGATAAGTCAAACAATGAATTTAGTTATAAGCGCGACCCATGAGAGAAGACAATACTGCTCTCGCCATGCGCCAGCTACTTCCAAGCTAATCCGTAAATTAATCCTTTTTTAATTAAGTAAATATATTTATTTACAAGATATAATATCCATTAGAAAGATCTACTTTAAAAAATATATATCACGTGTATTGGTTTCGACGGGGAATTGAATCTGGTACCTCAATGCAATATATACAGGCACAATAAAAATACTTTTGCAATTATATCCTCAATTTTAAGAGATATCACTTTTTCACCACTAAAGGACATTCAATTACCAACCCTTATTATTACTTATTTAACATCTTACCATCAGTATTAATTTCCGAAGAGCCATCATTCGTGGAATCGTCTTCGTACATTAAGTTACTAAGAGCAGTTGTCGCATTCCCAATTGCGCCCTTGACTGGCGTAGAATTCGCTGATATAACCTCTTTCATTTCATCAAATTTCTTTACCACGGTTGTTGCGGCTGACTTCAAACTGCTCAGTCCACTTTGTATGAATTCGTTTGATCTTTTGCCAGCTATACTGTTCGGGCTGTAACATTTGTAAATAAATCCTTATTAATGATATCTCCAATATGGCCAAGGTTATGGGCCGTTTAAGGGAACGTAGTGGAGGATCTCTATTCTTTGGGTTACTTCCCTTCAGGTGGCCATAATCTTGAGATACTTAGTAGAAAAAATAAAATTAATAGTGTAGGAAAATTGTAAAATTAATTATACATAATAAACACCAACAGAATTCATGGTAATAATAGTGAATCTAAAAAATACATTTAACATGCAAAAATGCAAATAAAAAAAATGTGTTAAACAATGATTAAAAAGAACTTCTGTCTAAGTTAAATAAGGAATGATTATTGATGACAGAAGTTCCAGTGGTCGTAGAATTGCACTGTGAACGCACTACATACCTGAAGTAAGTCTCGAGCGTGCCAGTGAATTTACTAAGTTTCATATTTTCCTTGCGCAATGATAGTCGAGCAGGCGAATAACGTCTAAATCAAACAAACAGGCAAGCAATCTTATATTTTAGTGCAATGGACATTAACAAAAAAATAGCAACAACTAAATTAATGTGATATTAGTTTATTAAAAGATATACACTGATATTTTTTAATAATCATATAATAAGCTACATTTAAATATCGCATACAATCTCAATGATATTTCTTAGTATAACTTTTCAATGATTTGCGTTATTTTGCTATCCACAAGCGAAGTCGCTGTTCTATGCCAATCATTGCTAGTCCATGTTTTTATGAACAATAGCACTTGAAAAAGTGATTAACATGCAGTCTAATAAGAGTGTTAACATGATATGTTTTAATTTTAAGTGCAGTACTTATTAAATGACTGAAATAAAACAAAGAATTTGGTACATAAAAGAAATTATATACTCAATATCTTTATTTATTATTTATGATCTAATGACATTAAAGAATTATTATTATCATAACTTTGAAAAATTGGAGATCCTTATGCAAAAGAATTCACCAATTTTATATTAATAACAAACTAAAACAAAGGCCTACAACATAGAACATTAAGTGCAATAATCAAATACAAACTCACCCAAAACTAATTTTCAATGTATTTCCGAGGCTCGCTAAACTAGATGAAACGGTACCAGCTGGGACGGTCTCGCTTCTGTGTAGTTTCCTATGAAAAGAGGAAACCATCGAAGTTATCGTGCTTCAAGGCAAAATTGGACTAGCTTTATTGTTACAAACTACGTTAGTTACAATTATAACTATGATTTTATAGTCTCCACTATGCCGCCTTAGTACTGAGATGAGTGCGAACAACCAAACTTGCAATAATACACGAAACAAAATCAAGGAACTGTATCCATATAACAGATGGCTGGTCGACAGGGCATACTCTTATCATACATAAAACAAATGGTTAGTCTACTGAAAACAAAATAAAAAGGAAGTGTTGTACCCATCAGGATTATGCGGCGTGTCATCTTGAAAGGAATTGCTACGTAAGTGAAATAATTTCGGATTAACACTATATTCTGGTCGGAGTGGAGGTGGCTCCTCTTCCTCTTCAGCTTGGGGCTCCGGCGGCGGTTCAGGCTCACGTAACGCCCCTAATGGATCATCTGCCAATACTTCCGTTCGTGGTGATATTCTGCCAAAATAAAGTAAATTCTGATAGAAACAAATGACAATAACATAAAGTGTAGCCGTCAGACTGATGATGGTAATAAATCCAGTTTGTTTCAAGACAAAAACTCGTTAACTTATGTAATCGTGTTTTGGGATTAACTAAAGTAACTGAGTATGAGAGTAGACAGCGCACACATTTAATGCAGGTTTCTGTATAAAATACATACTTGAGAGGTGATGTTTTTTTAATACTATTCAACTTTTCATTACTTTCTTCAGTTTCTGGCTCCTCGAGGAAGGTTAACGTGCGTGAACATCTCGATTTTGGATTTGACGCAGCTGAAAACATAACAATACATTTTTTAGCTAGAGTTATGGCAGTACTCTAAAATTACTTAAGTATATATTATTATTAGGGGCCGGATTATATGCATTTGCATATTTGCATATGCAAATGCATATTTAAGCCATTTTCACCGGTAATAGCATATTTTACTTAAGATCTGGTTATGATGCATATTATCGATACATTTTGAGGCAATCAAAGGTGTAGTAAATGACTTTGAGAGTGCTGAGTCAATGGCAGTTGGTCAGTCCAAGGAAGCATTTAACAATTCATTAATAAAAAAAATATAGCCATGATTTGCACACACTTTTCTAACATACCTGAAAGCATTAAAAAGCTTGAAACTCATGGTTTGACATTGACTGAAGCTATGCAAACGCAAAGAAAAGTTTGAAAACATTTTGAACAATAACCCAGGCTTTGAACGTTTGTGTCAAATTGATAGTTTCATTAATGGGACGGCAGAACTTTTGCCAGAAACTGTAAGTGCTAACATAGCACCAAAGTTCAAATTCTGCCCAGTTACCTCAGTGGATGTGGAGCGATCCTTTTCTACTTATAAATATATTTTTAATGATCAAAGACACAATCTTACCACTGAACATTTGGAACAATACTTGATTGTTTACGTTTACAAAAGCATTAAAAATTTGTAATGTGTGAAACATTAATTGTGTGTATGTATGTAAAATTAATATTTTAATAATGCACAATTTGCGTAAAATGTATAGGTAATTTACTAATTGTATGCTGATTTTGAAATAAAAAAATTGAAATGACTAGTTTTCTTTTGCTGGGTTCCTAAAACTTATCATTTAATTTAGCATATTTTGCTTATTTTCATGCATATTTTACCTATTTTCATGCATATTTCAAGCATTTTTCATGCATATTTGCATGCATATAACAAGCTTTTTATGTTGCATATAATCCGGTCCCTAATTATTATAAATATGAAAAAATATGAGTTCTAGAAGCTTTTGCAAAATAAAAAATAATAAAAACTTACTACTGATAAATGAAAGCCTCTGCAAATTCTGTAGTATTTGAGCATCACCAGCAAAACTCTCAGATCGTGTTAAAATCCTTAAATCGGTTGGACTTTCTGGACTAACATGAATTGTCTGTCGTTTCTCAACTGAATTCCAATTTTTCGTAGAATCTTTTTCTCCTAATGAGTTACTTCGCTGTCTAGTCTCATCAGAAAGATCTGGATTTGAAGGGAGGCCTGATATCAAAATGCCAGCAGCAGTAGAAATTCTAGGCGCCCTAGGCATTGTGTCTGGAGCAGGTCTTACAATATGACCACCACGACGACATAACGCATCGAAACCGTTCCATTTGCTTTCTGAGAAATTTCCACCTGGAAGTTTACAATAAGAAAATATAGTTCCCATAAAAGGAAAAAGAGAAACGTTCGGGTAATATAAGGCAACTTCGGGTTACTTGAACAAATGCAGATAAATGTTTTAGAGAGCATCTGAAAGTGGTAGGTTTCATAAACTATTTGTATTGAGTTATTTTCTTAAAGTGAGTGTTATTGTATAATTTTTGGGTTGAATTGGCTTGAACTCGATCTGACTGTTTTGTGTGATTTAAATACAAAAAAATAATAATTAAAAAATAGTAAATACAAGCAGCAACATATCGTAACATACGTTCAATATTTACCAGAATCAAGACTCGTCCGACTAACATTAGGTTCATAGGCGGCCAATCCTGCTAGGTTAGCTAACTCCGCTCCATCACCAACTGCAGCTGCTGATCGTACACGAGGTAATGTACTGCCTACAAAAATATATTAACAAACATATTTGAAATTTTAGAACATGTTTAATATTATGGTTTATTAAAAGGCAAAATTAATGAAAACTTACTGGCTGACCCACTAATTTGTAAATTAGTACCAGACCCTCTTCTAGCCTCACGACGAGCCCCGGCTTTACGAAATAAGGCAGCGCCCAATACAGCAATACGAAGTTTGTTCCATAATAATTGCGATCCACTGTGACAAAAGTTTTTATTGTAACTAAAACTCATAATAAATAGGAAAGTAAGTTCACTAAGCATGATATGAAGGTGGATCAGTGAGATACGATCTATGAGACACGATTCCTGACACGGAGAAATAACAGCATCTTCGGTTTCATGACGTCAATATGTATTGTTCACGTATTTACACTTGAAAACTGAGATAATAACCATCATCAGTCTGTCAGGATTGCAAGTAATTTAATCATCATACCTTGGCATATCTTGTGGCCACTGAGCTTCCAAAACGCATCTGTTATAGAAAGCATAGGTCAAGGCGTTGGGCTGCAACCCTGCCCTCTTCATGAGGAACAGAAGTTGAACGGCTAACACTGGGAGCGAGTGAATACCGCATAATTGCATCATCACCCGATAGCATACCTGACAAAAACATATTTAATTATTTTTAATTTTTTGAGTAGCTAATAAATCTGTCTTGTTTGTTAAGTGCTGCCACAGATATTAAACTAAATGAATTTTCTATATCAACAAATGGGTCCATAGTGCATTTATTTTTCACCGAAATAACACAATGATTCTTACCTCATCGCAAGGCACTCGTAATTTTGTAGCTTTTTCAAGTAGTTCAAAAGCCGCTCGCAAAGTGGCGTGTTCCTTGCCGCGATTGACCATCATACGACACGGTAATGACAAGAAGTACAGTGAATAACAAGCTCCAAGTAGACATTTCGCCCAACCTTCGTGAGATAGACATAATTTACGAGCTAACCTGTTGATGAAAAACAATTACATTTTTCTTAGAATAATGGAATTAAAGAATGGTTATGGTCCAAATATATATATTTTTTATACTTTGTAAGAATGTCGATTGTACGATACAGTTTAACCAACGCAATCTACCGGCAGGCAGCGGAGTAATCATTTTGTAAACGTTAATTTTATAAATAGTTTAGTCAAAATTATATTCTATGTCAACTACTTAATAAATGCAGCAGTGACATCTAATACCTTTGAGCAGCAGCAATCTCTTGTTTAGTCCTCTTAGCCATAGGTGAAGCCTCACCCAATGACTCGGCTGATGCTAATGCAGATTTCTGTGCAGCAGATAACATGTTCAAAGCCCCAGTTTTACTTTTTAAACCACTCTTTACTAATAACGCTGGATCAAGTTCGAATCTTTCATATTTGTATGTTTCACCTAAAATAAAATTAAATTCCGAAAAGAATTAAAAAGAGTAAAAGAGAACGAAATAAAACGTTTAAAACTTTATTCAGTATATTAATACAACACATGCAATAGATATGTAATTTAAAAAAATCAATTTTTATAAGAAAATCTTAAGAGTTAGCCAAATTTAATTAAAATTATGTTACTCATAAATTGTGTTAAGGTAGAGCGTCATAAAACAAATATTATAGTACAAACCCGGGCTTGGTGGATCAGGTGGCAAAACGAACACAGTCCTTTCAGATGCATTGGCGTTGTCAATGCCCAATAGAGGTTCATCAATCGCAGTCACTGATATTTTCTCAATACATTCATCGAAGAACGACAATCCCTGATCTACGTCGCAGACTAGTGACCGTTCTTCGATAAAACGCGTAAACATTTGTGTTCGCATCATAAGTGCAAAGAATCTGTGTTGAGTCTGTAGTGAATTTAAAAAAAAATTGATCAAGTATACTCCACTCTTGGTCGCTAGTTGGCACTAGTACAAACGATAATCTTCAAATGGATTCAGATTGGACTTGAAGAAAAAATCATTACAAAGGGATGCAGATATCGCCTTTGTGTTTAACGACACAGTGATCGTTTCACTTTCTATCGCTTATATACCTACAAAACTGTATCCATTTGAAAATCGCTGTGTACATTATCTGATAAAACCTTATAATTTTGACATGTCTAAAACTAACCTTATCTCTCGATCTTAAAAAAGCGTCCATATGAAATAGAGCATGAGGGTCTGTAGTGCCTACGGTCGGTGCTTTCGTAATGGGTATTAAAAATCCTCTGTAGCCTTGCAGTGTTACCACCATAAAACGAAGAAACGCTTCTTGTATCAGCAGTTCTAGGGCTTGCTGAAATTTAAGGATATTTTTAAAGAAGGAGACAAAGATAGTGCGTACAAATAAATAAAAGCTGCATTTTTTGTAATATTTGAAATGAGACCATATATTTGAAAAATAAAATTACCTCCTTTTTTCTTTTTTGAAAATCCCTATCAAGACTCGTAGTCGGTTCCCCATTATATTGTGAACTAGAGTGGTGCACTGGTGAGGCTATAAAGACACAATATTAAGACAATTATAGTATTTAAAATAAGAACGTTTCTGTGCGACATTACATGTCAAAATACGTTATAATGTTACCTAGCATTCCAGGTCGTATTTTGCTATTGAGCTTTTCTAAAGTTTGCTTTAAAACTCGCGCTTGACGTTTTGGTAGCACTTTTATCGAAATGTGCTTCTGCGATTCACATATCTAGAAAAATAAACAAGGGTGTTATATCCTATTATTATTATTGTCTACATTTATCAAAACCAACTTCACCAAAAAACTTACAGTAATATTATTAGTGTCTAAATCAACACAGGTGACATCTGGCGGTGGTTCATAGAGGTCAAAGAATCTTGAATCAACTCCTATTAAATAGGGTAAAGGTGCATGTAATACTTCTGCTAAACCTGTAGATAAAAAGTAATAGATACAACTAATTCAATGGAGATATTAAGCCTCGATTTTCTTTTTTTTTTTCTACATATAAATTTTACTAACCTAATGGACACAGAGGTATGTAAGGACACTGCCACTTGAATGGAAATAATAAACTTGATACTGCTTCGGAAACTGCGGTTAACGTATCTGGTCTGCAAAAAAGATATCACTAATGTTTATACCTACTTTTCTTTGACGATTCAATGGGACGATTGTTATGGATGAATCCAATCTAGATATTTCCTATCGATATATAATAAATATATAGTAAACTATGTATATGTAGTAGATACTAAAACCTCACCTTAAAGAGTGTATCAATATCTTCTGTTCAGTTATAGCTAGTGCCAAAACTAAGAGACAATTATCAGGTCCTAAATTGAGAAGTAATTGTCTGAACCCGGCACCACTTCGCACGAGCGGTTGATCATCCCTACGAGTAACTATGACACGATCGCTTGCATTTGTTGGTGATAACTGGAATTACATTAATAGCTATATGTAAAAAATAATAATTTTCTTTTCTGTGTGTTTATGAAGTTGAAGTTGGAAATACAAGATGTGAAATACAAGAGCTGCTAGCGCCATCTATCAGCTAGTAGTGGAGTACAAATTTTACTTTCCAATGCCACACTAAAAACCTTTACCTGTAATAATATTCTAGGATCTGGAAATGGCACTTCTTCTAATAAATGTGTTATATAACGTTCAATTGGAATATTTAACGGTTGTTTACTCCATGACATATCCTGCAATGAAACAAATACGAATTTAGGAATTTTGGTAAACACCAATAAAATTTCTCTTTATAAAGGCGTATGAATAGCGATTGCGAGTTTCATTTAGTATCTGGATTTAGTTCAGTTTTGTAGTTAGAAATGATGCTAACAAATAGTAAATTGACTCACAAGAATATATTGCAACCACCGTTCAAATGTATCACTGAACGGCCACCGTGACAGTAAACAAATACATTTATTAACATGCAACGAGTGAGTGGTCTGCGATACACCTCTCCGCCAACCGAGATCCTCCATTTGTTCGTCAGATAAATTCTCATGAGTGTACTGCTCGTAAAATGTCATTGCTGAGCCGTAGACCTGAAATATAATAATATTCAGTATAAATGAATTTTTTTCAGATTTTTGATCTACTTTTATTTAGCGGTAATAGTAATTTGGGATAAAAAATAGTTCTTTATGAAAAACATTACTGTTACTGGCACTTTTTATCAAGTCTGAGAGAGTGGTTGGTTTTTCTTTTCATTTTAAATTTAAAAAAATTACAAGGGTTTATTTTCTTCTTTACTTTTTTAATTATTCATATATAACGTATACAATAAGTTTGTAAATATCATATTCTTCTATTTTTTTCTAATAATTTAAATAAAATACCTTGTCAGTAGCATCAGCGACGGTCAAGACGAAGGTAGAGAAAACAGGTTTAGGTTTGGCTGCATTATTCGGCCACATTTCTAATGTTACACCCATTGGTAGACAAAACATAGGCACTGAGGTTGGAAACGCTAAACCACGGCGTTCTGTTAGTGGGTACCTGGGAAAAATACATATAATTTTAAAAGATTTTTAATATTCAATAACAGAAAGTTGTTAGTTACGCTTAAGCTTAAATAACTTCTTTAATTATAAATTGCCAAAAATGTCAGGAATACAAGTGATTGTTGCACACTATTCTTATAATTTGGCTTAGTATTGATTTTGATTTTTGAAGAGGGTGCTACTACATACTAATAAACAGATATATGTATAGCTACTTATTAAAACTCTTAGATTCATTAACATACAATTATCACACAGCTCAATGTAACTGAAGCATATTGTGTATATGTTAATTAACGTTAAGTAGTGAAAGTTCATTTCATATTCGCCTAAGAGTCAAAATTTATTTGGGCTACTTCACTTGTTATTACCTAAATAAAACTTCCGGTTTGTACGCAATCAAAGGAGGACGGTTCATTGATTTTTTATAACAGAGATAGACATCATTTCCCATTAGACCTGAAAAGGAAAGGAAACAATAAAACCTGTTTTGGTGTTAAGTGAAAAATTATTCAACTAGAACTGTGTATTGATTTCCGTAATTGATGTATAACTAAAGTATCTATATTTTCTAAGAGATAGAGAATCCTTGAAGTTCCAACTAATATAACATGTGGAGGGTTAATATCTAAATTTCAGCTGGTACCAATGTAATTTATTTACATGCACTTTGGATATTCAGAGTCATTAGTTCATTATAGGCAATATAATAAATATGAATAATCTTACCTTTATTTAAATTTTTAGGAATCATACAAAACGCATGCGGTGGCGTTTCGCCCTTGTTTGCAATAATAACGCATACATCCACAACGACTAACGCGTTGCATGGTGCACTCGGATGCGCCCGACGGAATGTTATAAAAGTCTTTGCAGTCGAATTGTTCACATTAGCAACGCGACCACCGATAGAGCTCAATACTTGTTCCGCATCTGGCATTAAACGCTCTTTTCCTTCGAACATTACACCTGAAATTAAATAATATTGTAAGTTAAATTTGGTTCTTATATATTGAACGTTTGACCGAAGTCAAATAAACGTAGCGTACAAAGGTTGACAAAACAGACTGCTCTCGTTACTTCCAATAGCAATAGTCAGGAAACAAGACTAGGTCAGTTCGCGATTTTACACATGAAAGTGATGGTACAATGACTGCATTCCGAAACCATTCTTCTAAATCTACTAAACCATTATTCCCTAAGCTATATTTAAGAAACTAAATATTCGGGATCAGCTTGGAAGGGTATAACGAGAAGCGTGTGGCCCTATGTATAATATTCCCAGGCCATTATAAAATAAATTATATAATGAATTTTTAATGTTTAAATGACGTTTAAAACTGTTCATTTTGTAGTATGAGGTTGTGAGTTAAACTTTACATGCATTAAAAACATTCTTGGATTTATGATAAGAAATAATGAGTCCCATATTTTTATTTAAAAAAGCAACAATTAATATATAATACTATGGCGTGTTGATACACAAAATAAATACAATGTTTATACTTTATAATTAAAATTCTTACTAATAATTAATGCTCTAATGAATTTTCTCATACAAGTAATGTTTGTATAAATTCTTAAACCCTAATGAAGGTTTGCTATCAAAGAAGTTCATTGCATTTTTAATCGAAACTTTCATGCGCCGCCAGCACAGGTCAGTAGGTCAGTCATTCATTATTTAATGACTTTATCAATTATTCAATTATTTTTATATGCTTACTCAAATCAGAAATACAGTTGCGCGAATTTGAATTTAATATGTATTAATTGTGTACGTGTTTTGGTACATTTTTGTATAAAATTTAAAACGTCACTTAACAAATAACATATCTAGTAATTAATACTATTCGTAACCGGAAGCGTTATATGATATATCTAATGAGTATTTTATTAGCGTTATTAAAAAATATAGTTGATATAAATCATTTTCTAATATTTTTCTGTTAATTACAAATAAATGCCTAAAGGCGGCGTCGCGTCTGTTATTAAAATTTTGAGACAGGAAAAAAGGATATATATTATTATCTCTAATATTAATACAAGTACAAATTTGACCTTTATTTTCCAAACAATAAGATTGTTAAACTAACCGTACAAAATAACAATTTACGACTGATTTTTTTTTGTCGACCGTACATACAAGTCAAGTGAAGCGTTAAATACAAATAGATAAAAAAAAGTTAACACAAAAAATGCGTTAGATAACAAAGTTTTCGCGCCAATTGTCAACATTTAGCAGACAATAATTGTTGCTATGTGACCCATAAATAAATGTGAAGCATAATTTTATCTAATATACGTACCGATAAAATTTAATGCACTTTTATACATTTATTGTTTGCTATATAAGACAAGTTTATAGGTTTAGATCCGGTTTTGCAATTAAGTACTAAAACAAGTCGTTTAACTTAATGAAAATGTCTTATGCTTTGATTCATAAAATAGGCCACGACCTAATATAAAGAAATGTCAAAACATGGATTCGTAACCAAAGTATCTTTAGTATTTTTATAGGCTTGTGATCATACACCACTGACACGTTTTCACTATACCAGCTTGAGGAGACACTTTTCATTACAGCTGGATAACGTAGCATGTAATTACATCTAAAACTAGTGATGCTATTGTGTACTCTCATAACCTTGATATTAACTTAAATATAACTAATTCGTGATATCAATTATCGTATAATATTTACTCACCGATATCAACAAGCGGCGGTCGATCTCGTCCCCGTCGAATACACAGGAAGCATTCAGGGGATCGTATCGACCCATGATTAAGGTCCGCTGGCAATCCTGTTGGCGTGTGAGCTAAGAACTCGTATCCACTCGGCACTGACTCCCCAAGGTTAGGGAATATTATTGCTGAAAATAACGATACATATTATTATTTAATTTTTAAGGCGAATGTTTCATTTGTTTTTTTTTTTTATTTAGGAATAGCTTTAGTTGCTATAAATATTTTTGTTTTAATCTTTTCTTTAAGACAATGATGGATCGCATTTATTACAAAATAAGGCAGACAGAATATTATTAATAGCTTATAAAACGCAATAAGTGAGTGCTTCAATGTAATCCAGTAAATGTAATTTGAATCTCAACGGTCGACATACTCTTACGTCATAACTAATCTCGAAGTCTATATTATCTTATTACACATAGATTATTATAATTATCTTACTAATAGACCTGTGTGTACATTACATTATGTATGTGTAAAACTAAACCATACCAATGGTTTTTTTCTAAACGAATTAATCGTAGCGATTATAACAACAAAAAACAATTCTCAGAACTTTAATGAGTAAGCAAAGGGCAAATAATACATTACATACATTTAAACACAAATATATGATTCATGGTTTGTTACAAAGAACCATTATTATCTTTTCTTAACTTTCTTAAGAATGCTTCCATTTGTCCGATAAACAGTGAAACCATTCAAAGGCATAGCATATTTAATGATAAATAGGCATTGAGTTAAATATACTAGAGAAGTATGTCAAACAGGATCTGTGCAAAGCAGATATATTAGCTCATATAGTGCGTAAACCGGAAAAAATATTCCTATTAGGTATTTTAAAATACGTATAATAATTTAGAAGACTTTATGCGGCTTATTATCGCGGGTATTTTGATACATATCGCGACTATAACAGCTATAGATAAATAAAAGTTTTTAAATCAAATCAACATCTCAATCACCATGAAGCCACAACTGTGTCCCTGATGATTTCTCTAGTATGTTCAGTTCAATGTAAATAAATAGGTCACAACTCGACATTGAACTTGTTCACTTACAATACGAGAATAAATTATAAATGAATTGGTTCGTTGTATTTCCTACGACGTAGGTGATACATTTACTTAGTAGTAAATGATACATACCTTTGATAGATAAAAATTGATATGTCATGATGCTATATATTAAGCCAATTTTTTTATTATTAAACAGTAACAGACGATCATGTCTACAATGTAAACACGTTCTATCTTTGAAATTTATATTTATTCATTGCTATCTTCCTTTAAAGAACCGGGTCAAGCGCAAACCGATTACCAAAATCAAATGCAAATAGGTCCCCTTACCTCAATCAAAGACGTATATAATTCTCGAGTAACGAACCCATAGAACACACACTATAAATTACGTCATTAATTTCGTATATATACGTCTCATACTTTTTACATAAGTCGGATGACGTTTTAGAGAACAGTAAATCTATTCTTTTATCTTTAAAATTTGCACATACAAACTTCCATGGCGTTACTTCGCAATTCACTATTAGGACGTGATTAGAAAAATATATTACAAGTAGGTAATAAAAAACACAGCCTATTTGTTCTGTCACTATTAGTATTTTAGAATTAAGTTAATGCATAAATAAATAGCGGTTGCTCCAAAAACTTTATACTCTACCAGGTGTAATAGTGTACATTTAATTTCAATATATGCAAAACAGGTTTAGCGCGGAATGCCCTCGTTTTTCCAGATGTAGGGACACCCGGAAACACCAAGTATAACCAGTTTGCAATTGCTTTAAATTACCAATTTCCTTTAAAAATATTTCGGCATTGATCGGTCGTGATATTTAAACTGTTTAAAAGTAATGTTTTAAATATACTAGAGCGGCTACGTTAAACTAAATGTGCGCAGTCACGGCCCATGCCCATGCATACAATTTTAAAATAAGTTAACAAAACAATTTAAATAAACCGCATTAGTCCATTTGAAAGCACTTAAGTACTTAATTTTTTATTTCAATACGCAATGCAACCCAGTCGGTTTACAGCGAAACCACACTTTGATTAGGTATGTCATTTGTGTTCACTGTTACTTGCATTGTGGTTTCACGAAGAAACCACTTATAAAAGTCAAAATAAACATTTAAGTTTTGCAAAAATAAAATATACTCCTTCATTTTTCTATACATAAAGAGTTATACCAAATGTCATTAAAATCGAAGGCAAATTCGGAATTTGTACTTCAAAAGTGCATATTAAGGCTAATAAGAGAAGTGCAACATTGCTGTTAAAAATTTTTTTCGTATAAAAATACCATAAAATAAAATATATTGAATTTAGTCCGCGCGCAAAGAAAGCAATTTAATTGCAGCCATTAAAAAAGTGAAGTAAAAATCCATATGTTATGAAAAATTCTCTTTTTAGAAGCACACGCTCTCCATATTTACTTTTATGGTAAGATTCATAAACATAACAAACCATTAATTAGTACTTTGAGCTGTCAAACTGACAGAGAAAACTCGCATCATTACTTTAAGCAATTCTGATATTAAGTAATGCTCATGAGTGTTAGCATTTAACATTTAAACTAATTTCATAATTTTTAAACGTTTAATTCCCCATATCAAATGCAATTTCCTATAATGATAAGACAATTTGGGTCAACTTGATTCATAATACTACTACATAATACTAATTTTTTACATATACTTAGCTTACGATGTGTTGTAAAGTTAATCAGAAACACGTCATTATTCTAATAGTTTTCTGAGGAAATTAAAAGGACTATCAGCTGAATATTCAAACGTTATTCAAATTTTACGCTTACTTAATTTTACATAATCTTTTCCCTTAATTTTTAACATTATAATTAGCTATTGAATTCGATATATTACAAAAGTAGTGATATCGATTTTATTATTCAGTCAGGATAACCTCATTCATTATTTTTTTTAATTTAACGAAAACAATGACAGATCTATTTTGTACCTTATTAGATATAGAGGTAAGCTATACATATAGATTAAGAATGTCTAGTTTCTAATAATGTAATTTTAATAGACCAAATGAAGATCAATAAAAGATTTTATTTGGCGTTTTTAAATCATGTTCACAAATAACATAAGATAACATTATAGACTAAAGTTGTGCACGATGAAAAATGTGCTGGAATATTGGAAGGTAATTTACACAGGTTGATTAACTGGGACTAGCTGTAAAAATAATAACATGAGATTTCAATGAATAAGACAGACTTAGGGCTTAAATTCTTCTTCACATTCTTTCCTTTCTGTTATTTACATATTAATAAGCAACGATTAAAACGATTTCTTATAAATATGTGTAACAGAATGTAACGACAGCTTGGTCACCGTAGACAGTTGCAATGGATTATTATCATTTGTCAAAAATAAAGTCAACAAAATTTTAAGAATGTGATTGGTCTATTTTGTTTCGTACAACTGAGTGACATTTGAATCAGAGTGACGTTTTGATCTCTACTCAGATAATCTCTGCTTGAGTGAGAGTTTCTGAATACGGGTAGATTCTAAATAAATAAATATAGATGTGCTAATGGTTAATGACCTTTTCCATACAGTTTGAATAGAGATTAGACAACAATAGAGTTGACAAATAATCGAGGTCAATTTTTGCCCTATGCACTATTTATCCATCAATAGGTCATAATAAAAATGATATCATAGTAGGTATTATTTATAATAAAAGGTTGTTGACATCTTTTTTGTTATGCCCATATTAAAATACACCCACATGTCTATTCCTTTTAAATTGAGTAGATCAAAGTCCCCAATTTTATTTGTTATTGTAGACCACTTGCTATCATGTATTATAATAAGTATATATTGTGTTTATTGAGTTATTTGTTTATTAATTTTATTTTCATTGCACCATATATCACCACCCAAACTAACAAAGGTTAGCTGATAAATAATGCCGACGGCATTAAGCTTGCCATGTACTATTTTGTGCAATAAAGAATTTAGTTATTATTATAAATGTAAATTTCTACAAGTTGTATTGTGACCACAAATTGAATATCTTACTTATTTACACAATTTTATGAGATATACTAATTCCATTCATGGATAGTCACTAGTGTGATCACAACCCCTAATAATTTTTTCACTCACATATACCTCTTGTTGATCCTCCTCTACCCCTAGTGTCAGTGGTGTAAGTAATAAGAAGTTAGTATTTAAAGTAATTGAAATCAATATGATCAAAATCGAAATGAAAACATTTAATTTGCTACCTATCTGCTTATCCTATTTAATAAAAAGGTGTTAATAATATAACTTATAGACAGTAGGAGAGTAGAACATAATAAAGAAACAGTATTTTCTAAACTTATAGTATTATGCAATATTATACTATAGTTATAGTTTAGTTACCACAGACCACTATTTGCATCATATTACTCTTAGTGGAAACCTAAAGGTAGTCATGACGTATGAAACCAACTGTAACTTAAGACAGTCTCAGATTTTCACGTTAGAAGGCCATACATCACCATTTGCATCACCATTTCTCATAATTCACAAAATAAAACCCTCACAAACATATCACCAAATTTGTTGTCGTTATCGTTAATGACAGCAAACAATTGCGATGATTGGAGACATTGCTTTTTTTAAAGTTGCACTTCAAGGCAAAGGTCTATACAGCCTGATCTTTCGACAACCATACAGCTTCGAATCGGCTCAATTTAGACATAAAAAACGGCGGCCGTTTTTTATGTCTAAATTGAGCCGATTCGAACCTCCAGCGAAATTTATACAGCAGAGCTTAATATTGGCTCAATTGAAACATAAAAAACAACAAAAAGCGGCGCCGCTTTTTGTTGTTTTTTATGTTTCAATTGAGCCAATATTAAGCTCTGCTGTATAAATTAATAATATTTATGGTTACTAAAATTTGATTTAAAAAAAGTATTTAAAGTTTAGATGCCTTTGCCTTAAAATGAAATTTCAAAAAAGCAATGTCTTCAGTCATCGCCATTATCAAAAACAAGTTTGGTAATAAGTTTATGAGTTTTTCTAATTTTTTTCAACTTTTTAGGATATGTATGGCCTTCTAACGTGAAAATCTGTCTATCTGGCATGGAATTACGTGTTTTAAAGGTATGTACAAAAATTAAATTGTTGCCCACAAAGTTCGAACCCAACCCGTTTATTGTATCTGTCCCATTGTTGGTGTTTAAAATAATATTAAATAAATATATGGCTTCACATACCTTCCTAATCTGCATATAATGGGGTATAAATTTTAAAGACTGATATATCATATAGTCTGAAGTAAAAAATTCCTAATATAATTAGAGAATTCTAAATATTAATAGTAAGTACTTAAAAAAATCAACTTACCGATATCAGTAATAGGAGCTTTTGTACTGTAGCCTTTCAAGTGTCCCGAATCAGATTCATCCAACAGTTCAGGTGCCTCTGGTAAACCAGCAACCACAAAATATTCTGCTACTCTACGCTCATCCATTTTCGTAAAATCACTAAAATTAATTTAAAGTATGTAAATAAATACAAACACGCAAATACTTATGACATTTAAAAAATCTATATAATAATAATGTGAAGTGCACATAAGTTAGATTTGGGTAATTGATGTATTAAATATTAATAATGCAAGTTCATTTATTTTATATTTAGCAAACAACAATTAATATATTTGTATGGACATATTATTGCGAGTTTAAAAATATCAACATTAGATCCAACCTAAAATTCAACTAACATTCAAATCGAGATCACCATCACATAGGCATTGTTAATTAGTTATTATGTGATTTCACTGTTTTAAAAATATTGAGCTTCATTCCAATGTTATAATTATAGCACAACAGTCACTCGTGATTATAAAACATTCAACATTTTTCTCAAATGTCAACCAACGACCAACGACAAACCTGAAACCAGCGACGAACAAATTCCATCCTATCCGTAGGGTTGCCAAGTTTTAAAATTGTTGGAATTAAAGACAAGGGTTTATCACCTATGCAGCTTAGTCTTTAGTAACTTTATTATTCAGAGTAACTTAATGGATAATATGCTTTCGTTATTATTATAAATCATAGAAAACCAGGCCTTTCCTTCTTAACAACGCCAACGCGGTGATTTTTCACGTAGGAGAAATGGACACATAGAATGAAATAAAACCAATAAATAATATTAAATCTCTTTATTTAGACATCAATAATAAGGTCTTTTTGGGCCTTACTTGAAGGTGATAATGTATTGATGATCTCAATATCACTAGGATCGTTAATATGTGCTCCTGATAATAATAAACCTAAATACCCTTCAATCTCACAAACTCTCTTACAAACTTCAACTTCATTGTTAATTTGTTTCGCTAATCTCTTATATAGAACTATATTTGAATCTTCAAATGTTTTAACTTGAGTATCAAAGACATCAACAAATGCATTTGCTGTATCTATAACAGTTCTAGTATATCTTGATATACCAATGTTATCTATGCAAAATTTCAATAGATGTCCAATAAATTTACTATCAAGACCAGATATTGCAGAATGTATTGTTTGCCTCCTTAATAATTCATGTAAAAGAGATAAAGTATTCTCTGGCGATTTGGTCCTGACATAAGGTTTTAAAACCTCTTTCAACGCATGTGTATATTCAAGTTTCCTGAGCCGATACTCATATTCAGATTGTCCGACTTTAGTTTTACCCTTCTTTCTTGGAGTTGGCGTTTCCTGTACTGGTTTGATCATTTCTTCATCAACATGGTCTGGTGCAAATTTATAACTATTCACTTTTTTGTCACTTGTTTTCTGGACTTGGTCTCTCTTTCTAAGTGATATGACACCATCAACCATACCAACTGCTAGAACTTCATCATTTGCAGAAATTGCCATACTGAGGACAGCATTAGGGTAGTCAATAGTATGAACTACATTGAAGTTAGTGATGTCATATATTTTCACATGTCTATCAAGAGAGGCAGACATTAATCTGCTGTTATTGCATGCTAATCGTAGTGTTGTCACAGTTTTATGATGTTGTGAAATGTTAGATAACAATTTTCCTCCATTGAAGATATCCCAAACTTTAATCTCTGTTCCGCCAGCACTTATGAATATTCCTCCAGATGGTAAAAAGAGTGTTGACTCAACAGGGCTACCATGGTTGACGGTAAGAATTGTTTCATTTGATCTGCAGTCATAAAGTTTAACAATATGGTCATATCCACCAGATAGAATAAGATCTGGAGACACAGGACTCGCAGCTCCAGCTCTTACATAGTCTGTATGTTCAACAAAATTTGCTATTTTTGCTTCTGTAGGAATATCCCATAATGCTACAGTTTTATCATCAGAAAAGCTTATTACTTTAACTTGATCCTTGGTAAAAAATGTTCTATGTACCTGAAGAAATTTAATAAACAAAATTAAAATTTTAAAGAGGATGAGAATTGTAGACTTGACCTATATAACTAATTTAAAAGACTTCATAATATTTACTTTTATTATTTTAATCCGAATTTTCAATAATTTTGCTGCCATTGTGACCATGATGGGACAGGTTATCAAAACATTGGATTGAAATGATAAAAATAAATAATATTATTATTATCATCTTTTAAACTTAATTTATTTATTTATTGGGTCTACAAACAGAGCTCTACAACTAGACTAATATGTCAATAATAATAATATGTTTGCACAATCATGCCTATATAATTTATTTTATTACTTTTCATTTATAGTTACTTACAGGGGCAGTGTGTCCTGTAAAAACACGGAGAACATTTTTAGAATGTACATCGAATAGTTTAACCACCGATTCTTCACTCCCAGCTACCAACATCCTCCCATCACCTCTATATGAACCTCCATATGCAGCTTGAACAAATTTAGATATGTTCTTTGTCACTAATTTTGTTATAGGATTGTAAACCTTCAAAAAAAAGTATTTATTTGATTTTGCGAGTTTGTTTAGCATCATGTAAACAGTAACTCACCTGAACCCTAACAGAACATGTGGCTGCAAAATAATATGGTTCCTGAGGGCAGAAATCCAAATAATCTATCGCTCCAAACTCTTTGATTAACACAGAGGACTGAAAAAAAGGATATATATTTAAAGATTTACTGACATAAACACAGTTAAAATTAACATGATGCATACTTACACCAAGGTTTTTCCAATAATTTGCATCTGCAGTGGCTTCGGTAGTTGGTTTCTGGTAAACCGCTTTATTTGTCTTCTTAAAGGGATACGAAACGTGAGACATTATAAAGTATTTTAATCATTTGTACATTAAAACAATTTCATACACACATTCAAGCGAAACTTTTAGGTTATGTTTATTTTTTATTTTGACAGTTTTTTTTTTAAATCTTCACTATGAAAAATATATACTTTATAAAAGATAATGTAAATATTAAATTATGTAAATGTATCAACTTGTCATAATTAATTTAATGAATTTGCATTTACTTATCTGTATAATAGATTTATTAATTATTTGGACTATTCGTCATTGTCTCTGATTAAATTATAAATATTACTGTCAAAAGATGCAACATTTTGCGTAAAAGAATAAATAGTTTGTGTGTTTTATGTAATAATAACCCACCTGGAATTGTATATCTGTCGAACATGTTTAAGTTATTAAATCGGCACAGCCGCCGAAGCTTAGTTGTTAATATATTTTGTGAGAAAAATTTCGAGGTTAGAAAAGCCAAAATTTATTATGCTTATTCTGCTGCAGGCTCAGTCAGATTCGCTTCTACAGGAAGTACTAAGCCGGTGCTGGAAAATATACCAGAACCACCACCTGTACCTGATATTCCTGATGTAACAGAGGTTGCTGCACAAACTTTAGCAGCTAATGGAGAACCAACTTTGGCAAGTTTGGGACTTGCAGGATATAGTCCTGTTGGGCTAGCACAAAGAGCGCTTGAGTTTTTACATGTAACTATGGACATACCTTGGTGGGGATCTATTCTGATCGGTACTATCGTTGTACGAGTCGCAATGTTTCCATTAGTTGTAATATCACAACGAAATGCTGCTATCATGAACAACAATTTACCAGAAATTCAGGCCTTACAATTAAAAATGACGCGGGCCAGACAGAGTGGTAACCAGTTAGAATCAGCTGGATATGCACAAGAAATGGTGTTATTTATGAAAGAAAAAAAATTAAATCCCTTAAAAAATATGATCGTACCCCTTGCTCAGACACCATTTTTCATATCGTTCTTTATGGGTTTAAGAGGTATGGCTAATTGTCCAGTAGACAGTTTGTCGTATGGAGGTTTATGGTGGTTTACAGATCTCACTGTACCTGACCAATATTTCATACTACCTGTAATAACCAGTTTGACAATGTGGGCTACAATTGAGCTAGGTGTGGATGGAGGTAAACTACAAGCACAGAATATGCAGATAATGAGATATGTTCTCCGAGCTATCCCACTCGTCATGATCCCTTTCACGATAAACTTTCCAGGTGCTATTCTTCTTTACTGGTGTTCAAGTAACTTTATTTCTCTTGCTCAAGTAGGTTTGTTGAAAGTGCCTAAAGTGAGAAAGTTTTGTAAGATAGATCCCCTACTGAAGCATTCGCCTGAAAATTTGCCTATCAAAAAGAAAGGATTTGTCGATGGGGCCAAGGAGTCTTGGACGAACATGAAAATATCTAAAGAATTAGCAGATAGACAAAGAATAGATGAAATGATATTCACAAAAGCCGGTAAAGGACCTCTTCAAAAAACATACAAATATGACCCAACAAAGTCTTTATCGAATATTCAAGCTAAATCAAAATAATTTTGTAATTATAAGTTTTATATTGTAGACATTAATTTAAAATAAATATTCACCAAAACTATATTTTTTTTATTTGTGTTATTACAGTTTTCCTAGAGATATCAGATTTTTTGTTTCTTAATACTATTGAGAAATATTTTGACATTGTTTATGCTGCTTCGTGCCAGTTGTGTTGGTGTGCTGGTGATATGACCAACCCAATTAAACAATTTTTCAAAGTTAGGTATACAAGCAATATCTGGCAATAATTAGATACTGACGAGTATCTGTATTCTGAATGTATAAGGACAGCTAGATCCAAATCAAATACCTATCTAAATAAATATTACACATATAATATATTAGTATATATTTATGAATATGTAAATGACCCAAGCAACTTTTACAAGCTAACTATTAACAGTTTTTTAGTTTTATAAGTTAGGTAGGCTCCAATTTATGTAAACTTAGGCTAAGTTAGGTAATAAGTAAAAAATGTCAAAAGGACCATTAAACAAATCTAAATAACAATAAAATAAGATTTCGTAGCGCTGTTTATACTAAAGCAGGACTAAACTAAAGCACGCAATTACAGTCGTTTGGAGAGGCTCCGGAGTGCTCTTAACTTTATTAACCGAGGCAGAATTAATAACTGGGTAAAACATGCCCGAAAAGGACGCTTTTGGTCTATGAAAGATTTTAGGTTCACTAGGGAAAAAGTTGAATGGAAATTGAGTTTCCAAACAAGCGAGTAATATTTTGTATAATATATTTTTTAATACTAGGAAAACACATAAACATAGAAACAGTGGACCTATCATATCATAATTACTGTTATGTTTTGATCATTTTATATAGTCATCGAAGTTCTTTATTATGCACGGAGTAAATATTGATGTGATGCTGGTGTTTCTGCACCTTTTGAAAAAGACTAACGTCATTTTTAGCTTAAAGTCTTTATTATGCGACTTCAAGCATAACTACGACCACTATGGCTATAAACTTTCAATTCGTTGGTTTAATCATGGACGAATAATGTAAAAAATAAACTCGATATTAAACTGTGTAAATAATTGTTTTTTAGAAAGAGGCGTTTGAAAATACAAGTTCATAAAATCAATATACGTGTTTGTTTATTGTGGCTGACTGTACAACGTTTTTCACTTTCCTTCCACCGATCCCTTATTTTTCCTTTCATATTGAGGGGTGCAGTGTGTATTAGGTGAAAGACTTTCAACAAAAGGAAGGGTAGGTACTTAGAGCGGGAGATGTCTCATGGGAGCTCGATAGGTACTCGTAAGTTTTTCTAGTCACTAAATACCAGCTTATAGATATGTTTTGTATTATATTTTAGTGTAATTATTCTTTTAGTGGTATCTTAGTTTATTCGCGAACTACTTTGAAATATTTTATGCGGTTTTAGCTGCTGTATTGGCATTGTCTACTTACATACTAATGTCACAATAATATATAATAAATCTACTATGATGTAGAAGAATAGCTGCTGTATAGGGGCATTGTCATCCTATTGTATACCTAAGGGTAAACATAAAATGACATAGATTAGCAGCTTATTTGAGCTGCGAGTATTTCTGACAGCATTTAAATATAAATCGAAGCTTTCAAAAAGTTTAATTAAAATATCAAAATAGCGTGAACAACTGTATAAAATACTTAATTAGATAGTGAAAATTAATTGTGTTTAAAATATTTACATTCACAGGTTTTAGGCCTGATTGTCCTCTTTCTTAAAGTTTGTCTTAAGTGTTAATGGGCCATCCTTTGAAACCAGAACTTACAATTTTAGAGTGGTTTCGTGGACAAACTTTGTCTCCAACTCTGTTTCTTAATAGTGTAACTAGTTCATTATAAGGTCGGCTAAAACTTTTACTAGTCAGCAAGTTCGTAGATAATTAATAAGTTAAATTAATTATCGTTAAATTAGTACGTAACGCAGATTAGCAGGGTTCGATTCCTGGACGAAACAAACATTTAAAAATATTTTTTATCGATTATAGATAGTTTTATTTTTTAATTAGATATTTATTTCAGCTTATTATATATATAGTTATTATATGCTCGTGTTGTGTTTGTCCTCATATCAATAGCATTAAGTATTTTCCCTGAATTATAACTGTATGGTGTGTTGTATACTTGTAGTTCGATACGCTATGATAGTGCGCCAAATATTGGGTTAGGACACTTCGGTCGCTCTCACAATCGATTAAGCTTTCAACAGCATCCATCGTCTTTATTTACGCGAAAAATCCAGTGGAGGGCGACAAAAAATAGCGCATTCCAACCACCCGCTGCGACCGTAGGACAGCTTGAGTTTCGTTAGATCCCGGAGATTTATATCGCAAATCTGCGGAACGAAGGAATATTACAGTTGTGTTATGATATATGGCACACCTGCTGAGTTAGAACTGCAGTATTGTTACGGATTTTATCTGTATCAAGCAATACGTATCGCTAATGATGTACTGAAATGCTTTTGTCATGTCTTTCTTCGTTTCTCTTTTATCACGTAGCAAACTAAACAGACAATACAATTTTAAAACCTCCCTTCAAAGTTTTATAGTATGCTGTATAGTAGTTTGTATAGAAACAGACAAAAAACAAAAGAAACTATCACAAGAAAAATTATTGAAGATAAAATGTAACAAAACACAATTGGTAGGTACATACGTAGGCATTAACGTAATAACGGAACACTAATATTATTTCCCAGAACAAATAAGACATATGCATTGATTTATAACTGTAACGCCGTTAGAATAATATGTCTTAGGATTTTCCGTGTTTCTTTTTCAATATTTCAATCTCTGCCCCGCTGTGAGGCAAATTGTTCGTTATTTACTATTATTTCTAAATAAATCTTAAGAAAAGAAAAATTTTACGCTTTATATCCAAGGTCGTGGACAATATTTTCAAACATTTTTATGATATTTGATTCTATTAATCTCAAAAAATTTCGAAGAAAAAGTTGATGATAGAGAAATTTAGAAAGAACTTAATTAATTTCCAATTTCCAATAGCAGATAGATTAACGTAGGGTATTGGGTATTGGTACAAAAATTCTCCGATTTATCTTAGCGTCGGAAGGCAAACGTAAAGCTCTTTAAGTTCTTTCGTTGGATCGTTTTGTTTGTTTAATACTTTTCCCTTATTCCAACAACCCTTCCGATTGCGTTTCTTCGACGAAACTTTGTAGATATTTGAGAATGAGATGAGCAGTTTCTTTGTCTGACCTATATAAAGTACTATTAAATTACGGCAAATCTTTGATATAAAGATAAAGTGAAAGAAACAACGAAAACGTGCATTAATCTTAATACTTTTTTGGTTTAGATTTCACAAGGCAGACTCAATATCGATATAATACAAGCAAATACCAAGGGAATGTAAATAGTACTACCAGTCATATTACCAACAGTCAAAGATTAAATTATGAATATTCCGAGATAATATCAAGTGTATATTTAGGAGAGTAATAAGAATGTCGATTTCCATAACTATAGTGGTCTGCCTTATCAGGAACACGTACAATATAATTTGCCTCCGACCCTTTAATAACGACCGCTGGCCCCAGATATTATCTATTACATGAATATTGGACAATACTGCATTAAATTCGATATGTGGTACGTTTATTTTGCCAATGAATTCTGTTACAGATCATTGAGTGCGCTATAAAGATAACATTAGTGGATTAATTCTGACGTAATAAATGATACTTATCTCGGTGTAATTTCTCAAGATATCGATTGAAATATGTAATTTGAGGATAGTTAGTATATATTATTATTTCATGTATTGTATGTACTGTGTACACTTAGTTATTATTTTCTTTACATTGCACCAAATATCAACGCTCACATCGACAAAGGTTAGCTGGTAGAAAATGTCGACGGCATTAAGCTCGCCTATGTGAAAAAATTATATTTTGAAATAAAGAATTCATTATTATTATTATAGTTCATATATACATATGATAGTATTGCAAAATGCAAGGAGATTCCTTGACAGATACAACTGGATCTAGGCATACGACTCAACTAACAGATATTTTTACTCCTATAATCTTTCAGAGATTGAATTGTAGCTCAAGATATAATGTCGTAATGAATAAGTAAATTATATTCTTTTTATATTTATTAAATCTGTATTTGGTTGATTGATAGATCGATATTTTGGTTAATAATATACAGATATGTAAGCGATATGTGGGTAAATTAATTAATATACAAGGCTTCTATTTATTAAACAGGTACATACACTTAATAAGTATTAATTATTGTACTCATTATAATTAACTGTATATAAATCAAAATTAATTCGTGAAATAGTTAAATTATTTCATTTCTTTAATAAATTGTAGGTGATTATGGTAATAAACATTTTTTCTGTTGTTTTTATTCAATTCATTGATTTACTTAGAAAGACCTCGTAGTCGTTACGATTAAGAGGCAAATGGACAATAAAGGCATTTTTATTGGAAAGCTTAATAAATAAAACAAATAAAAATTAAAATAATTTATTTGTAGTTCATATAAGCTGTCGCTGTCTCTGTCTCTGTCAATTTCTTTCTTCTTCTTTCAGTGAAGGTATTTTTTTTTCAGTGATATAATTCTTTCAATAGTAATTAATGTTTTCAAAGATACCGCAAAATACTTAAGTAGAAAATTTTATTACAACTCGGAATTGCTAAAGCAAGTTTCGCAAAATGCCATAGACCGCACTAAATGTTCAAAGTAAGTGCAAGGGTACACTGCAAAATGCACAATAGTTTTCGCGATTGCAAGAAGAGCGCCACTCTACATTCTAGACCTCGTTACGTGGCATATTTGTTCATGCTCCGCGAAACCTTACCTCACACTCATCTGTTTTATTGAAGAATTATTTACCAATGCGGGTTGCTGAGTTTCAAAGTAAAACAAAACTTTCTATTCGAGTATTATATGTATGTGCTATTATTAGTAAACACTAAGGTTCTTACGCTGCAACTGAAATAATTAAATCTTTCTATTAACTTTTGCTTCCTGTCTGTTACGAGTATTGGTAATATATACGACAGTACGTACATTCAGGAGCTGTATTCTTATATTGAACATCATTAAACAATATTATAATTTAAAAAATTCATTAAAATGTCAAATACCCTATCCTAGTAAATGCTGCTATCGTATACAAATATCTGCAGATAGTCAACATTAACGTCCAGATTAACATGGTATACCCGGTTACAACAAAGCTGATTCTGGAATGCGACTAGGTCCCTTCACGGGTGTTCACGCTTGAAAATGGTGTTATAACTCCGGGTCGTACTGGGCTAATAACCATCGTTAGTTTGGCTACCCTATTAATACGCCGACAATATTGTTATTTTGTTTTGTTTTTATGTTGATACTTTTTTATTAGGTATATGTTTAAAATATTGTGGATCATTTACCTTTCCCTTAAAGAAAGCATTATTTTTTTGTTATTATAAAGTGTGAAATGCTTTACGTAATGAAAGTGCATCGTTATATTTAAAGAATTGTCTAAATGTCTAACTACAGATATGTTATAGAAGAATAAACGTGGAAACTTGGTGGAAATAAATCAGCTTCATAAGATACAAACTTAAAGGCAGGTCTTTTTGTTTGTTCCCTAGTGCAGTGTCGCCTGTCACAGAATGCATTTATAACGCTGTTGCGGACTAAATGAAAAATTGAAAATACGCTAAAGAATTTTCTTCGTGTTGTTAAAGTTTTTGTAAGTGACTCACCCTTCGACTCCATAATAAAACATCTCTTTGTAATTTGTTATTTTCGTTTTGCCCTTTGAAGTCTTATCATTCTTACCAAAAGAAGATTTTCTACTTTTGTAAAGATGTTGTTGTACAATTTTTGCTTTTCAACAAAGTGTTAGAATTTAACTTCAAAGATGAGGATTATTTGTTGAGAACTTCAAACTCTTATAATATAAAATAAATATTTAGAATTTCACGGACATTGGAAAATAAAAATATATAATTTTATCATAACTATTTTGTTTTTTTTTTAATACAAAGATATTTATCATACATAAACACTAAGAGCCCAAAGTACTTATAGTATATAAAAAAGTTACATAGTTACTGTTTAAATTATCGATTGCAAGTCATATAAAAATAGATTTAATAATGAATATTACGATTTTGTATCCAAGGATACTGATTTAATATGGGCAAAATAATCATTAACTGAATAAAGGTGGGCGTATTGATGTATTTAATATATGACTGGTCATTCTGTTTAGTTCATTAATTTTATCTCTCCAAAACCGCAGACTCTTGGTCAATTCCCACATACATTTTCATTTCAACGCCTTTCAATTTTGTAATTGGATATCTTGGTCTTTTGAGACGTAAAAACTATATAAGTACATATAAATAGAAATAGAAAACATACATAGTTAAGTATAATCAAGTTTTTTAAATGGTAGAAATAGAGTTAAGCAAGTGATCTGATAAACTTATAAATGCATTCTTTTTCGCTAAAGACATAGTATAGGTTAACATCATTTTAAACTTAAGAAAATAATAACAACTATTGTGAATATATTATTTTTAAGGTCGTTCGTCGTAATAAATACACTGCTCCAATAGTCTATCCTACCATACTCTAAAAAAATTTAACAAATCAGTTACTCTACTACTTTTTGTTCCATCTGTATTGAGATTGGTTCCGGGAGAGTAAAGGCGTGTTTACCCGACTAGCTAACTTGTAATAAACAAGTGAAAAAGCGGCGACGTTCAAACTTAATTTGTGTCTTACTGGAAACAAATAGGAACATTTAACTTAATTCATAAGAATAATGTCTTCTGTATGTAATTTTACATTTGCTGTGACAAAGAGTGCTATAATTTACTGCCTTCGTCGACATCTCATCACGGTCTCCCATCCTTGTATGAGCAAATATGCCACGAAGAGTTCTTGAATACAAACTAGAGATGGCGAGGGCAATTCCGTTGAGTGACATGGCATTTTAAAAAGGGTGTTTACTGTTTGCTTACACATATTTCAACATTTCTCATTTCCCTTAAAAATTTCCACGATTATTTAATTTTCTCCGTTTTACATGTAATTAAATTAGCTATGTCGTATAAAACCAAACATTTATACCTAGAAAAACGTCATTAGAGATCCTTTGTAACGAACATATTTTCTTGTTGAACAATTTGAAATATTTTTCAGTAAAGATGTAAATAAGCTTAGAGATATCAAATAAGCTCGATTGAATCAAAACATCAGAGCTGTATTATTAACTACAGTTACCTTTGGATCATACCTGTTATGGGTAAATGACCAAGCCTCCCGTATTAGCCATCAACTATTAAGCTAAAAGTGCGTCTTTCTATTAATCTGATTCAATTGCCGGTTTGACAAATGGTTTTTTCAATCTTATATTAAACTAGTGGTTTTTCTTCACTTAATATCAATATAGCTAATATTAAATTTGTATTCAAACTTTTAGTAACTCGTGAAAACTATTCAAACATTGCAATGATAAATTAGGGGGGTTGAAAACTAAGCTAGTTGGAGTTTGTAGGTATTAGGGGGCCTGTCGGGCTGGCCAGGGGGGCTGTCGAGGTAGTCCTGATATATAGCGACGCGCGCGCCACCTGCGGGCCCGACAAATGCACACATCACTCATCACAAGAATTATGGAGGTCCGCGAATATGTATGTGTTCCCTATTTTTGTACTTTTCGTTTCTTCTTCTTTCTGGACTCGTAACTTAAGAGTATCTCCAAGGTGTAGGTAAGAAGTTATTCATCACATTTTATCTAAAATATATTTTTAATTATTGAAATAAATGTACCCATTATTTTTGTTAATATTTTTAGATTTGTAGAATTTTTAATTATTAACTACATAACTGACACTGCTCTCTCGTTATACCAAATTCATATCTATTATTTGCTGTTTATGTTTTTAAATAGAACGGAGCAAAAGTAAAGTAAACAACAATTATTAATTGGAATTATCCTGTTTTCGAATTACGAGCTGAATTATCTCGGACAAGAGACCCTTAACAAGGACAAAAATAAAAGAAAGCTAGAACGGACGTACAATCATTTAATGAATTCGCAATTTGCATACCGGCGATCCTGCGAGGAAGAAGTATTTATCTATTTATATAGAAATGTTAACACCACCTTTGTTTATTAGTTGTCAATAAACTATTCTTATTACTTTGTATATATTTAAAGTACTGGTGTATTTTCGATATTTAAAGTTACATACATACTTACTGATTTGATCTTATCTGCTTTTTTTTTTGTTTTAACTTGAATTTAAAAAATAAAAACTACATTTCATGCGTTTAACTAAACATTTTCGAAACAGTTGAATAATCCGATCGAGAAAGGTCTTCACAGGGTAGACCCTCGACATTGTCTTCAACTTTTACAAATAAGCACAGGTTTACATATAACGCATTGACGCGCACTTTCCATACCCGTTCCCATAGGGACATAGTATCAACATGTTTTGTATGTTATCTTAAAATATAGAATAATGGTAATTTTTGACTTACCATATGATATTTTTTGTTAGGGATTTTCTTAAATGGAATGAAAAATATTAAACTATAATTATCTAATGAATATAAAAATATACTTACATAAAAAGAAAGTTACATAAAAGTCATAATTTTAGCTCTAAATGCGGCAGGGGAAAGGTGTTTTTTTTTCCTTTTTGCAGTAGCTTTTCATACATCTTAACTTATTAATTTACATAAAAAATAGTATCTATAAATAAATCAGCTCTAGAATATTCATTGATAACGGAAAAGTCCTATAATCGCACTTCTTGCCTCTCCCATTACGGGTGTCGCTTTGTACTGCCGTAAATTAAAGAGTGGTGGCTCCAACTTTTCCTGTTCTTGAAAGACCGACTTAGAGCTACTATTAGCTACTTTTAAATTTATTCTATTGTATTTCAATTCATTACAAAATGAAAACTGTATTACTGTTTTTTTAATTCTACGTAGGTAGGTACTTATTTAATGCTAACAAAAATACACAAATATTGAATAAAGATGACGTTTATAAATCATAGGTCTATAGCTAGTTGCAATTCTTTGTTTAGTCGCCAACACATACCTTTTTTGGGACTCTGTTGTGTAACAAAATCCCTTTTGTGATAAAGGTCAAATCGGGTTAAGTCGTACACACACTCAAACATCTTTTAGAAGATACCCCTAGAGATTTTCTAAGAACATTATGTTCGCCCTTGAGATTTGCAAAAACAACTTTGTAAACATAAACACGTCTATAACAGGTAAATAAATGTTTTGAAAACGTAACAGAAATTAAGGTAAAATTTCTAAATGCTCAATAATGCAAGATTTATTCGATAAATACTGTTTAGGTTGAAATAACATTATAAAAAATGTAAATAATCCTGTACTGGCAACATAATCGCAGATGATTGTCGGGTTTCAATTTTAATTATTTTTTTATACCTATATAAACCCATACAAACATTTTTCGTCATATTATTTACAATTTATTGTGTTATTCGGCGTTCTAAAAAAGCGTCCGAGTATTAAATATTTTGCATAATATTGTGACATGTCGTTGTAATTTCTAATTTGTCGTAGTATTTGTTTTTCATTCATTTAAATTAAGTTGCAAATGCTCTTATTGTAGGTATAAATTATTTATAGTTTTCTGCAAAGATTTACGTATAGGTAAGGAGATTACATTTCGGGTGCTATGTTTCACGTACTACACTACTCGTATTAATTAAATGCAAGCCTCCTAGTCCAGTTTATGAGACTCGTGGGAGAAGAGTGAAGCTCGTTTCGTTTATCCGCTTCCACTCATAAGCAATTACTTTCATGAAACGACTTTCAAAGAGTAAAACATGAAAAGAAATTAACCTGCTCGGATTTCTCAATTAACTTTATTATTTAATAATTATGTTAATATATATTTTTATGATATTTTATTATATCTAAGTATTCTATAATTGCTTTAATATGAAATAATTTATCGGCTAGGGATTTCTTTGTACGCAAAGCCAGGATAGCAGAGATCCCGGACTTCGAGAAATGAGCCAGAATTATGTTGGTTTTCCAACTTAGCAGTATTTTAACGTCATTTGGTGGGGTCAATGGTGTGCTCTCGTGGTCGATCGTTGCCTTTTTCTAGAACAAAATTCTTTAATACTTTATTATAAGGTCTAAGTTGTAACTTGTTTTGATTTATTATTTTTATTAGTGCAAATTAATTCTTAAGTGGTTATTTTGTTATAATATCATCAGCAGAATTAAATAAATGAATAAAAAAGTAATTTACCCTTAATTATAAAAAAGTTTAAGCTTTAAAAAGTTATTAGCACACCTAGAAAAACAATTTAGACGATAAAAGGATTTTAAAAAATCTTTTCACAACGGTCGTATTGAAAATTTTAGGTAAGGTTTAATCCGTAGAGGCATTCGGTTGGGAAATTTTAAAACGGTGTTATAGTTTCCTCTCCTTTCAGGAAATGGTATAAAATACTCATAATTTTAGAATATTAATATTTTTCTTCCTAACACTAATTAATAAAATTTATTGTTTATGTTGTAATAAACAATCCTTAACAGTATCAACTATACCTTATTAACTCACACTGACATAATTATTGCTTATATAGAAAATACTGAGCGACCAATGTACATGCAACAAATTGAAACAATGTTCACAAGTATTGATCATAGAATCTTAAGAGATTCAAATACTGTTATACTCGATTATTAACCCAGGCTATGTCTCACTTAGTCACGATCGTTTAATATTTATTACATAGAAAAAAATAAATATTAACGTCTAAAGGAGGATATAAAAAGTAGCTACAATTTTCGATATAAAACAAGTTTAAATTTCGTTTAAATTTATTCAAGTCGAAGTGCTGCAGGGACTTTGTTATTGCTAAAGTTTGGCAATTTAAATAAAGAATTTAAGAATTCAAGACTCTATTGAAACTTGTAATGCTTAACATAGATACTTTTTTCATGTACACTTTGTATTGATGGTTTATAGAAACTCAATATCTTTACCCAAATATTTTGATATTAATTATATTTTTAATTTAATAAATAAAATATTTATAACACAGACTCGAAGGAAATTTAATATGACACAGTACTGACTTTTCCTATATCTAATTGAGTTGGTTCAAATGGTTTTTTTTATAACAACTTGGCTCCCCCAAGTCACTAAAACTATGAAGATGGCAGTCTAGTGCTGGGGCTGTTCAAACCAACGTTGTTTAAGAGAATTGTTAAAGATATTTTTCTTGAAAAATATAATTACATAGGCGAGTTTAATGCCATTGATATTATCTAACCTTTGTCAGTGTGAGCGGTGATATTCAGGTTGCAATAAAGGGTGAGAAGTAAAATACTAAATATTCGTCTTCGAACAACATCTTCTTCATTTTTCTTTTAAGGGCATAAAACTAAGTTCTAAAGAAAATATCTAAATATTATCAATGTGTGCAATTTTTATACAAATGCATAACTTTAGTAAGTATGCAGGTGAAAAGGCAAAGTTTATGCATGCAGTAAAGTGTGTTCAGGAAAAGAACTCGTTGAATACATGCACTTTGAGCCAATCGATTTCGGAATCGCGTAAAAGTCTCCGAATATGCTGTAGAGTCTTCAAAGACGGTAAAGTTGAAATTTACAAGAAAGTTGTTTTAAGGAGACCTGAAAGATCAAATTTGCAATTAAACATATTAAGAAAATAATTAATAAAATTATGTAGGTACTTTATTTATTTATTTATTATAAAGGACGTACCCGCCATTTTTACTTTTACATTCCTGGCTTTAGAGTTATAAAAAATTAGATTATGGTCTACTACCATAATTAAATATAATTCATGTGATAAACTAAAGAAAGTGTAAAGTTATGTGAAATGTAGTAATCTAAGACAACTTCAACTTTAAGGCACAAAACCAATATTTTCGCTAACTTATTTACTATAAAATATCTATTACATTGCAAAATAAATACGTATGTATAATTGTAATTTTATATTATAGGTATGCCCGTATAAATAAATTGTAAAAGATTAGTTCATTTCACACAATGCTCTGAGTTCTAAATTACCTTATTATTCAATATGACGGTTCAATCGATACAATCAAGCTTCAATCAAACGGGTTTTGTGTTTCGGACATCTGGAAAATTGTCAAACAAAGCGTACTGAAATGATCCCACACGCATCCCGATTCAATACGTGCTTTGCTGTCACAAATAATTTTATTTATAATATTTTCAGTTCACTTTACACTACTACACTAATCATTCATTATTGTTAACTTTTCCTGAAAAAAGAAACTTATTTTGTTAAATAGATTAAAACATATTATTTATTGACTTTAGAGAGATAATATTATTGACAATTTTAAAAATATACCAACAAATTTTTACCATCAATTTAGAAAACTGATTTCGTATTAGGCTTATCTAGTAGTTGAATTTTCAAGTATAATAAAATATCACTGAATTCTGAACGAAAAGTAACGATTAACCTTTAAATTAAGATAATTTAATACATTTTTATTTCTTTTTAATTTAGTTAATTATTAGTTGAAATTAAGGAACAAATAATAGGCTTGATTAAAGACTGGGATCAGGGCAGATTATTGTGAGACCGCGCGATAATCCTCATTAATCTATTATTGACATTTTAGATCTTTTAAATGGAAGGCATTAGTTAGTCTCTCGTGTCATCTTTCATAAACTTTATTATTTATTAAATTTAAAAAAAAATTATACAACATGAAAAAGGTTATCAATCCAAACAAACCGAGAACAATTAGTTGCACACACAACTCGTTTATTGTCTAAAACAGGAGTTGTAATAAAACAAAAAACTGTCGAGAATACACCTACCGATTGTATCTCTGGGTGATTTAGAAACATTCGGGAGCGAACAAAGGCGTTTATTCGTCGACCACAAAGCCCCCGTACTGCGCCAGGCCGAGTAATAAATTACCAACTACTACCACTCTACACTGAAACACGGGCTCTAAGTATTCTCCTATTGTACTTAGTAAAGGTTTGTGGAAAAATTCTACGTCTAATTTACCTTTAATGCCTCCGCCTTAACGATGGGGGAAGCGAAAGTTTCATAACATGCTGTTGCTGCTCATATTCTAGGCAAAGTTTTGTTGTAGTAACATTAATTAGGGTTATGTTGTTAAACCTATTCTATCCGTTAATGTTAAGTTAAAGGGCGGGTCGAAAATGAGAACAACTCTTACGACAGAGGAATTATAACAGATACCAGTCGCTTACGACACGCCCGGTCTGTCACTTCACAAATATTGCACTTACGAGTACTAAAATGCCACGTGCTTCCGAAACTATTTCATACAATTTCTTATTATATAAAAAAAGAATTGCCTTGAGAATATTGCCGGAGGATCTTAGACTTTATGGTTCACTCGTAACTCTATAAAATATAAATTTATCCTTTAACGTCATTATTACGCGTAAAACTAAATTTTATTGTATATTCTTTGCGCCTTTATACTGTTAAAAACTATTCAAAATATTTTAATTTGAATAAATAATAAACTTGGTCCGATAGCCGGTATAGACGTCAAATATTTTCTCTACCGAAAACTAAAAATGTTCTCATTGTTGATACGTGTTTCAAAAAAAGTTTTTACGCGAGCGATCTGGACTGTGATTTTGTGCGCGAATTCAAAACCATACAAAAATATTCCCAAAACTTTTGTACACCATTTATTACGCGTTCTTTTAAAACATTAGTCAATAGAGTCTACTGCCAGGTGTGCTGGTGTGTTTGTTAGTTCAGAATGAAAATGAACCAAGACCGACAGAAGAACAACTATTTCCAGCCAAAATTCCCACAACTGTTATAGTTATTGAACGTATCAGGTGATCTTTAGTGTTGTGCATCGAGCGTAGTTTCTGACAATACAAGCCGACTCATAGATATAAATAATAAATTAGACTTCAATGAGTAGATTCACATTTTAAATTAAACGAGGACATGCATCTGTCACGTTCCTTTCATAGAGCACTCCAAAATTCCAAAGACATCTTTATCAAGTTGAGATTTAATGGCGACGACGGGTTCTCCGTCTGCTAAATTGATAGGAATTAATATTCGCATTCCCTGGTTAATTAAGCCAGACTCCTCTTCCCGTCGACGCCGACTGTTACTCAGACTGAATCGGGTATTCCTCAAGGACAGTCAATGTAGATTATAAATAAAACCGCTTACTTCAGAGCGGAACATTTACTGCATTTTGGTTGCCGATTTTAAGCTTAAGTACATGCTGAATCCGATTCAAACTTGAATCGAAAATGAGCATCTATTTAACAATGAAGTAGTTTCTGTTTGCAATTCATTCATTTGTTTCTCAAATGAAGTAAGAAGACGTAACAGTAGTAAATCTTTACCAGGTTTATTGTATTTATTTATATGAAGCAATTACTTACTAACAGAATTAAGTCACTAAAATCATTATTATTGATTTTTTTTTAAATAAAAACGTTGATTTTTTTTAAGTTGACAATATAATGGCACTTTATTTAATTGTAAATTGTAAGATGATATATGTAACTGAAATTTTTAGATACGTAATACATGTTCACAGTGGCTGGCTATTTTAAATTCGGTGGGTGAAAGAGTCGGGGTTGTAGGTGAAACCCTAGTGGTGAAACCACATTTGGATTCGTTGCGGCGACAATCGTGGCCATTCAACACGACGACGGGACACGTGCTTTATTGTATTTTTAGTGGCGGTCTTTGGCACGGATTTACACAAAATCGGTGAGCTTTGTTTCAGATATCTCTCCTTCTATTTTAGTGATATTGCAAACTGTATGCTATTTTTAATATTAGAATTTAGAAAACGTAGAAATAACTTAAAATTTTAAATATCTTATTTTAGATGTTTCTTTCTAAGGGATCAGATATATCAGGTATGAAGAATACCAGGTCAGGGATGGATGAAAAGCGAGATAGAGTGTAGAGTGAAAAAAATTTCTGGTGCTCCATAGTCTCTGGTTTAGTAGACTACTGAGGGATAAGGCCATTAACTAGTTATAATCTCACCAGCGATGTCACCACGCTGACTGACATGACTACCAAAGCCCAATATAGAATGCATCATACAACTTCCGGTATCATTTAGAATTACATATTACATATTATTATATTAAATACTATTGAAATATGCTGAATAAAAATACATTATTTATTATGAGTACGATAACGCACCATAATAATTTAATAAATAAAACATATCAAAATTACAATAATGCTTATAAGTACTGGGGGTTAATTCTAATGGCTAATATTGCAATTTGATTTGCGCATATTCTTACAATAATTATTTAAATTAATTTTAATAACGTGTGTGTTTATAAAACCGTATGATTTCGATCAACTAAAATATAAAACTCGATCATCATAACTCAGCATTTAAAGCACTCAAAACAATTTTTGCCACGTATTTTCTCAGTAAGATTAATGTATTTAGAATGACTTGTATTATTGACGAAAATAAATCAATACTCACTCACCGTGACGGTATATAAAATATTTATTGTGTGAAAATTATTATAAGGATTTTTAAAATTGTTTTGTTATGAAAAAATTAACTTTAGTTAATATTTATATTATATATGATCCTATTTATATACAAAACCTTACTTCTGCATGATCTGGACGGACTAACCTGTAATGGCTATATTTCACGAAAATAATCGAATAATGTGCGGATAAAATTGATATTCAAGTGCCAGCAGACTTCAACGATGCGGCGCCGTGCAGGACGAATGCGAATAAAACCAGAATAAAACGACAGCCAAGAACTGTCGGCGGGGAGGCGCAGCTGAGATTTCAAATGCCAGGGAATTTTTATTAAATCTTTGATATGTGAAGTGCACTAGAGAATACTCTCTTTGAATAATATTACATGAATAGTAACTTCTATTTAATATTATGATACCTACGATTTCAAATGAAATATTGGGAATAGAACTAAAATACGTTCGAATAGTCACATTTCAAATTACTAAGCTGCACCTTATAGTCAGTCCACATATGCATTAACATGCGTTCTATATATTTCATACATTACACAGCGTACTCGCTAACCCCTTCACCTTTTACGATTTTTTCCAACCAACTAATTTTGGCGCTATAATGAAATAAATTTAATTTCAATACTTGAATTTCGAATGAAATTGATAAGCCGATATAAATAAATATTATAATTATTAAATAGCCGTGGTCGTGGTACCGCGGATTGCGCCAATCACTACGGTTCGATTTCCTATATAATATAGCATATGGAGTGGACCGGCAAAGAATGTCGCTAAGATGAATCCATCATTATTATTCTATGAATCGAGGGCGCGCCGTCGCGGGCTCTGCACCTGCGCTCGTGAAGGCTCACGTACAAATAACCACGTAAAACTGACAAATGGTACCACATTCATATTGGTCGCAACTGTTCTAAAGCCACGTAACCAAAAAAAGAAATGTGTGAATGAAAAAAACTTTAGGATTTATTCAGAACGTCTCGCCGTGATGAGCAGCTTTTTTGTCATATGTTTTTGAAGTGGCCTCGCTCGGATATTAATTGTTCAATCCTATCCGGGACTCGGATGTATGCTTCAAATAAAAAAAGTCTAACAGAAGGTTCTGTAAAGAGTTATTGAGAAAAGTCGGTTTAATTAAAGTTATTGATTAAATTTTCATTTGGTTTATTGTATACCATGTTTACATTTAATATAAAATAGTAGAACACAGAATTCTTGAAGCATTATTCTAGTTATTGTTTCCGCGAGCAAACAATAAAATCACTCGCTGAGTGCCGATTGGATTGTTTGCATTCACCGTATTTCTAAAATCACTTTTTGCTACTAGATAATAATGTTTATTGAAGTAACATTTTCACTAGAAAAAGCTACATGAACAAAAAATAATACAAATATTTGTTTAGAGAACTTTGTTTCAGGTCTTGGATTACTTTTGAAAAAGAGATCATGAATTTTATGATTAACTTATTTTAAACGCATCTAATATTTTAAAAATTAATTACTAAACATTATTACGTCTTTCTATTTTAGCTATATTGGGGATGAATGACAAGAAGCTATTCATAAATTATTAAGTTATATTAAGTGAAGCCTATGCAGGAGCGTTGTTGTTTATTAATGACCGCTATCAAGTCGCGGCTTAACACTTTAACTACGGTTAGAACCCGCCATTACACGCTAAATTATGTACCTTGGGAGTCCCCTAGACTAACGACGCTAATCACTAATGAAACTACGTCTGAAAGCATGACAACGATGGCATGTAAACTAAGAAATAGTTGACACTTTCCTTACATCACGTTTACACAAAGTATGGTCTTTAACGTTAATTGCTGATTACTATAGTTGTTGTTTCTATGTAAAACTTCTAGGCGTGTCAACGTGGAACGTTATAAGTTTTTTTTCGCGTTATATTTTGTTTAGTCCATGTTGTTAAAATTCAAAGTCTGAGTCTACACTATTGACATCATAAAAATATAGGTTATATTTTATAAATTTGGGTTAGTTCGATTCGTGGCTTAGATAAAGGACGTATTGAAAACAATTGAACATTTCTCTAATTTTGAAATTGATTACGGTTAGGTAATAGCGCCTTTAAAATAAGTTTTCTAATCTGAATAATTCGTTGGATTAGTGCGTTTAAACATACAAACTTTATTATTTTATTATTAGCATAGATTTGTTTTAGCTGGTTCAATATTGAGATCATTGTAAATTAGTTTTGTTGACTTTTAGATCCGTTATTTACACAAACCTATTCATAGGTTTTTAATATCTAATATATTTTAATCATTTTTCTTAGCGTAGCTCTGATGGAAGTGTTTTGAAGTAACCCCATATGACTAGATGTGTAGATGCTGTTATCTCGCATCGAATGACACTCACGTTTGCCTGACTGCTTTTTGGTGATACGCGTTCTAAAACAGCTGGTCTTCTGAGGCCTGATTCCTGATTTTAGATTGGAAATGCGACGACTTTGTAAATGTCAAAGGTCGTATCGAACTTTTTAATTCAGCGCGCATAGATAGTATATGTTTTTGGTTAAGTATTACATTAAATAAAATGCAGAACATACATTTTACTATCTTCGATCAATTAGGCAAAGAGCTTTTATGTAAGATCATAATCGGTTTGATAGTTTCGATTCGGAGTAAATGCTCTTATTTTATGATCTCTATTATTAATATTATGATAGATAAGATAAACTCTTGATATATCTTTTGAGTAAGGTATAAAAGTTTGAATGGTTACCAGCGACGATGGTTGCCATTGGAAAAAAACTATAATCATAAAACTGACTAATATTATAAATTTTAATGTGCGTTTGTCTGTCCAACAATATTCATGGCCACTGAATTTTTCACACGATAAAATTTAATGCAAATTTTCAACCCAGAGAGCTCAAAGAAATATTATTGGTTTTGTTTAATAAATCGTAACTTGTATTAATGTCTGAGGTGGTTCAACTAATTAAAAATACTTTACGTGACTTTCGAACACATTCATTTTAATTATAGTCATCGAATTTTTTGAAGTAATCAAAATAAATTATTGCATGGAGGCTTTTTTGATATTAAAGGATATATTTGGATTTTAATTATACATATATCTATTAATGATTGTTATTAATTTTATTGTCAATGTATCATATTAATTATTATTAATTTATCTATTCCAAACTTTGTAATTGTAAACCACATTGATAAAAACAAATGTATATACACAATGATTGTAATTTTAAAATAATTTTTGTACCCATAAATTATTTATTTATTTATTCATATTAATTCTTTACAAACATCACAGATTGTTCAAAGACATTAATATTTAATGTTTTCTTACCGATATTTAGAGAGGAACTTCTTCAGTATAATGGAGTCAGAGCTCTTGCATTTTCTTAATAAAACCTGTAATTTGCAATGTAAATCAAGCCTTTAGATATCTTGAAACTAACTACTAACAGTTTTACATACTACTTTAGAGTGTTAAATTGTATATTACAAGAATTATTACGTTGGCTTAATATTATTTTAATTTGTAACACTTTTTAATACGTAGTTGATCTGTTTAATAAATAAAAAATGCAAAAACAAAAGAACCATTTTCTAATCCTTCAGTAATGTTTCTTTTTTTTATTACAGGCATTTCTTAGTATTTACTTTTCTTATTCAATTGTTTTTAGTAAATTAGTGGATACGCGTTTTTATTTTAAAACAATTGCCCACTCCAATAAACGCCTTTTTTAAATAATCCAGTTTCTATTTATCTTGAGCTAGCAAAACAGTACAACGAGGTAATGTTGCCAGAGACAATTCAAGATTCGAATTTAATATTATTTCTTACTAATTATTAATATTTCATCTAAAAAGTATATGAATAAAAATACTTCTTAGAAAATATTGTAAAATTTCGCAGTAGTTGTGCTTCTATGGAGAAATTAAAAGTCTTCAAAGTTCTTTAAAACTCTAAGCGAACCTAGATGAAGCGTGCCAAACTAGGTTGGTATCCCTGCGGCAGAATTATAATTAACTACTATAAGTTAAGGAACGCCCCTTCTCATTCTTCAGGAAGGAGTTATCCAAGAAGCCTTTGTTTTTCATAAAATTTCATATTTTACGTTAATAATTTTAATATTAAGATCGAATTATATTTTAATACATTATTATTAAACGCAGAATTATATTTTTACCAATTCGAATGTTACCTTAGTATTTGGCGGATAGATGGCGCCACCGTTTAAAATTGTCAGAAAGTATCGATATGTGTTAGTTATATAATTGCGAATCGATATAATAAATACACAAGAAATGTTTTCATGCTTTAACTTGGCGTCTAAATTGGACCAACTCATAGAAGGGAATATTGGTTATAGTTATTTAAAATCAAGTTAACCTGAAATTAGCAAATAACAAAACGAAGTAACAAAACATCGTGAATAATGGAAACTGCAGAATATAAATGCAGGTCGATAAGTGTAAAGAATATGCGCACCGATATTCCTAAGAGAGCTATGTTTTAGGTTTCAGAAAATGCATTCGAAGTGAAAATTGTTCGCTTACTATAAACATGATGTGAGAATATATTATTATGTAACACCAAATGAACACTATAATATATATATTTTTTATTTAAGTTTATTAAAACATAAAATATTAATCTATAAATTACAAAAAAAAATTGCTCTATCTAATCTATCTATAAATATGCGCCCAAGGCTCGAAATAATGACACAAGTCGGTTATAGTTACTAGTTCTCATATTTAAATATTTGTAAGTTTCGATATTAAATTTCTTTCTTTTTAAAGTCACTTGAAATACGCAGAAAGTCAGTCACGTCGTATAATATCCATTAATCTCTTTGAAGTGTGAATTTCAAGTGAAGCAAACATTATCATGACTTAGTAATCTTAGCAACTACCTTATGGTTAATCCTAATTGTTATAATTAAACAATAAGACGCTGTAATTAATCAGCATTATGTTTCAAAGTTGATGAATGTTATTTGAACAAAATACGTTTTGTAATTGTATATTACTAATTTCTGTGGCTATAATTTTCAATAATTATTATGCTTAGCAAATAATATAATTATCGGTTTGTTAGTTCGTGTTGTTATTTATATACTAGTTGTCCCCCGCAGCTTCATTCACTTTAGATTTGATGGTTTGTTACCTCAATGACGTAGGCAACATTTCTTTACGCGACTTCTTCATATAAATATAGATTCAATTTATGTTTGTTTTTATAAAATATTTAAATTCAAATGCATTTAATATTTTTACTGGTTAGTATTGAATCGGAAATATTTATCAAAATACTTATAAACTGTATACTGTAGGGATTATAGGAATACGCCAATAGATTTTCGTATATTTTACCCATGATAAAAGTTCTAGAATTATGTTAATTATTGCCGAATATGACGCAGAAAACTGTAACTTGTCAGTAAAGAAAAAAATAATTGAGTCAGAACAGAGGGAGCTACTTTTTAAAGAAACAATAAAAACACACATTATGTACATTCATTTTTTAAAAATGAGTTCAACATTAGTTTTATTTATTTCTATAAGTATAGTATAAATGTTTATTTTATTGACTTCAAATATACCTACTTAAAAATAAATTCAAAGTATTAAAATAATCTTTAGCATTTATGTTTTTATTTAAATAAAAAAGTGTATATACAAATGTGTCAAAATAGAACAGTAGGAATTGAAACGTGACGAAATAACATTCCGGCGAACATGCACGAATTAATTTGAGCGGTGTAAATATTTGATAGTCGACAGCCGTGCCGCTCTATTTTCACTGTAACACATTCCATTGTCAGTCTCGGTGTTGGGATTTCATTAACTTAGAACAAATACTGTTTTCTGATCTGGCTTAAAGTTAATTCATATTGACATACACCAGTTTGTCACTTTGTTTAGAATTTAATAATGTCACGTGATCATTATACTACATATATCACTTTCAATTAATTCTTTTATATCGTCGATTTACTTCTTACATACTACGAGTTCCTGGATTTTTAACACATCACCGATTTGTTTGTTTTAATATACTTTGTATTGTAATATTAAAAATATAGTTGTATTAGGTATATGATATTCAATATGTTTTTTCGAATTTTGTCATATTGAAAACTGACTTTCTAAAATCTTGAATGAAGATAACAAAGTATTAAAAGGGCAATCAGAGTTAACGAAGTCGTGTCAACGATACTCCGGTGAGCGCTCACTGACGCGGGAAATTCTATTTCATATCAATATGCAATGATATACAGCGAGCAGAGAAAATTATATATTATACTTTTCTAATTTACTTTTTTATTTCTAGTTCACAAGCTTAGTATTTGTTTTTATAAAATAAAAATAGTTTGAGAAAAAGAAGTGAATACAAGAGGAAATTAAAAAATACGGTCTTAAACTGAACGCGAACGTAATTACAAAAAGGAGCACATCTATCCGGAGGTTGATCGTAGCTCTGATTTTCAGCTAGAAGCTATATGAGTCACAAATGGTGCAAAGTATTTATTATACTTACATTCAAAATAAAATAAAATTGTATAATAATAATAATAAAATAAGATTATTTATTAAAGATTTAATATAATATAAATTATTTGAAATTTTATATTTGAACAGAAAATATTTAAAATAATATATTTTTAAAATGTATCATGTTCGCGTATAATCTGAAACACCACTAAATTTTCTCACCTATTTTTCTTGAACTAGATGTTCTAAATTAAAACTGAGATCATGTAATATTACAGATTACCCATTTTCATGTTGTTAGAGTCAAACGACCACGTTTTGACGAAGACAGATTGTTGCAGTTGACAATTGAAAAAGGAAAGATAAAAAATTGTGACAGCTTAGCGGTGAAACCTATTGCAGCGTTACACTGAAAAGCGTCCATGTGCAAGACACTATCATTCCGTTCCGTTGCACGAGACGTGGCTTGTCTCGCTCCATCGAGGCGTCCAGCCGTGTAATCCTGCGGAACGCGTTTGTCTGTTGCGTGGCGTATAGGTGTACCTACCTACACATGGATACTTAATACAGGAAATTATCGCAATCTTTAGCAAATCTATATACCTAAATATATTATTAAATTTCATAGAATGTATTTATTGCTTATAGTATACCTACTCAGTGCTGTTAAAGTGTGATACATTATGTATTATACTAATTATGTTAGAAATAAGGATTATTTGGTTTGCCTTTGCCTGGTTTGGTTCAGAGAACGTAAGACAATTAAACACTTACAGGTATCTTTAAAAGTTTTAATAAATAATACTAATAAGAAATTAAATTATCAAAGGACGGGTAATGATAAAGTAAATTTATAAAATTGAAACAACAAAGATTATAATTATGATAAACGGACGCTTTGCGGTCAGTCGCGACATTAACGATTTCTGTACACAAGAACCTGTTGCTAAATTGTTAGCTAAACACATAAACAAAATCGTTATTATAACTGAAATATAAAGAAAACAAATCTTTTTAATAGAATATTTATAAATAAATTGACAGATGTACGCATGTAACATACAACCACCCTTCTTACATTTGAAATATATTTTTCAAAATAAATAAAAATACAAAGTGGTATTTAAATGAATAAATACCAAGTGATAGAAGGAAATACAATTCAGAATGAAATCTTGCTAATTCCTGTTTGTGGTATTGAAATAACTAATAGCCGTATAACGTGACAGCTCCTTGTCCCTTTGAATTAGCCGGCTCGATGCTTAGACAAAGCACGATGTAGACTACAATTTGCTACGGATGGTTAGCTAGGGAGCAACCGAATACTATTTAGTATTCGAACACAGAGATTACATCCATCAAGTTATGTTTACAATCGAATAAGCAATTGTATTATACTAATTTACAGGAATGCAAATCCTTTAGTAAAATTGTATGTTTAAGATATACATATATTATATTACAAACAAAGGTTTACATAAAAATTGAAGAGTTATCAATACGATTTATCTTATTTATTTTATTTTTTGAGGACGGTTCCACTTCAAACTTAAAAATCCTGTCGAGAAAATTCCCCGCGAGAAAGGAGGTCAAGGCAGTCTTTTTTCTGTCGTCCCAGTAAAAGTGTCGGACGACCTTCCCAGTTACTAGGTATTTTCATCTATCTTATAACCTGGAATTAAGCATCTGGGATAAGGCATCTGGTTAAACCGACATAGCGAGCGCGACTGCTATCATCAGATTCCCTTCTGTAACAGTCGTCATGACCTCTAAATAGAAAAAAAAAGAGATTCATTACCCATTAGTGAAATATATAAAACTAATTTTTAAATGAATTCTTAATAAATAATTATATATTCTTAATAAATAATATTATAGACAATTAAATACCAATTTCAAAAGTAATATAAATTAATATAAGTTTCAGTTGTCGGAAATAATTAAAAACAAGCCTGTAGACCGCATTATTCGTTTAAATTAAGTCATCAACAGCCGGTATTTGTCTTTTGGAGTATTCATTTTTGGTTTAATTCGGCTTTAACAGTAAAAGCGGGTGTTCATACATTCGGTAAGGACACTTTTCAATTAAAAACTGTATGCCATGTTTGTGTACGCAATGACATATGTTATATGTATATTTTTATTACTATACTATAATACAATGTCCTTAAGCCTGTGTTTTATATGTCAGGATGTCAAAAATTAATCAAAATTGTATTTCTAGTCTTATAAACACTTTTAAATGATTATCATGTTTATACTATAATAATAAATAAATATTAGTACCGGGATTCAAACCTGGGATCTGTGCGTAACATCTGATGTGCTAACTAATGCGTCACAAAGGTGATTTACGTAGGTATATTAGTGTCAAGTGTAGTTGGTTGATGATAATGGTTGTTCTAACAAACGAAGACGAAGCACATTCAGTTGTTCCGAACATACTTCAAACGGAATGCTAATTTGCGAGTGGGGCGTGCGTTTGCCGAGGCTTACAAGCATAGATTACGGTGTTCCTCTACTATATTGGTGCAGTGGGAGCGTGTAAACACCTCTATTCAGATATTTGAACATTCTTAATGACTTACTTTCAACATGTCATCTATCTTGTGATGTGCGAGGGGAGGGTTGATTTAAAGTAATTAATGTCTAGAATTGTTACAAAATACTTATTAATTTGTAACGCTATAATTTACGTTTAATTACAATGTAAGAAAGGCATAGCAGGTATTAGTAAGTAATTGTTAATAATCATATGTCTTTCAATCTTTCTTGTAGAAGTTTTAAGTAGAGTCGCATCCTGGTGTTAATAAAATATATTGAAAAACAAGCTTATTTCCCTACTAAACCCAATCTTCAATATTACGTAGTATTTATATGCATCTAATAATATATTCTTTTATTGACGCAATGAGAAATATTTTTTTAAAATCTAATTAAAGAAATCTTTTTAATTTACACAAAGAATAACATTCGCCAAAGCGTTTGTTTCTAGATTAAGGAATTCTTTGATAATTTCTAACGCAAAAGATTTTAACAAAAGGTCTTCTAGAAATGAAATGAAAGATCTTTTATTCGCAGATTTTTGAATAAATTGAAGCTTTTTATACTATCCTTTATAAAAGTTTTCTAGGTTCCGTTCCTTCAAGTTTTTTGTTGAATTTAAACATTGAAATAACAGAACGCTTTTGTTTGTAGATAAAATAACTTTAGTTAGAGCATTTTAACTTATTTGTCGCTTCAACCTTCCCACCTTAATGCGAGTATATATAATTTGAATGCCATAGGCAAGGGAAGGTTTATTGCTTCTTTACCATCCACTAGATGAAGTGCTCTACAGTAAATAACGTCTAGAACAGAGATTCTCAAACTATTTACAAACTATATACAGAGAGAATATTGAATGGATCCTGATATGTAATAACAATAATAAATCTATTATTGCTTAAAAGTAGGTATTACAATTTTGCACATACAAAACATAAATTTAGAGCAGTTGGCGATGTATGTGTTCTTCATACACATTGTATTGTAAGCTTGTGAAAATACAAGCTTTTCAATTAGAACAAATAAAATGTAGTTTCGTACTTTCTACTAGCTCATCTGAGCATTACTAATATTTATATTCCCATTTCTCTAAGACAGCCAAGAAGTAGGTCTCATGATTGGAAATTTTGATCCGTCTAGGATTGGAGCCCAGTCAACTTTGAGTAGCACTGGTCTAGAATATTAGAGCTGTTTTTTCTATATTGCTATTAACGCTTTAGTACATAGACACTACTATATACACAGGCATTAATTTTTGTTTCGTAATTAATTGTAAAATAAACTAAAGCAACTCAGACTATTATTCAACTTTATTAAATTGTATATGTTACTAATGTTGTAAAATATGCAAATATTATCTATACAAAAGCTTAAATGAGAGTTAATTTGGGTCAATTCGCTCGCTCGTGTGCGGTCTGTTGTGAAATAATGCTAATCAGATTTGGACAGTTTAGTTTATAATAGATTATTCGATTTATATTGGCAATGTTCAAAAACAATGCAGACTTACGTAATTATTAAATATTTTGTATTTTTGTATTTGTAGTTATTCTCATTAGTCGATAGAACACGAATTCGGTGTTATGAAGGTGTTATTTTAAGTCAGCCATCCTCAAAGTATGCTCCGCTTTCGCCTTAGAGAAAATATTGCAAAAAATACCTACCAAAGGGAGATTATAAGGTTACATCTAAATATTGCCTATATATAATGCCTATAATTATATGTATAAATATTATGTAATATTAAATAAATATATAAATCAGTTTTTTATTATATTTGGGTTTTTTATTTCGCGAAAAAAGTTTGAGAACCGCTGTTTTAAGTAACAGCGACTTACATATATGTATACTATGTATTAACGGTTTTATCGACTAGTACACAAGAGTCCTATATATTGTAGACTTCTATAGAAAAATACAGATACGGATATTCTTTTAGAAATAATAACATGATAACAATGTCATTATTATTACAACATGACTAAAATTCAACATGTAGAAAAATTCATAGCGAGTTCGTTGCGAGCGAAATGAAGCGCTCGAGTCAGGATAAACGAAACGACTTTCTCGCCCCTAAAGTATCGTAAAAGTCGACGCATGCATTTAATTTCATGAGTTATTGTACGGCTCGTAACTGGCACGAGAGCTCGGGCATCAAAATAATATGGATATTATTATAAAATAATAAGGCGTATTATTTGACACCAGTTTGAGATATATTTTAGAATAATATACGAATATAAATTTAAATATTGTTAATACCGTGAGCAGTCTGGTACCATGATTTTCAAGTGACTTAGCCACATTTCGATAACTATTTAACAGTATCCAGGTATAACGAGAAATATTAGTTTATTAGTTTAAAATAGTTTAAAAAGTAGGTTTTATACAACATATGTTTTACTAAATAGATAATACAATGTAGAATTTGTTTCCAAAGCGCTACTCCTAATACTAAATTTATTCCAATATTATATCACAATATATGTATCTCAAAGGTTAATTGAAATAAAGAATTCATTAATATTATTATATTCCTAATACTACCTAAAATTTTATGTCACTAATTCTGTTCCGTAATTTATTTAAAGCAGAAGCGTCCATAGCCCTTCCGTACTTAGTAATTTAAGACATTGTCTCAGGTGTCAAAATAACTGTTATTAGGAAGAAGATATGAATAGGTTTAGATACTAATCATAAAATTTAATCTTTAAGATAAGTAATATTGTATATTAGACACCTGTAGTTTTATTGTAGGAATGGTAGACAAACAAAAAACATTCAGGTAAATTGGCTTAAGAAGGCAAATATCCCGCAATGACGTAACATATTGGTCCCGTTATATCTACTTCAAGGTAAGGAAGATAAGGTTAATAAACATAAATTGCAAATTTAACTATTTATGGTTATTAGCTCCGATAACAGGTAAAAAGATTTTAAATTTTACATCGTAGTGTTAAAAGCTACTGTTGCGGTTATAATTTTTGCAAAGTTCCCGAGTCAAGTTTGCCGACCGTACCTGACCCTTTGCATATTTACCTCTCACAAACACACCGGATCTCTTCTGCAAACGACGCCGTTGTTTGCTTGAAGTTTCACACGTACCAAGATACAGGTGTTAAAGAGCTCGGCTATTACGGAAATTGATGCAATTTTCCCTCCTGAATATGTTAGCCTACTTAGGATTACGTTAAGTGATGTTAAAGTTTTAAATATTAATGTTAAACATTCGTTTTCTTGACAAAAGGAAAGTGCAAAAGGAAGCCTTAAACGTAGACAGAGGCCTATCTGTAAAAAGAATAAGATATAAATAAATATAAATATTTATTAAGTTTAAGCATTGTAAATTATTAATATTTAATTCGAATACAAACTAAAAATTTAATTGCAGTGAAAAGTTATGAATTTAATATGAAATTTCGTAGTTATCTCCAGTGAAAATCATAATTGCGTTTTCCTCCCAGTGACATAAAAAGTTGTGAGTGCATTTTTTCCTATATGCATCACAGTTCCATGTAAAATTCACAAATGTATATTTTTTAACAAAATAACTTTTTAATTTTACTGAATATCATTAAAAATATTTTAAAATTTTTAATTTCAACAGGCAATTACCATAACATAGATTATCAAATTGTTTTTCCTGTTTGAATTGTATTCTTTTGCAAATACAATAATGGTGTAATATGAAGCCTAATCTGGAATATTATATTTATCTAATTTACTTAATATTGTTATTATTTTAAAAATATATTCAATGATACTACTAGTGACCGCAAGATGTCGCTAACTAATTCTGTATTTAATTATTTAAATGCTTGCATCAAGTTATTATGCATCACACGACACTCATAACGAGCAAAACTGTCGGCTTGACTAGGAGTCGAGTTAAGAATAATTTTATTTCTCTTATTTTGAATCTCCTGGTTGAAATTACACTCACGCATGCTGAAGATCACTTAATGAATACACAACACGGCCTCAGTGGAACACTGGTCACCATGCCATGGTTCAGTTTGAAAGCTGTCTCGGGTTCGATTTCTGATTGAAATAAATATTTATTGATATATTATAATAATGTCCTGGCATTATTATCAGAGCATATGCATGTATTTACCTATTTACAATTGAGGAATGAAAAGTAGGTATAAGAAAAAAGTGCAACATCATCTACAAAAGATGGCAAATCTCAAATTTTCGCTTATGTACTTGGTATTTTCGGGCTACTCGATTTAAATTTACAATCCACTCTTTATTTCATTAGCATAACCTTTAATTAAGCAATTTGATGTCATAATCAAGGCTAAACCGTTGCTATAAAATGTTGAAGTCGGGTCGAAAATGACTTTCAAGTTGCCCCTTTTTGTACAAAACGAGGAATCCTCCAGAGCGCTCATTGACCCTTACGGGCTCTTTGAAGTGCGAGTTAATTAAATTTCTGCTGCTTACATTACAAAGGGAATTTACATTATAGACGTTCTCCAAAACGTGAAACGATAAACATCGCGGATGCTTGCATCACCGTTTCCGGTTTCTTCTTTTCGAAAGATTTTGTAAAGAATTGTAACATCCCACTTACTAAACAAATTAAAATATCATTAAATATACGGAAATAAGCTACAAAAAGTATTTTTTAAAGAATTAAATAGCTAAATTGCTTATTTTGTTATATTCATTTTTGCAAATATGTACCTACTATTACCAACATCTAAGTGTTCAAGTTTAAAATATATTTCCAATGTTTAGTTTTTTTAGGGCAGCTACCACTATTCCGATGCATTTTCTTTGTGTTAACAAACTCTTATCTCTTTTAACCATAAACTTTGAGCGTCGCCAAGTACCAACATCCTCACAAATTTTAATTCGCTACCAGTTTATAAAAATAAATCGGAAAATGTTAATTTAATTTAAAAAAATATTCATAACATTATTATGCATGAATTTGAAAATATCCAGGAAACTTTTTTAATGTTTAGTCAAGAGAGTGAAAATATGTCAGCCCTAGTTAATATTATTCATGTAAATTTTTTATATAGAAACAAACGTGCTGCTCACGAAACGTTTCATCGTTAAGTCGTCTGCATTTGAAATTGCAATTTACATTAAGTACGTTTAGAGTATTTTAATAGGTTTTTATTACCTACTATATATTATTATTATTATTTTATCATTAAATGAGTTTTTAAAGATTTTTTTAAAATAAGAACAACATCAAAATGTAGTATTTATATATGTTTTTTAAATATTTTTCTAGTGACGTTTGATATTTACAAAGCTCACAGATAGAAAATATAGCTTATCACTCTATTCGATCTTATGTCAAATACGATAGAAAGAGATAGATGCGATTTAAGTGAATGACCATCAGCCAAGTGGCGCTGCACGGTGTTCATAAACTCTCATATTTTAAATACAACTTCGAAGAGTTGTAACTTTTTATAGTCTTTATTTAAATGAATAAAAAAATCTAAACATAGAATTAAAAAATCTTCCAAATGGGTTTTTATCATCCCCAATGTTATTGTAAAAATTATAAAATAATTTAATCTAAATTTGTTGAATTATTAATGAATTTTTTACATCATTTATAAAAACTTGTATTACAAAGACTAGTGACTGACTAGTGTTTGAGGTTTTTACGTATAACTGATTCAAAACTAATATAACTGGCATTGACCTTTAGCTACGAGGAACACAATATTACAAATTTTCTTGTTTTTCACTAATATAAAAAAAAGTTTAAGATGCATTTAATCATTTTTATCAGTCTTCTTTTGTTTGTCGTTTTGACCCACAGTTTGTAGCCGTTCTTGTTGACTTGTGTATTCTAAATTGACTGTGGCCTAGGTTGTGTTATACTTGACCTACTTAATAAATAAACCAAAACAAGCCAACAGTAACGCGGTTGCAAATAATCCTTTAACAAAATAATTAGCCGGTGGCAGTAATTTCTAGTATATGCACGAGTACCTTTGTGTTGCCCATTAGGATACCCATATCACGTTTCTTTGTTTCTGTATAATTTAAGGTTAGAAGTACGCACCCACAAACAAATTAATTTTAGCTTCAGAACAAATGTTGACTCGGTAGCCAGAAGAATTGTTGAGGGCCCGCGTTTGCAAGTTCAACAATTTAAGCCAGTAGAGCGTTATATTTTATATAAATAAACGTAACATTAAGCGTGCTAATGCATGCACTTCATATTTTGAATTAGCGCTTGATTGCAAGCTCCGGCGCATCGTTAACTAAATATTCACTGCACTGAAAATTATTAATTACACCAATTAAAATGTCGTTGAACATTCAAATTATGCTGTTTTCATAATTTTGAATATTATAGTATAGTAGTTAGGAGATTATATAATTTTCCCAAAATAAACAATATGTAAATTAAAATACTAATTGTAATCATTGTGGTCCATAGACTGTAGATACTTTCTTTACACTAATATCTATTTCATTATCATTACACGATTTTCTTTTGTGTTTTTTCGATATATCCTACATAGTACCTACATACATGTAATTGAAACTGAAATTAATTATTTTTTTGAATGCTGTTTTAGGTAACTTTGTTTGAATGCAATTTCTTGCGGCTAAAATCAGAGAAAGTTAATAAAATTTGTAGTTTTTATTAGTATGCATACGAGAACTCGGACACAAATATTTTGGAAAATAAAATTTGCTTCAATTGTAATTACATTATAAATCTTAATTTATTAATTTCGTCCTGTAAAATAGTTTTAATAAAATATCCAGTTTTGTATGAAAAACTTTTTTTTATAAATTTAATACGTCTAGCTTATACTTTAAACATAACACTACTATAATTCTTTGTTTAAATGATTGTTTTAGTTCCTTAATTTCACGTATCAATTCACTCGAATAAAACGTTAGTAGTATGAAACAAGTTTAGGTGGCAGAATCGAAATAGTTTCTACGTTATTTGTGTAAATTTATCGAGTGTCCTCAGCAACCGTAACCCTTGGTAAAGTTAATTAACGTACCCACATCAAGTTTCTTTAGCACGTAAACTGCGTTCGCAATATTACGTGTGCTATACCTACTATAATTTATATGTATCCAGAAAGAAAAATTCTAAATATTTGAAATGTCAAACAAACTGGAGAAAATATTTAAATTTAAGTAAAGTTAAACATTTCGAAACGCCGCATTAAATTAATCGAAATATAAATCCGTATAAAGTATTTCAAATTAATTAAATTATATTCGCGAATAACCTCATATTAATTACATATACTTAGCGCTATGTCATGATCACGGCTTTTGCGACTAACCGAAACGTACTAGACTTTAATTATTAATCTAAATCGAGAAATTCTATTTTTAAAAGATGTAGCTGAACCCCTGGAGTATTGATCTATTCGTATAATACATAAAGGCGCTAAATCATATTAATGAGATTACAATTTACAAGAATTATTAAATTTTAGAATGTAACGAATTTTTACTTAACGAATTTTATTTAACGACTTTTTTTGGTCCACTCATTCATGGTCGTTCTTCTACTCGTTATATTAATTCCAGTGTAGGATTTATTATTGTTTTCCAAGAACAATACTGCAAAATATTTTGTTACATATATTAATTAATTAACATAACAAAATTTTCTCAGCGAAGCAGTCAGAATAACTCGTGAGAGAAGTCAGAACAGTTTAGTGGTCAGATAAACAAAATAATTAAGCGCTTATGGTAATCCAGACCGGGAGTGGTGCCAGCTCTGTTCTGCATCTGCAAGTTTTATGTAAAGTGAGCGGACTCACTCACAATATTTCGTGCCGCTAAAATTAAATCATAAAAACCACTTACTCAAACTCTTTGTGTTGTTCAAGTTAGATGGAGCCTGTAAAATATGTATACGTACATATTATGCTTCGAAAAGTTTAATTTAATTATTAGAACTATCAGTTTGGTATGTGGTTGTTTCGTTTGATATCAAATTAGAGACCGCTTCGTGTGCAGAGGCAACTGCTGTCATAGAGAAATTTCAACAAATTGTATTCATCTCATCTATCTCGGCTTCATTAGACGAGTTAATGCCAAGCTAATAATGTATAACTAATACCGTGAGTATGAGTTTTATACTATAGTAAGTAAACAATCATAATATTTTAATTATAGACAGAATAGTTTAGGGCATCCATCTTTTATATTTCTATGAAATTGACAGCTGATATATACGAAACAATGCCTTTCATTCTACCAATGATTTTATTTCATTGTGATAAAGTTTAATTAACAATTAGGCTTAATTATTATTGAATCATTTTAATCACTTAATTATATAAAGCTCAAATGGTTAAACAATTTTCTAAATCAGAAGATATTGAATCACGAACTATGCGGGTTCAATGCAGGTGAAAGGATAAGAGGGAATTTCCTTCATCGTAAGCAGAACATTTTTCAATAGGATCAATATCAGTTGTTGACATCGGGGTTAAATTTACCTACGTTTAGTTTACGGGAATTTTCTCATCGTTTTAAATGTTTATACTTAAATATATCTACTTCTTCTCTTCTTTTATTAATGGCCTCAGATGTCTAATGAATTGTATCTGCTAATATTGAGTATTCGGGCAAAAGCCAACAATAATACACACTTAAACTCTCATGTTAAAAAAAACTTAAATCGATGTAAATAAAATATTTTACCACTTATGACATCCACAGCATTGACACAGTTTTAGCATCTTTTACTTCCGACGCGACGCACGGAAAATAAAGTATATTTTGTAAATAGGATAGGCAGAAACATCAGATTGTTGATAAATTTTAAAAAATCATTAAGCAATTTTAAGTTAAAAAAAACTATTATACATAAAAGCAAATAAAAAATTAAAATTACTTCAAATTCAGCAAGAAATAATTTTCTCATTTCAAAACATGTCTCCTTCCAGATTTTACGTAGAATTTTATTAAAATTTCTTTAGTGGCTTTTGAAGGAATCACTAATGAGTTGGACGACTGCTTCAATAATATAATTTAATTTACAGTTATTGTGAAGCTTAATTAATCGGATATAATATACTTTGGGCGAGCGCTGACTGCAAGCATTTCTATACAGTTTCTTTTGTTTAATTGTATCTGCTTATAAAATACATTCAAGCGGTCTTCATGGTACCTACTAAATAATAATCAATGTTAAACAACAATTAGTAGGAATATTTTTTTATGAAGAGATAAAAAGAACTTAATATTTCGCTCATACATTATTGTTATTTACGTATATGAAGTAATAATAAGAATTTCTTCATGAGAGGCGCCGAAAATTCTGCGCACGTTTCAACAAATCATTTGGGTAATTGAGGAAAAATGTTGTTACATGGAAATTGTTGTCTCAAGTCTAATAGTTCATCAATAAACAATTTATGCCACTTTCGTTCGTGAATAGTTTGTTTATATTGCAAATAAAGGGGAGTCAAGAGTAGGGGCGGGCTTCTAGAAAGCACCACTTTGTTAAGTATTTATTTTGTACGAAAGTGTTTATTTGTGAAGAAATAATAATAAATTCAAACGAGATATTTAGAAACTAATTTATATCGACATCTATTTTATGAGACGAACTATCGTTTGTGTACAACTTAAGACATCACGCGCTTTTCGTCACAACAAGTGTTGTGAGGATCACTCTATTGAGATAAATCCAAGATATAAAATATTAATCTACAAGGATTGGTCCATTGTAAATATTTTTTATTCATTAATTTAATTTCAAATATAGAATAGGTAACTTTGTTCCATCTGATTTACACAATACTCTATAGCATATAGCCTGGTATAATGGCTTTCGCATGGATTTTGTTTGACATATCTTTTCTAATATGTTTATCACAATGGATTTCTTCCTATTTATTATTTAATTCGAACTTAAAAAATATATATTATTTATCTGTGGCAATTTGTATTGTTGTAACAGAAGGAACGACCGCAAACAGATGTTCTATTAGCGTGATTTTCAGGAAATAGGCCCAAAGTTCCCAACTACTAAGGAGCATTTGGGCTTGTTCCATAAATTAATCCCCTAACTTCGACCACAAGCATAGTATTAATGCTTAATAAATTGTTGGATTTAAATTAAAAAAACATATGTATAATTAATAAGTTCTTTAATTTTATATATCTACTATTGAATATATAGATTATTATAGATATAAAAAATTATTATTTCAATAATAATATTATTTCAAAATTAAGAGAACAAAGGACGAGCGTAAAAGAATATTAATTTTGAAAATAACCTTGTACCAATTCTTAAGTGCCACTCAATAAGTGAGTTAACGTAGCGCAAAACCGAAATTTCCTTGTAAACTGACTATTCCGCACAAAATAATTGAGCAGTTATGCTAATGAGGTACAAGCAGAACTGACGCTAGGGCGTTGTCCGCGGGGCTTTATGCAAATCAGGCGGGAGTGGAGCGGTCACCGGCCAGCAGCCCGGACATCGCAAATACAAATAAAACGATTACTCAACTAAATATGACAACATTTTGTTACCAGAATTACTGTAACTGAATTCACAAATTGAATTTCAAAAATTTAATAATCCTCTAAAAACGCGAAATTGGAGCGATATTTTAGTGGCAACACTGAATGTAACGAAAACGAGTCAATATTTAAACAGTACATTTATCTTCGAATCGTGAACTAGTTCTTTTTGAGTGTATTTTCAAATCAAATTGAACATTAGCTGCCAGTAAGCTTAAGGGCCATCATATATTAGGCGCTTAATTGTTAATCTATTAAACGAATAGTAACGCATACAACGGTATCCTCTATTATGGAACTAAGATAAGAAAAACACAAAATAATTTTCTAACTTCCCTCTCTACACATTTTTGTTCATATTTAGAACGATTTTTATGCAAGCACATAGGTTAAGGGTGCTCCTATGTCTTTCCTTTCTCGTGATCATCTTACCTTACCACCCACCATTTTGATCGAGAAAGATCTTCATAAGGGACGCCCCTTCCCAACATGATAAATATGTTCGTTAATATCTTTTTTCTTTCTAATCGAACTTAATTGAACTACATACATATACATATTATATCTTGATTATATTATGATAACTTGATTTAAAAATTATGACTACGCCGTAGCCATTTTTACAATATCTTTTTTTATTATACACGAGTTCTGAAAGCTTGTCAGATTCACACCTGAGACTGTTTGTTCCGTACCGAATGTAAAGGTACATGAATCTTTTAGGAAGTAAAGGAATTGTACTAAGTTTACTTAATATGAGAGTTTGTGTATTGGAAATATATTCAGAATATACAGAGGTACGTAGATTTTAAGAGGTAAATTGTATATTGACTGATAAGGTTTACTATCACGTATATTTTAACTATCACAATCTGACATTTTGTAAACCTTCGTAGTTGCAGCGGGAAATTTAATATAAGTGCAATATAACTAGAAACTCCTTGATGATTTTTAATTCTAGGTAAAAGTTAACGTTGTCTCATTGTGTTTCCGTATAATCATAGTTCCGAATGTTACGTCTATTAACACAATCACACTACGGAGGTTGCATAGCTAATCGAAACGTGGGATTGAATTAGACAAAACAAACACGATAGTAAGCTGTGTAAAGTTATATAAACTAATTCATATCTAATTTTATATTAATATGTTGTTATATTTAGGACGCGATTTTTAAAATATAGAATATGTATAATTTTATAACAATTTCATATTCTACATTGACAGACGTCTTGCAGTTTGCATAATTTAAGAGAAGCGCTCATCGCTGCGTTTTGACAAATGGAACGGGTGTGCACCTGCGTTATCTGTCACAAGGTTTGTTAGAATTGTGACTGGAAATGTTTGAACCTTATAAAATTGTAAGAGACATCTATTTCGATATTCAGTTGTATTAAAATATAATAAATCGTGTGCGTAAAAATTATGTTAAATGTATATATGACTCTTATGGAAATCGGACCCACAACATCCGCATGACAAACTGAGCGCAATACCGATTATAATACACAATAAAGTATTATATGTATATATGTATATACCTACATATAGTTATATTTTATGCAATCTTCAGTACGTTCTAGGTAATAATAACACACTGTCAATCAAATTTATGAGCAAAAGAAAATCCTAGGAAATAAAGTAGAAAGCTTTTATGAGCGTATATAGATTTTCATTAATTTTCCTTGGGTTTCCCGCGCGCAGTATGGCGCGATTTCGCCGCACGATTCCCGCGAAGCTGTAAATTATACAAATGGCTTATTTGACATGATTTATCGAGAAACACCGTTTTGTAAATATTTTATGAATCGATATTCTCAGTTGCATTTACCAAGATAACAATGTTACCTGTAAACTGAGATTGTACCTAAATTATAAATGTTTTTATCGACCCACTTTTATTAAACATAATATAACAAAAAGTTTATAAATGTGTGTTTGATATAATGTGAGAAACGCTTATCAGCCTGATTTTTCGTCTCATAAAGTCGGCAATTTCGTCTACAAGCTACAAGTATATACATGTAATTATTTATTCACCATCTGTAATCGTTATATTTCCTTAATTCAATATAATGTTATTAAACTCTTGTAAAACATCATTAAATAGTACGAAATTAGTCTAATAGTATTATAAAAATATTAACTAGACTAATTTTAAATAAAATAAAATAACTTTATATTGTTAAATTTTAGTGTTATGTGTAAAACAATTGAATAGTTCTAATGTTCGAGTTATAACAAGGCAGGAACTACATATACCATATACTCATTCATGGAACAGTGCACTTAAATGAAAACTGTGGAGATGTTTCAAACAATTTCGAAATAGTTATTGTCCATATTTGCGAAACTATCAACCTTCTCTATTTTCATATTATTTAACTTATATTAAATTTTAATTAAATTAATATATGAAATTAACAAATGCACACTTAGAGCAGTCGTCGCGGGCGTAGACTCACTATTGAGATACCCGAGCTCGAATCTCCCAGAATTTCGGCAGGTATCAATGTAACGTTATTTTAAATACATATGTACTTCTTACTAGTCACCCAGTGTCTATAATATAATGATGACATTTATTAAAAGAGTAATAAAACACACGAAATAAAAAAGATCTGGCGAATTCTCAGTCGAAAACCAATGTCAGTTCTTATGGAGTTATTTCCAAATCTTTATTGATTATATGATTAATGACAAAGAGTGGCAAGAGTCAAACTTTTGTCGCTGTATTTATGATTATATTTAATTGATTTGAAAGTTCAAAAGCATTCACTTTACAGAAATCGTAACCAACATTCATCATTTTCCGAAAGTGAATTCTTAAACTTTAGCTCGCAACTTTAAAACCTATATATCAAAAGTTAAAAGTGGTGCTAAAGTACAAGTCCAAAACTTGAACATGACTGTGCGGTTTGATGTCGGCATGAGAAATTAATAGATGTTACGAAAATTTATAAGTTATCTTGCGATGAACTATGTAAACACTTTGAAACTAACATGACTTGATTAATTGTGTTTATTAAATTACTTGTGATCGTATAACACTGACAAGGATCCAGATGAATCCAGATACGAAGATAAAACAACGCAAGGATTTGAATGTGTTGAATTGATTGTCATTTTATTTATACAATACTAATAATATATAAAGTTAAACGACATAACTATTGTCTTTTAATAAACAATCTAATTAAAACTAACTAATAATAATGCTAAAGGTAATGTTTTACTCTGTGTTATTAAAAATTGGTATATAGGTATATTTAAATATTAACCGAACGCAAAGAATTTCATTGAAAAAAAAAAACTTTCAAAACGTTCTACTTTTAGTTGACATAATAAGAACCTATTTTTGTACAAAAATTGCGACAAACTGTTCCTCATATTTGCATTTACAAACTCTATTTATAAAATAAAATGTTTAATTTATATTTTATTTATTTCTTTAAAACATCTGTGCATATGTAAATGAACGAGGCGGGCTAATGCTAAATATTATTTTCTACTAGACTATCTATAATGAGGGAGTTAAATGACTGCGATATATATAAAAGTAGGTATATATAAATAAATATTCGGTCATAAGTAAAACACAGACATTTTAAAACATAAGGATCTTTAGGTGAATTTACTTTATTAGATTGTGAATAACACTTTAAAATATAAATAAAACCCGGTTTTATAAATCACGTTTCCTTTTGTTGAATAAGGAGATGGTCAACGTTGGCTAACCAAACGGACAAATAACCGACATAATTTAGTATATTCTACTGCAGAATTTCACCACGAGGTCTGGTGTTACCGCGGTTGACATTTATTCGATTTAGGTCTTGCCTGAGAATCCTCTTAGTTTGGTAAAACGGTTGTGTAAAGTTTACACTTTAAATTTTGCAAGCTGAAAATACCGCAATATTTATTATCTCATTGCGGTTTCACTACTTCTTTTATGACATTGTAACATAAGTTGCTCACACGTGTCTAGTGTCCCGTGTTAGTTCTATTCGTTATTCATTCATCACACGACAGTCGAGTCGAATTTCAGTCAAGTGTTAAATGTGGATAAATATGTATTTTCAAATAGGAGTTTTTAGTATTCTAATGAGGTTTTTTAAATTAATAAATAAAAATTTTAAAGTGAAGTATTATAAAGTTGATGTATCTATTATAAACAGGCCAATGCAAAGTTTAGTGGGATGGGTGAAGAAGAGACAAAGCATGATAGATACCGCACTTCTGCCTTGGAGGGCTATTAAGATTTACAAACAAACTACAGTCTGTAAATTAAGACAATTTGGTTCAAAATTTTACTACCGCAATAATTTATATTAATGTCTTTGATATAATCGAGATAACTTATTCATTTGTTTATAACAATTTGTGCTTTGTTTATAAAACATATTGAGATTTTTTTACTTTTATAAGGATAGCAAAAAGCTATTTCAGTAACTTCAGAAATGTTAAAGATCTAGTATGTCGTTTCTTTGCTTTATTCCTTCCCATGTGATAACAGTTCTGTCACGAATATTTGTCATGATTAGTAGAATTTGAAATAGACATGACTATGAAATTGATTATTTATTATTAACATGAATAAATTTGATTGCATATCATAAATATTCATTGAAATCGTTGCAATTTGAATGGATTAACGTAGCTTAAAATATTGACAGCGGGACACTGGGATCACGAACACAGTTGATTTAATTGAAGTGAATTATGTATGCAGAGATTATACACCAAATGTTACAGGACAATTTTTGCTAACGACATCCTGAAGTTTTAATTATTTGTTCATATAAAGATATTTAACTTTAAAAAGTCGATGGTAGACATACCTTTTTACATAGAGAAACAACATGGATGAAATGTGTTGTGAAAAAGTTTGAAAATTATTATCACTCCGTTATACTGTATAATGCATAGCAAGCGAAAATTTTATTAAGTATTGTGAGATTGAAATTACCAAATAGTAAATTTCAAACCAATATAAACTTATTCACATGTGAATTATTTCGAAAAAAAATAGTATATCCCCCGAGCAAAGCTTCGTATTCCCCTCTAAAGCGGCGGAGAGAGGAGGTCGGTATTGTGTGCGAGTCCAGACTACTAGATTACAGCTATTCATCACAATATCAGTTGGACCGACCAACCTTTGTTCCCAGAGATATGAAAAAAGTTTTCATACAAGAATTACCTATCTATTTGAACAATAAATACAGATACCTACATATAGAACTATTGTTTGTACTCGGTTTATTATTACTCTAACATTTTGATCTTTAATTAATAAACTTTTAAACATTATTTATTTATTATTGATTTGGAGTGTAGTAGTGAAAATATGAAATGTAGTCATACGTTTATTCGTGAATATGACAGAACTAATTTAAAATAACTTTTGCTAACGTGTTTACAGTTATTTCAAATTATTTTTAAAAATATATAATTAATAGTGGTACCTAAATAATAATATTTAAGTGTATTTCTATACAATAATTCAATATAGTTCAATTTTTAGTACAAAAGCTGGAGCCATTCTTATTCTAGCCACTAACCTTTGCAGTCGACAACACGGGAAAAGCAATTTAAAATGTGCGGAGCTACAAAATGAAATAGATCTCTTTGTTGGGATAACTTAAAAAGATCGAAATGCAACTTAGACTTAGGTACTTACTTGTACCTACAATATTACTAAGAAAAGTTTACAGTCGTGTTTATTCTGATTAATCTAATCCGATATTATTTGTAGTAATCGTGGTTGCTAAGTGACTGCCTGCAAAGGTTTCGAAAGACATCTTCGATTAATATTAATTAAAATAAATATTTTGTAAAAGTAGTATTTCTTTTTTAGTTTGGATGAAATCTATATTCAAACGTTTTTTTTAATATTATTATTTATATTGTTATATGGGTATATTAAATTTGCTTTGAAAGTCATGTACCTATTTGTTTTTATTGTATGGGTTCATAATTTTTATTATGTATTGAAAAATTATTTTGTGTATATTTTAATATTATTATAATTTGCGAACCTAAATTTTGATATTATCTCTAAACCGATAAAGTAAAACGTCATATACATTTTCCGAGTTATCTCGGATAGCAAACAGTAAAATAGTTTGCTTTAAAAATGCATGGAATGCAACGCTTCAGGCACTGCTGGTAGTGCTCTGATTCCACTTACAACGTCGCTGATAAAATATATTCGATAGCTGCATCGTATAAATGACTATAAATCTAGAATAACAATATTATCGTTTAATAATCAGTATGTATCTTGCGTACAATCTTGTGAAGTAAAGATTTTTAACAAATATCTACATTGCTTAATTTTACTGTAAGACGTAAAAACGGAAAAAACAATTCGATAAAAAATACGTTGTTGACATAAATTGGATAAAATCTATTTTGGCCCTTGGCTTCACCATAATAAGCCTTGACACATTTTTAAGGCGTAGGCAGGGTTTTTGGAAATTATATTTAAATTACAGTCACAATAGACACGAAATCTTCCCAAAGTTGTAACTAAACTTTATTTGGGAATGTACTAAGAGGTCTAAAACTAATATTTAAAGGAATAATTTGCATAGATTCTCAGTCGTACCTAATTGTTAAAAGCAAATAGTTAACGAACACGGTTTTGAACTCTCTCGAAGCTTTATAACAAAACTTCATTAAGGATTGCAATGTGCATATTCTAGTGTCTCGAGAACCCAAATCCTACTTCTACGTTATTAAATGATGAATTTATATCTGTAAACCTATTCACTAATTAACTAAATTTAATATAGGTTTAAGAGTTTAAAGGTCTTTGAATTTTAGTAGCATCTACTATATATAGAGAGCACTGTGTTCTGCCAATGATGCTACTATGTTTGCAGACATATCACTGTGGTAGCACTGATCTTCAATCATGGACTGTATTTTTTTAATATTAGGCGAAGTAAAGCATACGTTATTTCACCATTGAAGAATAATAAAAGAACTTATGACGTTGAATGCAAAATCACAAATACACTTCACGTAAACTTTAACTTTTATACATCAACTTTATTTTATTGGTAAGGAGTACATCAATGTATTGTAAAACTCTTTTAAAAAACATTGTGTTTATACAAGTAAAATTACGATCAAAAACTAACTTAGTGCCATGTTTAAAATGTTTGAGAGGTAGAAAGGAAAGGTTTGATCATTGAAGTGTTAATTTAGATTCAAGATTCAAAAAGAAGTCCAATAAATTGCTTTAAAGTAGCTCTCACAAACCACGAAATTCAGTATTTGTATTTCAACGGCGTTCTTTGATGGGCAATTGGATTAACATTACCCCGCCATTATTAACGTTCAATGAAATAATTGAAAACCATTTCAGCACTTTCAATTTATTTAATGTAATTTGTAAGCCCTTAGAGTATTACAAATATAATTACGGACGATAGTTATTTTTGAAATGCAAATAGCTAGTTATATTTTTATCTTAATTTATGAGGGGTTAAATCGGATTGTAAATAGACTTAGGTACGTATCTAGAATTAATACGGGAACTAAATCGTCTTTTAAAACGTCAGGTGAAACCTTCACTTTAAAAACATCGTATAAAAAGAAATAAGTTTGACAAGTGACATAATTTAAAAAACTGATTACTGCCGCGTAAACTGTGAGACTTGATAATACTACAGAATAAAAAAACAAAAAACAAAAAAAAACATGTCGAAACAGATAAACAAAATGCCTGAAGCATAAAACTTATCTGAATGAAAACGTATTGTGAAAATTAAACATGACTAGGTAAAAACTTCGACGTCACGTTATGATATATATATTTTTTAATTTCAACAAGAAAATATCCTCCAAGCGGCCAATAAACAAAATGAGTTTTAAGCCCATGAGGCAGACGGTAGTTTGGCCTAGGGAAATTTATTTAATTTAATGTTTCATGCTTGCATTACATCACCCCATACTTACAGCTCAAATTATCATAAATTTGATTTTTTTTGTGTAAAAACTGTTTGAGTATTATATATATTAAATTTACTAATATTGTTTATTTATAATAATTCTAAAGATAAAACCAAAATTATAAATTGTCACTCAAAAGACGAGACAGGTTATTATTGATTTCTATGGACTACTATATCTGTTGTTTACTGGTAATTTGGTGAAGTACCTATTCTATAAATTTCACTATCTATTGTCCTACTGTTAAACCTTGTTTATAAGTTATAAATTAATAGTAAAGATAATTAGTATGTTTAATTTCATTCACAAAAAAGTTATAAATGAGAAAAACTATTCGAATCAGTAAAAACATCCGTAGGCATGACGAATTGTTTATAAAATATTAGCGGAACATGACACAGTAAACAATGCTGAGCAATTGTAGCTATTATTCACTTTTATTACGCAGTTTTTGGATAACTTTTTTCTTAAACAATTTCAGTGTTGTGAGACCGGGAATGTTTTCTTTCGAGGTATACGAAAAACTAATTTGCATAAAAAATGGTAAAGTAAGATATTATTACCTTCTATTATTTATTTATTTAGAAGTTTTTATTCTAATTTAATAATTCATGTCAAATTAATTTGTTATTTTTATTGAGTTATATACAACTAGAGATGCACCACGAGCATCATTAGTTCTAATGAAGTTTAGTTAGTCACTAGTATTCTCTATGATGCGACGTGTTTTTGTTTTTAAATAATTGATCATATAATACTTTTATTTATCTACATATGTGACGCTCCTCTATTATTATTTAAATCAGCGGTTTACAATTTCAATTTTATAAACATTAAATTGTTTATTTTTTATCTTCATAATTTGAGGAAAATTTCAATCTCAAAGGTCAATTCTTTATGTCGATAGACATATCTTAGACGTAGATATAATTTAGAATGTTGCTGTCTGGACATGAACTGAATATAAAGTGAACTCATTATTATGCGATAAGATCAGAATAACCCCTTTTATATTGACTTTATTCTAGCATCAATTTTATTTAGTGTAAATCGTTAATTATAAAGGTTTATTTATACTACTAAAATAATTGTCCTAGTCCAAATATGGTCGTAATTATAATAAAATAATAATAATAAATTAAAAAAACAATTATTGTATTCCATATGACGTGTATTTAATACTAAACGATTTTGTGTCATTTATTTTAATTTTTATGACTATGCGATGTTTTAAATGCTAAACAGACCATCGTCTACAATGGCGACATGCCATTTGTGAACGTAAAAATATTTTAATTTAGTCAATTACTATATATAAAAGGAATGTGTTATGGTTTATTATGTTTGCAAATTTCGTACGTATCCGTTTAAACATAAACAAATCAACATTCATTGTTATACGCACATTGACGGTTACTTAATTTACTACAAACAATAAAAATGAACGTAACCGTACATTCGTTATATCATTTGAAGAGAGAGCACGTAAACACTCATCTGTATTAGGAATGAAATAAATGCAGATAATTAAAAAATAATTCGAAATAAACTAGTTAAAAAAAAACTACAGGAGACACTTGAAATTTCAGTAGAGCGTGGATAAGCGACAAGGAACGCGAAGAGGCGAGAAATATAGTGAACGTTTTGTAAAACTTCGCAACAGAGTAACGAAGCTTGTTAGTGTAGTTTCAGTAAGAAGATTGTCTGGTGCTGCACTGAAGACACCTTCCTACAAATGGAACTAATGAGTTCGCTGTTGTTTTGTGCCTTTGCTACAATATTGCCACAAGCACTAGGTGAGTGACTTTATGGTAATTTGTTTAATTAAGTGCCCTTAAGACAATACATAAATATTTTAAAAGTCATTTTTGACACTCCAAACTCTGAAGCTACTACGTAATTTGAATTACGAATTGTTGATTTTTCTTCTTAGTTTGAAAATGTTAAATTCCACTTAAGCTAAATTAAATTAAAAGTTGTACAAACATGTGTATATTAAGCAAATTATATAAACCTGTGCTTTGGTCATTATGGTATCAACCTTATGCGTTATATATTATTGTTTGCAGGCAGAGATGTCAGATTTCATAAAGTTCTTGAAAATTATTCCATATTATCGAAACCATCTTATACAATGCACAATAAAGTATTAATTAATACGAATACATCACCTTTAGTAAAAAAATATGATTCCTTGATATACACTGTCCGAGGCTGTAGTCACTGTTTGTACTGCATGTCAAGAGCCATTAAGGAAAATACTGCAAAATGGAGTGTCTTCGCTAATACATCTAACCAGAATAAACGCCATACAAATTATAACTATTTTGAAACTCGCAATGGCAAGGAGAATAGTATTGCTCCATCAACATATTATAATGAATCACGTTTAGTATTATACAAAGATAGATCATATGAGGACAACATTTTGGAAAATCCTCACCCGAAAAGCTATTTTGGAGTACGACTCAAAAGACGCAGCCTGCCTGCAAGCACCACGGAGAAGATTAAACCAACAAAGAGAGAAAAACGAAAGAAAGAGAAGAACGGGAACAACTTTGCAAGCGTGACCAAATATATTTCGAACGGCAAAACCCACGCTTTGAAGATCAATGAAACTAAATATAACAAAAATAAAGGAGTAGAAACCGAATGCTTTTTATATAAAGTGATAAATACGTTCGCATGTGGTTCATTGGAAGATGACCTTCTATTGTTGGGAGATCGTAAGAATAGGAAGCCAACCAATGACAAGATAATCAAACATAAAGGACAGAAGAAATCCTTAACGTCTGTTACACAAAAGTCTATATTTAAAAAGGAAATAAACAATCATTTAGAAATACCTCATATGTCTGGATCGATTTTGGAAGGAAGTTTTTTGCCCTCAGTTGAAGAGGACTATTGAAATGGCTAAGTATTCTATTGTATGTAAAAGTCAATTCTAGAAATTAGGGGATAATTTTTAGTAACTTTAATATGAAATTCCTTCAAAACAGATATTTTTTACTTTATCATAATATCTGACATTTAGAAACAAAAAAGCACGACTCAATAGTTTTAAGCACTACTATACATTGAAAGTCAGGCCACATATACGCATGTTTTGCATGATGTATACATGATATTTGTACGAAACTAACATATGCACTAAACTGGACATATGTATATTAGTGTAGACTTTACAAAACCAGCTGTATTATTATATTTAGATATCAAAAAATAAAACGCGGTAAATTCAATATGAATATTAGTAATATGTACTGAATGTATATTAATTAAATATAAGATTATTAGATGTTAGAATGACATGAAGTATTGTGGTACAATCGTGTATCGTCACAGATATAATATCCTGTGTAATGGCAATGACATCTGTTACCCACTGTCTTGGGGTTTCGGTTTAATTAATTGAGATTATCACCGCAACTGCCTACATTAACCACATATCTTATTTATAATTCTCATACACTTAAACGTAACTTGTAAGTCGCTAAAATTACTTCATCTCCGACTTGACTAGTGAAGTTATTTTTTACCTTTGAGTCGGAGGTTAAATTATCTATGGATATATTTTGATCCCTATTATATGATTAATTAACGGATTCTTTATCAATTACAATCGTTTAAGTATTTTTATTTTAAGATATTTTAAACATATGGTGCGTCATCTTTTGTTTTTTGTTGTACTTATCACAAATTTAATAATAGTTTTAAATTATAGCTAACGCAAATAATCTATACTTTTCTATTGTATTATTATCACAATAAGAATCCGTCATTGTTATATGATTGCGTAGATTTATGAATAAACATGATAGCTATGTTGTTTAAATTCTTAAATATGTTTATAATAGATATTGTTCATAGCGACTAGATAAACATGTAATATCAATTAGATAATCACTGTTATGTCATTATTAATTAATATTAAGTTGTTTTGGTAAATGATTTTCATTGGGTTTTTACTCTTGTTTTTAATCTATGATAAAATCATTATGAATATAGATACATTTATTTATAAATAGAAAGTATCAATCATAAGTGTCAGTAAAACTTCTTCGGAAAATATGATAGTAAAATGTTTGTCTCAAATTGTATGTAACATAATTCTCCACACTTTCTACGCAAATAAAAGATACGATATAAGTTTTGTGTTTCTCTCTAAGGATACAAATAGTGTTGGGTTTCTTTACAAAATAACTTTTGTGTTTGACACGTTTTGAAAATGTTGCGTTGTTTGAAATGTATCCTTCAATTTGGATTTTTGTACTAATTTTTATCAATACAGTATAAATTTGCTATAATAATTTCTTTTTAAAAGATGTTTATAACGAACGAAAATGATCGTTTCATTCGGGTAACATCTATTGAATACAGATAAAACTAAAGTTATCAGTCACAGAAATAATGTATTGAATGGTACGACGGCCACATCGAGAGGCAAAACTTACGTCAAAAAGGATCACGTACTACACAAAGTTTTTTGTTATCAACATTTGGTTGCCCACACCCTAGTCCCGGTCTTCGCATGAAACTTTATTTTGGATAAAGACTCGCTAACGAGTTCTGACTTTTGCCAGTTGCGTTAACACTTTCTTTGAACATTATTTATCTAGTAGCTTTGTTTCAGTTGTCTGTATTCGGCGCACGTCTTTGGATGTCATTAATTGTTACTCCGGCTGGGGAACAAACATCGCATAGTGCTGAACCCTTCCGGCTTAACGCGCATCCCTGTTTGACATTAATGGTGGTCGTGAACGAGCAAACTTAAATGTAACATTAATTTGTTTGCATAAACAAGAAGCAATTAGTCGCGCCTGAATCATGTGGGGCATTCGGAGCACCTGCTTTGTCTTGAGACATGAAAGGTCCTTTCATCATATTGTATCAAATCAAATAAGCAATGAGTTTTTTTTGTGTAATCATTCTTAATTCGTCTATAAAAAGTAGTTATTCTGCCTATATAGATTATATCGAATTGCATTAACTGAACACGTTGTTTAAGTGAATTGTTTTGGTGAGCAGATAACAGTAGCAATAGTCATATAATGAAAATCATTATTTCTAATTTGTTAGATACCGTGGTTTTAGGCAAATTGAACTGTTTCTAACATCACGGAATAGAAGTCTAACTTTTCTAATCTAAACTGTTTGCGAGGTCACATTTAACCTCTGTGGAAAGTTCTCAACTTTCTACGTAGCATCGCCTTTGTTCTCGAATTAATCGGAAAAAGATTGTATCTAATGAGATTCTTTCGTTTCAACATAAACAATATCTAGTCTTAGTATTTTGCTACTTTGTATTCGATATCCCAATACGAAACATCTCTGAAACAATTTCAATTCAGTTTAAAGAGTGTAACTACACAATTAAAGACTAAGATTTAAAGATATTCAGTTTTAATAGAAATATACCTATCATACTTTGCAAAATAATATTGTTACATATACATATATTTGCTGTAGTTTTGATAGACATTATCTTGAATTTATTATTACAGAATTCATAGACAAATGCATTTATGGTGGCTCAGTTAAAATGCAGGGTATATTTCTGGCGTTACTTTCAAATCGATCCTGAAATGGTACTACACTGAATAAAGACATTAAATTTAAGTAAAAAATAAAACTTCGACGCTAAAACGATAAAAACCACAGAGCATAAAATTGTTGATAAATTTTTCGGTATTGCGATACTTTACAAAACGCAGCCGGGTTGGCGTCCCGTACGGAGTTTGCATCGTAAAATTCCTACTTGCAGAAGAAATGTGTGGTGTACGTACATTCTTTTCACTGACTGCTGGCTGGTTTCGTAAAGTAGGTTGGTGCTTCCATTGTTTAGCAGGCTTGTTGCGGTTCCATTAAAAATAACGAAATGCTAAGATGGAACCATTTTGAGTTCACATCTTGTATTGTTAGACTTACATGTAATCAGTTGGATTGTTCAGGATGCTCGCATTAGCTGAATTAATTTTATACAAAACAGACTTTCTTTTTTGTAATACTCATTTAATATAAACTTGAGATTATAACGAGATCGCATATAATTTTAAGAGACTCAAAACAGGGACGACAAAATATCTACTTTTAAAAAAATCATATGAAAGAACATGCGTTAAGCACTAACTTTAGAAGCCGTCAAGTGCTAATATTATTTACCTAAACATAGTAATTATAAAACTTCACATTGTAGTTTTGATATGATTTTAAAATATAATAAGAGATAGACAGAACGATGGTGTTAGTATTATAGATTTAGTGAATGAGTTTTGTCGAAGATTGAACGCGACGAGGCCAACAGTTTAGATTAGAAAAGTTCCCGTCGACGGCAAGCCGGGTCCCGGACAAATTGCTTTACTAATACAACAGATTTCGGACTCATACCCGACTGAAACACCGCAAAAACTCCCGCACACACACCAATTTGTAGAGGATAAGGCGACATCCATGAATGTGCCGATTATTTCTGCTAAACTTTCTCTAATACGTTTTTATATGTTGGTATACCTACATATATAATGTAACGATTTTTGTTTATTAATAATACCTATCAAATAAAGTTATTCTACGTAACCACACTCCGCCTGATGTATTTTCATATTGTTTTGTTTTTTAATTGGGATCTAATATAGCATTTTTACTCGTCAAAATAAATACAAATATAAATAAAAAAAATTATTACAGTCAATTTGATTTAGCTGCTGTAAAATGACATTGTCCATTTACATACTAATATCATAATAATATATATATAATAAATCTACTAAGATGTAGAATAATATGTCCAAGCTTTTCTATCTAATAGATATTCATCTAATTTGCAATATAATTTTTGAATAAGTTTGCTTTTTATGATTTTCTTAAACTGACTTCTTAAAAAAATGAGGCTCAAAGCGGAATTGCTGTTGTTTTAAATATCTCTATGATAGACTGGCGAGTATGTTAACTAATGTTGACTACTTATAAAAAATATTGTAATAGATGTAAAGAAATGTATATAAAAAGAGTGTGAAGTTAAATTCCTCTAAAATCGATTCGAGTGCAATAGCGTACATCTATAAGATCAAGTTTGGTTTCCAAAGCTGCTCTGATTTCTTAGGATACCCCAGTGGCTTGCTTAACTTTGTTTCCAACTATCGGTCGAGGAAAAAGCACTGCTTCCATTTAAATTAAATTTTGCACTTATACTAGGGTATTTTAAGTTTAACTAATTCTCTATAACTAAGGAATAATTAAATTTTTTAACTGTAATTGCCACTATTAAATACAATGTTACTTTCCTGGCAGCTAGAACTAACTATGAAAAAAAGTGTTATGGTGGAAGGAGCGTAGATCTACAATGACTATACGAAAAAATATATACCAAAACAATGTTTATTGAGAATACGCTCAACTGCGATTACGCTGGGAATCGACTATTCTTTTATAACTTTATTAGCAATTTTTCATTTTTGTATGTCTTTAAGAATGCATACATATTTCGTTTAACATGACTTCTCTGATATGCTAAACACAATGGTTAACAATTATAACTTACATTAGAAAGTAGGCTGTCAACAAATTATATATTCTACAGCATGTACATTTTCACATGTTTCTTGTTTTGATATCCCGTAGAACTTTTTTTTTTGTGGAAGTAAACCGATAAGGAACAAAATGGAGCAAATCGGACTATTTTATTTCTGAATAGTCGCACGTAGTCTGATCAATTTTTTGCTTTGAAAGTGCTCCTAGAAATTAAGCGGTAGAAAAGTAAATTTAATTAAGTAAGGTTAGCAAAAGTCGAAAGTAGGGGACCGAGTCACGTTCATTCTACTTTGGACTGAGCAGTTGTTCTTAAGGAGATCACGTAGAAGTTAAGGTTTTTTTCTGGCAGTTTGTGATACCCCATTTTTAAACCCATAGATTGGCCACCCACTAATATATAAAATGCAATTAATGTAATACCTACTTGTACGCAATTGTCACTTGTCTTTTCACTCAGCGCGCCCAATGCAACTCAATGTGACAATGATAAGAAGAAATGTTTTTCAATAAAAAATCAAATTGGTGAAGTAGTTACTATGAATGACGAACTCAAAATATTTAAAATATAATAGTACCTACTTGACAAAGTCAACTTTAAATGGATAATATTCTTTGAAAAATATAACTTAATCTACAATAAAGTCATAATTTTCGCTTTATATGCTAAGTACGTTCACATATGAGTTTATCGCATATATTTTCCGCGTTTTTGGTATCTCTTTCAATATTGGAGAAGAGAAGGCAGGCTATGCATCGGTAATGCATTTATTGCGGCCTCAAGTCACGGCCTGGCGACATTTTGCACTCTCTCACGTGCGCGTGCGTGACCGAACTGCAATAGCCTTTATGTAAAATGCATGAAAATATTTTGAAGACGCTGAAAAATCTTCCGCGTTACATACTAAACAGTTTTGTTGTTACACGATTACGTGTAAACTATAAAATTGTAGCGCAAGCTCTTACAATCAGTTAGAAACACTTGTATAAAAATACATATACCTATAATGAACCAAATTAATTAATAAAAAATATTTACTGCATCAATGACGAGTTCTTTTCGTCATACGCCTTTCCGAAACCTTTGTAGAGTCTAACGATGAGCAAGCGCACGCTTTTTTGTGCCTATGTGAATAAACTATTTTCATTTCATCGTTTCACGTCATTCCAATATAAAAATAAAAGTATAATGACGAGCTTAATAGTATTACATTTTTTCAATCAGCTGGGGTCTATATGCAGATGGGGTTTCTAAAAGTAGTCAATAATAATGGCGACTCTTTTTCTATCAGAATGCGTGTTATATTTAAGAGAATGTAGTTTTGAACAGATTTTCTTGGCTAATTTCGCATTGTTTTATAAGTTTACATATCTATCTATTAAATGATATTTTTAAGTAAGTGGTCAAAGTTATTTTTAATATTTAGTTAAGATAGTGGTATGACGTACCATTATTAATTCATTTTTATTAAATAACAGAAATATAGCGGAGAGTTCTAGTACAATGGGTATAGAAACCTTTGTTTTAACAACTACGCACAGAAGATATTTTATTAGAAATTATAAAACTAGAACATGACAATATCAATGGTAATATCTCCAGAGTATTTTGATTAAACTTCTCGAAGCCATAAACGAGTGTCTCATAGAACATTTCCTATTATTTCTGAAATGTCATCAGAATATCAAACAGCGATTCAGAGAAGAATCACTTTCAGATTCAACGCTTTAAGCGAACACGGAAATAGCCTTTATTAAAATAGCTTTAGCGGTTATAATTCTGTAATACTGAAGTTAGATATTTCCTTTCGGTGTTCAGCTTTAGAATCGGCTGCGGAGTCGTGAGAGCAACGAGTGTTTTTCACGGGCTCATTATGCGACGATTCGTATTCGAGGCCAGCCAAGTGATACCAGTGTAAGGAAAGGTTGAAGAGTAACACACCCTTAAGAACATGTCCTACTCGTTGCCCTCGATGAAAGTAGCAATAAATGGTATTGATTTTTATACTTTGCTCAGAGGTTTATGGTATGGTAGTTGAATATTAGACCGTTTTTTTAGATTACTAAATAAATAATTTTATCCATATTAAACGAGCAGTGGATAGCACGCAGCTCTTTTACACAGGGATACAGGGTTAGATTCCCGTTCTAATTAAATATATATTTAAACGAAAAAAGATAAAGCAGATATTTCTTTCGGATTCGGATTTCGGTTGTCCTTTAACTTTGTCACCCGTAGTACAAGATATCTTAGTTTTAGATTAAAGCCTAGTATCTATATTGTAACTGTATTTTTTGATAATTATCTATTGTGTTAGTATAAGTAGAATTCTAGACCAAAACAAATTATTAATGAACTTTAAACTCTTAGATTTTGATAAAATATAACAAATTACCATATTATTACGAACTTTAATCTATTTATGTACTATCTGATTTATAGAACAAACACCCATTATTATATAATATATTTAAATCTAATTAATTTGTATTATGATAAGCCCTAAAATACCGGTGAATGAATGAAACTATTGTATCTTTTTTATTATCGAGATTTATAAATATTTATAGAGTTGATTCATATTAAAATATATAATACTAAACTAACCCGTATTCAGAAATAATATTTAAGCGTAGTTTGATATGTGAAAATTATGTACTAATAAATAATAAATCTTTAAACACGGCAACAATTAGGCAGTAATAAAATAAAATATGTTGCATATACTTATATAAGTATATATATCAAACATCCAATTTAAACAAGTAAAACGGATCCGTTAGCAATCGGGATCATGAATCTTTACTAACGACTAACGAGCACCAGCAATCTATCAAATGAACGAAAGATCGAGACGTTCGAAAATTAACAAAAAGTATCTAAAATATTATAGATCCAAATCCGCACGCGGTGGCGCTGCTCAAATTTCCATACAAATCGCTTGAAGCGAACTCGGTTCGAAAGCCAGACTAAAATTCGTGATAAGCCCACTGAATACTAGCCTAAGACACTGATACTGTACAATAACATTTATTTAAAATCATTAAAAAATGAAACAGCATTGTATTTGAGCGCGGGCTATACGTCACACATTTTAAATGTTATTATAAATTTTCAATGAAATTGCTTAAACATTTTCACAGCCAATGGGATATCAATAAATGACCACGACTGATGCAAAAGAAAGGTACCCCAACATGGAGGATGCTCCTCATCGCGACAAGATTAAATTAATAAGTAAATGCTTTATTACGTCACGTTTGTTAATTAAAAATATTGTAATTACAAGTTGATAAACGATAATACGTTATATTATTGTTTTTTTTAAGTATAAACAAACAAACATCAGAATGTTAGATCAAGGTTACGAGTTTCCCAGTCTTTTGATCGTGAGTATCAATCAATCTATGGGAGGAGTTAAAGTTGCTGAGATCCTAACGAGATCATTCTCGGTTTTAAGAAGCTTATTAAATGATTGAGTCAAAATAGTTCGTAAAGACCTTGATCGGTGGCAATTTTTTGTCTCTGTCTATTTCACTGAAATGTGGGAGACACACATATATATTTATTAGGGTGCTTTTTTTTTGCGACTATTTTTTTTTCGCTCCCATCCCGAAATTTTGTTGGAAATATCTCTAAAAAATTCCCTGAAAATTTGAGCCCTTAATATTAATATTAAATACTCAACCACAGCGTGTAAAGATTTTCCATTTAAAATACACGGGAATTGTCGTTTTTTTTAAAAAAATTTTTATAGCTCAGCGGCATTTTATGCTATCATCTTGTCCCACAGAGTTGCAGCTGTAATAAAATCAAAGGGTGGCCCAACAAAATATTAATGTTTTTGTGATAATCTTATGTAAATAAAGTAATATTATCATTAAAAGTAGTTTTATTTGTGTCTAAACCCGGATTTTTCAGTAATTTATAGGGTGCCTAATACTTTTGGCTAAGGCTGTATAGGTATATACCAAATAAAAAAAAAATGTTTTAATAATTGTACTGGTTGTCATCTTAATATTGTTCCAAAAATAATTACATGATCAGTACCATGTGGGATTTTATTTTGCTCTAATAAAGGTCACCCGGCATGTTTGTATCTGAGAGCAAATAATCCCACAAGAATTTAAAATTGATATGCAGTTCTCATATTCAAACCTCTGATAAGATTTGTATACAATCTGTGCGAATAAATTGGATAATAATAATTATTTTTTAATTGATTATCAGTGCACGTAAGATATGGAGTCATATAAATAGCACGGATTCGTCTTTCATTTTCAAATATTCAAGATGAAGGCATTTGTTTTGATTTTCGCTTTAACAGGTAATTTTTTTTAGATTCAAAACAAAATTATACAAACAATTTATTGTACGTATTTTTTAGCATACGCTGTCTCAGCATTTCCTACAGAACAAGAAGAAACAGATTTTGAGTATCCTAGATTCATAACCTTTCCTGATGGAGAAGGAAACCCTCATGTTGTAGATTTGGAGGAGTCTGTTGATCCTAATTATGAAGACATGATTAGACGTAACGAAGATATCAACGAATACTTATTATTTACTAGGTAAGAGCTAAAAACTCGTATTATTTCAACCTTAAAAAAATTTGCAAAAGAAACACCACCAGTTCCCTTTTTCAATTTGTTTTTAGACTGAATGCTCAAAATCCACAAAGACTTATAATAGGTGATGCAAATTCAGTTCGCAACTCCCATTTCAATCCACGTCTGCCAACTATGGTAATCGTTCACGGATGGTTCAGCAAGGCTGATACCAATCTGAACCCTGCAATCACTAGAGGTGGGTACAATTTTTTTTTATAATAGCTGTAGTGACGCTTATGACGGAATACAACTGCTAACACAGAGAAATATCTGCAGGATGCAGTAGGCTCCGTTATGAAAGCTTCACTGCCATTCTAAGCTGTTCCTAATCTGAGAACTATCCTGGAACAGCAATTTAAGCTAATATCCATTATCAGCTTCCATACCACTTTTTAAAACACTTAATTCATCTTATACTATTACAGCATTCTTGGGTAGATTCTATGGAAATGTCATTGTGTGCGACTGGAGACGTCTGGCTATAGCTGGCTACGTAACTGCAGCTAATGCAGTCCCAGGAGTGGGAAGAAATTTAGGACGTTTTATAAGCTTCTTGAATACTCTTGGTACTTCATATAATAACGTACATTTGGTTGGGTTCAGTTTGGGTGCTCATGTAGTCGGTAATGCTGGACGTGAATGTGGTGGAAGAATTGGTCGTATAACAGGTAACTATTTTTTTTTGTCGATTATAGTGTGCATAGGTTATATAAAATGTGATTGGTAAAGATTAGTAAAGTATGTGAACGTTCAATGATCACATTCATATATTGGTACGAACACCTCTACGTAGATTTCTCGGCTTCATAGATTACAAACAACATTGTGACTTTGTTATTAGGTGTAACAATATTTTTCTCTGAATATTTATCAAACAAATTCAAAATTTTATATTTTTAGGTCTGGACCCTGCTGGCCCTCTATGGACTCTTAGTCAAAATAGAATGAGTCCCGATGACGGGCGTTACGTCGAGGCTATTCACACAGACGGCGGTTACACTATCGGAGGTCTTGGCATTGGCCGAGATGTCGCACAAGTTGACTTTTATCCAAATGGAGGTTTATCTCAACCAGGATGTTTGACAAACGTCTGCAATCACAATAGAGCGTGGGAATTCTTTGCTTCTTCAATTTCATATAACCATTTGGTTGGTAATAGGTGTGAAAGCAGCGCGCAGATCAATTTAAACCGGTGCAGAGGTCCACCATTCCCAATGGGCAATGGTTATGCTACAAAATATGGGTACGTACTAATATACGCATAAAATAACCATATAGTTTTCCGAAATTTGTGATAGGAAATATTAACATCACATTTAAATTCTAGATATTTGTAATTTATTGTTTATTTGCAGAAACGGAAGGTATCGAGTAAATACAAACCGCAGATATCCATTTTGAAACATTGACGATTAAACCACTTATAATGGAACTTGTGCTGAATTCTGATATATTAATATTTTAATAAATCAAAATTATAAATACTTTTGCTATTTACTTTTATTATAATTGACCGATCTTAAATGCTAACTTTGCAGTTACAAAATTTTAGGTAGTGATAAAAAACATATAAAATATAAGTAGAACCTGTATGAAGACCTGGTGTTCACTCCATACCTTCCAGGAGTACTGAAAATAATATAAATAAAATTAAATATAATACTACTTATAATCTAATACACATTCGTATATTACAATTATTACTTATGCGGTCCAAGTTCAGCAAAACGCTAGTGCACGTATTCCAACCAACTTGCATGTAACTAGTGCGGTGTCTTCCAATTAGATGATTATGCGTTATATAGTGGATGCAGCGAATAGCTCATATGCTCAGATATGATTGTAAACATTTGCCGAAATAATATTCCTTCATTGGGGGACTATATGGTGCCCTATTCCTACACCAGGGCCTGGATAACCACCATCGCTATGAACAGCTTCAAAATAAATTCTATCATTTGGTGTCATTCTTTCATCATTAGTTTAGCTGGATCGACGCCTAAAAAATAAACTGAGATATGTTATGTAAATAGAGATATTTATACCGAGTGATGATTTTAAAGCAAACCTGCAACACGGGCGATCCGTCCACTTCGACCAGCAACACCGACGAGATGCGCACCTAAACTGAACCCAATTATGTGTGAATGAAGTATCATGTTGTCAAATATGATAAAAAAATGTTTGATAAAATCAGTAAATATCAGTTTTAATATTAAAAAGAAGATATGTCAAAACAAACCTTATTAGCATATTATTCATTAATGGAAAACATTGCGGGAGAACAAAACCAATTAAAACTTTTCACAATGAAAGTTACTCGTGAATATTGAAACAAACAAAGCATTTCGGATTTCGTCACATCCATTGGTAGATTTGAATCACAAATTGTATTTTGATCCAAACTGTTTTATTGTTTATGTAACCAACTATAATCCTAGCAATTATTAATAATAATGATGATGACAAATTGGATATATATTCACCACTAACTAACCACAGGAAGAGCTGCAAAGCATTTGAAAAACAAAGGGTACCTACTAGTAGTCAAGTAAATACTATAAAGTGCATAAAGTTCGATTTATATTTTGTTTATGTAACCAGCTTATTAAAGAATAGTCAAATTCCTTCAAAGAAAACACAAACTCAATTTTTAAGTTACGAAAAACTGCATTCAAAGATGTTTGATGTCTTGAAACCGCAGAATATTGCTTGTTATTGGATATTAATAGAAAAGTTTACCTTTTTAAATATATACATTTTTTAAATTAATACCCGGCAATTATCAAATATTTTATTATAACATTTAGTTCCGAATTAATACTGAAACATATTTCTATTCTTTAAAAGATAAAATATTCAGATTAAAAGCGCAAAAATTCAGATAAAAGAGTTAATTCATGAAATTATTTCTCTGTAATGTTTTAAAATTATCAATAATATGTCAAAATATTGATAAAAAAAGAATTATCTTCCTTTATTTTGTTATTGTTTTTTTTTTCTATATTGGTGTGATATGTGATCGCATTCCGCCTAATGTTTAGTTAGATCCGTAATTCGAAAATGCGAAAAATTCTAAAAACACTAAGAAGCTATTTTTTCTATGTGTAGACATGAATTTCTAAACTATAATCGTGATTAATAAACTAAAATAAAAGTAAATCAGTATGGTAGTTAAAGAGTGTTGGTAGAAGCAATGTTATCTGGGGAAATATATATAGAATTAAGTATTGTGAAGTAAGACCACGATGAACTTATTATCTGAAATAAAAAAGTAAAAGCATTGAGATAAAAATATCATACTAAATAAGCATATATTTATGCACACAATGGAAGTAGTACGTAAACCAGATGAGACAGAGAAAAACAAAAGAATTCGAATAAAATTAATCAATTTAATTTAATCTCAGAAACATGTCGTACCTACTACGGAGAGTGCTTGGACTGTTAGGTATTATATATTTCTATAATTATAAATTAATAATTTTATGTAAAGACTGGTATTATATAAAATAAAAATAAATATTAATTATAAATTTACATATTTATTTTACCTTACAGAAGCTCCCATAAGAGATGATAGTAAAATTGTACGCTGTTAATTTTTGGGGACGCTTTGTTCTGTAATTACAAAGGATTGTTTAAATACGTACTCGCTTAAAATGAAACGATATTATAAAATAAATTCAAATATACCTTTCACATAAAATCCAGAGAATTTTCTTCATTTTTTCATCCATATTGTACCATTGACTTAAATAGGCAGCGTGCCTTACCCGTTCAGACTAAAATTTTATTCATTTGTTTAAATCACGATACGTATTATATTGTTGATTTATAAAGTAATTTTAAGTAATAAATGTGATATTACGAATTTAAATATAGTATTACATTACCTCTCTTAGGAGATGTTCACCAAAAATACTCATTAAAAATATTTGAAGTAGTATAGAAACGAAAAATATCAAAAACTGCGGTATTTCTGACATGTCGACTATCTGAAAACAAACTTGATTTTTATAGCTAATAAGTAATGCTGAAACTAGGTACTAAAAATAAAAAATAAACATTTTGTTGACGAAAAATTTAAGAGAGGTGTTTGCTTAACAGTAGAACATTAAATATATTATTAAAATTAATTTAAACTTACAGTTAGTAAAAATATCAAAACGCAAATTTGTGTTGAAGCAGACAAATAGTTATAAAAATTAGTTCCTGTAAAAACATCTTCCAGGTCATTTGATAAACTGAAATAAATACAATTAATCTTAAAAAATATTAAAGAGTAATAAACTTGGAGGCAGGTTATAGGTACACTATACATTAACATCAGGGGAAGTGCGTTCGTAAAAATATGCTCATAAAGCGGTTATAATTAAATAATGCTTACTCGAGAATATTCTGATGATATTTTGTAATTTCCTTCAAAGCGTTTATGTCTTGAGGGTCGGCATTTTCAATTAGGTCGCATATAACCGTGAAATTTAGACATATTTGCGCTGTTAATATGCAATATAATACATCACTTGCTAAGACATACATTATACAGATGCAAGCTATAACATAGAAGGAATGAGGGTTAAAAAAGATTTAAACATATATCAGGTACATTTATAAACATAAAATTAGATTCATGTATGGTTAAATGAAGTGTTCAAACTTTAACCGTCTCTTCCGCTATGCTTGCTTGAGTAGGCGAATGTTGCTAATGTGATCCGACGTTTCGAAACCTTTGCAGTAGTGACTATAATTATTTTTGTTAAATTATAACAAAGTAATTAATTTCAATATGTTAACAACAAACGAAATAAAGTGTGATTCCATATCTTTATGACAATGTATTACGATTATGCAAGCAACAAGTTGTATAATGTAAAAAATTCAGATTTCTGAATAATAGTAAAAAAGATAAACTAAATTTAATGATGTGGAAAAAATAAATTACCTCCGATACTGCATTGTAAATACGCAAATAACCATACGAGGAAATTGTCTATAGGAACCGGCAGCAGAATAGCAAAAGGTATAGGATAATTCCCTTCTTTACCCATTATATTGGAATAAATTATAGCTATAACATCTTTTATAACGTACACAGAGAGCAAAGTTATATTCGATATAGAATAATATTTGGTAATATATTTTAAGAATAATACATCTTTCTCAATAACTTTACTTTTACGACTATCTTTACAAATATCATCGTAAAGACATTTTAATTTTTTCGTCAATATAATTAACTTTCTCCTTTTCAAATATAAACTATTGAATTTAATAGCTGTTAGAGTCCCAGTAAAAACACATGGAATCAGAGTAGCTATTTCCAAAACATCCCCGTTTTCAATTTTAGGCATAAAGTAAAGACATTCCTCCGTGTCAACAATAAAAATAAATAAATGTACGAAACAAAAATGTAAAGTTGCTGATCTGTTTTCATCGAAAGGGATTCCTGCTAGCCAAAAACAAATTTTGATCGGCCTGAATAATTCAACAAAAGATACTAATTTAACATTTTCTGAAATTAAATAAAAAAACGTTAATTAAAAAAATATATATTATTTAAATAAGTTCGAAAAAAAATCTACCTGAGTGTTCCATGATTTTTAGGAAGTTACTTTATATTCTATCCAATAGCTTCATACGATAGATCTTTTATACTATTTATGTCTATCTATCTACGTAGGCAAAGTTCAAAGCATCTGTTCTGTCGGATTCAAGGATCCGATGTCATGTTATATTTACTTATAGGGTTGTAGCAAACACGTTATTGCATTTATATATCATATTTATTACAATTGAAATATTTGATTTCATTCCAAACGTATTCAATTTGTCTTATAATAGTCCAATCAATGAACAAAAAAAGTGGAAAAAATTCTAACCCGGACAAAAAAAATACAGTCGTATAGAAAAAGAAAAAAGAATATGAGTATCCGTGTGGAGCAACTCGCACCAGAATGGCGAACCTAACCCAAAAAATTCTCAAAGTTCAAAAAAACGGTTTTCTTAAAATAAAAAAAAAAAACGATGTCTCCGATCAGAAAAAGTTAAATTATAAAGTTGTAGATATTAAAAAAATACATCGATTTGTTTTTGTTGAGTTTAATTCGGTGCATAACTTTTCGAGTTATTTAAAAAAAATCATCGAAAATGACCATTTTTTGTTTTTATAATAACTTTTTTAATTTTTGTGTTTTTTTTTTGAAATTCAGCAAAAAGGTAGGTATTTACTAGCCAAATAAGCTCGTTTTTGTAAAGTTAAAAAATATTAATTTTTTACCGAGATACATCGATTTTTCGAAAAAAAGGTGCCTTCGGAAAATGGCCGCTCAAGTCCCAGGGAAGGTCATAGAAAATCGTCCGGGTACGCATTTTCTTTGTGAAGAGTTGTACTTTCATACTATTAAAAAAGGGAATCGATTTTTTAAATTTTTAAGTCCCAAAAATGCCTTTGAAAAATCCCTTTTTTTAAAAAATGACGTTTTTGGGCCATATTTTTTTCATTTTTCGGCTGTGGCTTAAATAGGTTACTCGCATTTTTTCACGAATTTATTTGATTGATTTAGCTGCAGTTAATAATGTTATTAAAACAAAAAAATGAAAAAAATTTGGTCCAAAAACGTCATTTTTTAAAAAAAGGGGATTTTTCAAAGTCATTTTTGGGACTTAAAAATTTAAAAAATCGATTACCTTTTTTAATAGTATGAAAGTACAACTCTTCACAAAGAAAATGCGTACCCGGACGATTTTCTATGACCTTCCCTGGGACTTGAGTGGCCATTTTCCGAAGGCACCTTTTTTTCGAAAAATCGATGTATCTCGGTAAAAAATTAATATTTTTTAACTTTACAAAAACGAGCTTATTTGGCTAGTAAATACCTACCTTTTTGCTGAATTTCAAAAAAAAAACACAAAAATTAAAAAAGTTATTATAAAAACAAAAAATGGTCATTTTCGATGATTTTTAAATAACTCGAAAAGTTATGCACCGAATTAAACTCAACAAAAACAAATCGATGTGTTTTTTTAATATCTACAACTTTATAATTTAACTTTTTCTGATCGGAGACATTGTTTTTTTTTTATTTAAAAAAAAACGTTTTTTTGAACTTTGAGAATTTTTTGGGTTAGGTTCGCCATTCCGGCGCGAGTTGCTCCACACAGATACTCATATTCTTTTTTTCTTTTTCTATACGACCATATTTTTTTTGTCCGGGTTAGAATTTTTTTTTTTTTACATAGGACCAAAAGTTCATTGATTGGACTATAAAGACAATTTTGCCAATGTCGATTATTCGGTAGAAATTATAAATTTCTAATTTAACGTAAATATAAATATTGTACTATATGTATAATATATTATTGTATGTTTGTATATATCATTTTATTATTGCCATACCATAACCCAAATTGGCGACCTAGCCGAAGTCTTACCTGGAGCAGATTTTAAAGAAGCAGATTGAGACGGAGATGGCGGGACGAGTTCAATACGATGGTAAATACAGAAAATTAGCAAAGTAACCTGAGGTAAAGGTATTTACCCTAGTAATGTGTTCTAAAAATAACAAATAAAATCACAACCTAAATGTAAATATATAAATAAGTATCTTATTAAATATAATTATTTTGCCATGGAAATTTCCAAAACCCTTGAACAGGTACGATCTAAAATCATTAAAATTAAATGACAGACTTATGAAAAGGTATAATATTTCTTGTTGCGGACTTATGATTTCAATGTTTGACTTTCTTTTATGTTTCAAACCTAATAAGCAGTAATAAGCATTTGACACATCAAACATATCATTATATCTTTTAGAGCTGTCAAAATGTATTAGATATGTCTTTATACATTATTTGTCTTACTGACAACTTAATGAGTGGAAATTTAAAACTCAAATAAGATATAGTCTATTTTACTATTATATATTCTACCGTTGTCGCTTTCTTTCCACACATTATTGAGATTTTATCTTTTCCCTCTTTTTATATACGACATTTACTATACTTTACATACACATATATAAAATAACTGGCCTTCGCCATATCGTAGCTAATATGACTGTAATTCATGAGCAAATGATTCTCCAGTTACAGCACCATACAGCAGATATCAGACGCCTTTGCTATGCTGTCTTGAAGATTGACAGAGCACACTTCTACCAAACTGTAACACACTTGAATCAGGAATGATAAATCAGACTTTCATTTGTAACCTACATCTTTTTTCTATAAATGAAATTATAATAATGAATGAATTGTTCTTCAATGTTTATTAAATTAAAACCGCTTAGGCCCTCCGTTGTGTGTGTGCCCCGCCCAAGGGATTGCGACTTGTCTCTTAGAATAAAATCCCTTTGAGGTTATTCGTTGAAAAGGTGTCTTTGAAATCAGTTTAAATTGAAAATGTGAAATACTGAATTTAAATTATTATGGTATATCATTTTGTTAATGTTCTTTAATGAAAGCAGCATCGCAATCAGTTTTTGTTTTACGCTGGCATGTCTAAATTGCCATATCACGCAATCTGCCACGAAAATTACTAAAGAAAACTCATTTTTTCTATCTCTCATATAAGCTTAACACATTTGATGAAGGATCATATTTGATCCTCGAGAAAATTACTGTTGTTATTCTTAAAAACATACAAATAAACTACTGTATGGTTACGCGTTGGGTTGGCTTTGACATGCTGACGATGTTTATTTATAAATGTTTAGATTTAGTATTATAATAAATGAAAATATTTCTGAGTATTTTGGTCCGAGTAGTAGGTAATATCACAGAACCGAGAACGAGCACAGGATGAGAGACTTCAGGTCACTTATGCGCCGTAAAGCAAATTATTTCGACGAGAAATATAAATGGTCACTCTTAAATTTGTATTAATATTTTTTTATAAAAATTATGTAAAATTAATTATGTTTTAATTGTTGTTGTTAAATCCCAAATTCTTGTTCTATTACGTTAATGGAAATATAGTTGCATACGCTGCATTGTTCATTTGTTTTAAGTTATTACATAGATAAATGTTTAGGTAACAAGAATGCTTTGCACCTTCCACAATTTCCTGGTTTCTGACGATGTCGACGGCTTATTCAGCGATAATCTGGCCTGCAGCAATATCCCGCAACGATGTTCACTAAGGTATTATGCAAATTCAGTGCGATAAGGAACCTAGACTATGGCGCCCGAAGTTGTTTTTAAATTACACGAGTACATTCAACATTAGTGTTTTGAAGCAAACTCGTGGCGAAACTAGTTGCACTTTTTTATCTCGTTAGTGTAGAGGGCTTTTTTGTTATGAATTTCTTAGTTTGAGAGCGCTTTGTTCGCTTAATTTAGAAAATCCGGATCTTTTCTCTTTGTTTCTAGGAATTGTGGATTTTTTACATGCTTAAATGATATTATTTGTTGCTGGGTATTGTTTCCTTTCTTTTTTACGTGCCTGAGCATAATTTTAGTCACAATACTAACAGTTATTAAAAAGTATTACGTTTATTTCGACTATTTAAATCCAATGTTTCGATAGATTAATTGGCATAAACAATATACAGTTTTAAAAATATTTTCTATATTATTATTAAAATTGTTTTAGAGGTGATCAAGCGTATATTCTCCTGCACTGCAGAAAAGATTGCGCAAACGGTCCAGCTCAGGTGGCAGAGGCACTTTCCGTTGACTAATGGCTTCCATAAAGAATCGACCCTTGTCTAACCTGATGCGGAGATATGTAATTTAATTTGAATTCTTTTTTTAGGATACAATGTGTCGTCGAAAGCGTAGAAGCTCAGAGTAAAATTTATTTTGTTTAATTTTTATTTTAAACAAAAAATAGAGAATATTCAACAAAAATTCTCTTTAAAATTCAAATTTACTGCTTTAAGATAAGGATATCCTTATTATGACATGATAATATTGATGTAATAATCTGTACGGAAAAGATAATATTGGAGTTTCATATATCAGATTAAAGCATAACACGAGATTTTCTAAAATTAATAAATAGAAGGTTTCACTTGTAATAGATATACTAAAAAGGTTTCCTCATATTTATAGTATTGTATAATTACTTTAATTAATACGGGCGTTTGATTATAATTATAACTAAAACGTGATGTTTGGATACGTTGAATAAATTCCGTATAAAATAGATACGCAACGTCACTGACAATTCATAATTCATGTAATTTTTGACAGACGGAACGGTTGAAATACTCTTGGAGTCTTATAAGAATATCAAAGGCATACTTTCCTCCTGAGAGAAGTCATATGGCTTCGGTGAATACATGCCTTTGTCTATATAAAAATATCTCTTAAAAATAATAATATAAATTCTGATATCTATCTATTAATTTATACTTAATTTATGCCCTTGGGCATTGTCTGCCAGTTAACCTTCAGGACCAGGAGAAAGGGTGCATTCGGAAGCAATAGGTGCAAATCAAAAAGAACATCACCACATTTATACATACACACATAATAATAATAATGTAAAAATAAAATCGAATGAAAAGATAAGAATAAAATAAATACAAATATAAACACAATAATAAAAAAAGAAATATAAAGAATACATAATCTAGATAGGTATAAGAAGGTAGAAAAATATCGGTAAGAAAAATGCACTGTTAGCAGGAGTATGTAAGCAAAGAGAAGCGGGATAATGGTGTGGATTTAATCGCCTGAGCAAACATATGGATGCAAATTCACCGTCTATTCAAGTAATTTACGATAAAAATATATCATTGACTATACCTAAGTTTGTTCGATCTTTTAAACAAATGCTTTTACAATTAATATGATTGGCTATTACATTACGAATTCACATCAATGTACCGATTTTATCCCACAAGTTCATGTTGGTTGAAGGTGATTCATACCTAATCCTTTCTGATCAATTTCATTGGTCACCACACGCAAATCTGTTTCTTTTACATAAAATAATATCTACTTAAGCGATAATGACGCTTTTTATAGTTTAACAATAATAAGATCTGTCAATTAGAAATTCATGAATTTCAATAATCCACCCAATCCATAAGGGAAACACTATGGGACATTTATTTAGTCTTCATTAGGTTTTGATATCTGAACAAAACTATTGAAAAAAGTATATAAGAAAACATTTTTAACTCTATATATTTTTTAAAATATTTCAATTCTTCTTAAACGTGGTGTAAATTATAACTCTATAGGACATAACAATTTGTATATGAATTACAAGTACGAGAGCTCAGGTGCGGAGAGAGGCATTTGTCAAAAATTATAGCGCATATAAAATAGGGTTACGGTGTGTGTTAGTCACACTTTGTATGACAAAATGAGACTATTTTCTTTATCAGATTTTACTAGTTTTTCTTTCTTAAATAATGCACGAAACATAAAACAGTTTTAAATTATTATCGATAATAATATACTTTCGCAATAATTGTAATTGTTATCAGAAATAAAAGAAGCGTCTCTCTTAAATTCATTCCCCAAAGTCTTCGTTGTTATTATTAATTCAATGATACTCTAAGCTGACTTATTCAAATTTGGCTATTAAAATTGTATCGCAAACTTTCAAGTAAGAGTATTTAAGAACAATGATCACGCCGTCACTGCTGCCTAAATCGAAAGATCCCAAAAAGTCGAGACGAAGTGCGTCATCCCTAAAGGGCCACTTTATCTCAACTTGGAAACGAAAATTGCTTTCCCGGGCGACGGTTTGTTTAATAGTAGAGCTTACGCCGTTTCCCGCCATTTTGTAAAGTTGTTTTTATTGTTACTAGCGAGACAAACTCAAAGCAGTTCCTTTTTCGGTAGCGTACAGTGCCTTCTATTCCGGAGGCAATAAAGGTACATTTCTATTGTTAAATTGTAAATTTAATCCTTTTGTTGATTTATCTAAGGTCGAGATTATAGAATTCTCTTTGATTTAAAATAATAGAAAACATTAATTATATCTATGAAATATTCTAAAATAAATTGTAATAAAAGAATAGGCGAGTTCATTTCTATAAGAATTTATTTTTTTCTTAAAGTTTATTTACGTAACAGACAAAGTGTACAACAAGGGGTTGCTGATAGGTATTAACTCGGCATTAAATTGAATTTGAAATAGAGTTAATAAAGTGACTGGGAGAGTTATTATTCAAAGTTATTTCGTGACGAGCGACGTGGAGTTGGCGAGAGTTCTCGTCCCCGAGGATCCCACATCTGAAGTTGTAATCGAAAATCGCTTTCTTGATACCTTACTCATTCGCTGGGGAATTGCTAAGATTTGTCAAACTTTCCATGCGTGACAGATGATAACTGTGCTTTATGGATTTTCCCCTAATAACATTTTCAACAAAGCGTAATAACTTTTTAGTTTAGCAACTTATTTATCTATTAAAATATATTTATTCGAGCGTGATTGAATTGTAAGAATTGCAATCTATGCTGTTATGCTAGATAACAAAAATGAACAAAAAACAAACTATAATTCTATAAACGTTATAAAATCAATGCATTTTCTGTAATCGGATTGAACGGTAGCATAATATTCTGCAAGATCCTATTATCAGAATTGCTGTGTGGCATCTTGAACATAGAATATGCCTTTGTGATTGGAAGCCTTTGAAGTGCTTCGGACAATGGTTAAAATCTCTCGCATTAAACCGAGACATATCGATTACGGAAACTATGTTGATTTCCACACACCCACGTTATTAATATGAAGTATGTTAATATGAACATGTGATTTCCTTATTGGAAATTCTAAGTTTGTTGGAACGTGTAAATGTCAACGAGATTTTGTTGATTGATTGATTTATTCATATAAGACCTATTATTTATTGGATCTTATCGTCATACATTATTATTATTATTTATAAAGTATAGTAAATCTGTAGTTACACCTACCTACTACTAAATTTAAATCTCAAAAATATTCAATATAATTTCCTTTAGATACTCACTTTTATTATGGCATTCGCTTCTACTATAATAATAATGAAAAGCATAGAAAGTTAATAAAATGCTCACAGTCCTTCTTCTTTTCACTTATAGTACTTAACATGTCTTGGATAAAGATTTTAGAAGTGTTAAAATTGTTTTTAAAACATCATCATGTAACTTTTTTTTTATAAAACTAATGTAAGAAATATCAATTTGAAAAACATACACGTAATAAAAAAAAACTCAATAAAAAAATCATGCAAATACATTGACCGTCTTATACATATACACGGCCTCACTACTATTGTTACAAGCACATAGTACCTATTGTAAAACAGTGAATTAAAAATGGACTCTAGTCTAATAATATATCCTTCGTTGAAATAACAGACATAGTATTATGTATTTAGAATGACACAACGTTAATCTCTTCAATGAAGTTCAAAATGGCTAGTTTATTCAACATCGAAAGTTTATCTAGAAACCAAATGCTTCAAGAACTTTAACTTAGACCTTAAAACATAGAATCCTTGCAGTATACTTTAATTTGTTTATAAAATTTGTATCGCAAACTTTAGTAGAAGTAACTCTCACTATCTCAGCGAAATATTTATTTTTTTCTGAAAACGAAATCATTTTTTAATATTTATATTTATTCTATTTTCGTTGCGTATTCATTCATTTAAGAGAATATGTAAGTTACATTTTTACAAATAAATAAATTTAAGCATGTTACAGCCTCAAATACTTGTTAAATTTGAAGCTTATTTATTTTTGTCTCTTTCGTTCATTATTAAAATGAAAGAGACAAAACAGAGGAATAAATAATACTAACTAAACTTGAAAATTGAAAAGCGATTTATTGTTTGACCATAATTCGGGAATTTAAATATCTCTATTTCCTTCTTAGTACCAGCACCTCTATTTATTATTCTTCTCTTCAAAATTCTTCAATAATGGCGTATTTCATTCATATTTTTTAGTAATCTCTATATAATTTATCAGCAGTTTATCGGTGACATAAGAGACAGTAATACTTTCGCATTTACATATTACTGTATCATTTCACTTTAACACAAAAACATAATGCAGCTTAAACTGAATACGAGCAAGTAAAGTGATATTACGCCAGTTTAAGCATATTCTTATTATCCTGGAAAAATAGACAATGGCTCGCTTCTATCCAGCTACGCGGGAGTTATCATTATGATATATTTACTTTGTTATGTTAAGCTTGAAACTACTGAATAAGCACCATACGTTGAAAATTCAAACTTGGAGTTTACATCTCATGAATAGATGCTTCAGGAAACTGTATTTTGCATTTTGCATATCTTTCTTATCTTATTTTTAAAAGCAACACCTTTTCTTTGTTTTTACACAGGTAAGGTATAAATATATTTCAATGTAATACGATTTAAAAAACATACTTTTAACTATGACATCTAATTGTGTTTCAAAATCTGTTTGGAAATAGTCAGAATATAAAAAGTGTGTGACGAGTAGAAGGAAGGAAATATGTCAATTTATTACCACATATGTCAATCTCGCTACATACTCTAACTTAACATCAGATTAGGTAAAGGTCAGTTATGAAAAACAATAGAGTTAGTTAAAACAAAATTACTGTACGCAGACATGAGCCATGAAAACGTACACACACTTAGACGTGATTGACATATAGGTCAGTTTCATATAATATTGACGATGTGTATAGCGTATATAAATATGAAACAAAATTGATTTTATTTTAATTAGCTTTTTTAATCAGACTAAATAAGATAAATAAATAATATATTATGAAACAAATGAAATATAAAAGCATTAAAAGCATAAAAGTTGTTAACAGTAAAACTATTAAAGAAAATATGAAAATATTTCCCCAGCATGTTTTATTATCTTTGCTTTCTACAGCTGAGTGAAACAGCCACCGCTGCCATTCCTCGTTACTGGCTTAATCTGTTAGGCCCACTAATATTGGATTTTGATAAATATTCCCAACGCGACTATGTAAAGGAAATTCGATTTTATTTTTTTATAGAATAATAAATATCTATAGTTTATTTTATTGATGACTGCAATAATTTAAAATGACTATTGGAGCGTATCGCTATAGACGCGTTACAATTTATAGCAAATATCGATTTTGTGTCAGAGCAAAATATAAATTCACAGTAATTTCTATGTAATTTTTCTATCAACGTATACGAACCAATAGATAGTTTAATTTTATTAACAATGGCTATAGTAAGGTAATGCTATTATAGGCACTAAGTTAAATATACTAGAGAAGAAGTTAGGAATGGTAAACAGTATGTATAATATTTACTTATAAAGGAAAGGAAGACCAGCATCGGCAGATCTTACAATGATTTCATCTTTTACACCATAGGATAGATATCTGCCGTTTTTTAAACACTGCGCAGAGTTTATAACTTTAATAATAACACTATATTGTAAAAAATTGTGTAACTTTAACTTATAAGATCATTGGCATGCTTCAAAAGGATTTGACATATTTTTGCATATATCGGTGAATCAGAGCGCGTTTCAATTGTTATTTTAGGCAATCAATAAATGTAACAACTTGATAACAATGATAGTTAGTGCAACGGATTAATATTTATAAATATAAAGTGTTGCTCTGCCTGGTTTACGCACCACTATGAGAAAATTAGTCACGTGCGCGGCCATAGTATATTGGCTTCCGTACCGATTTCGTTTGGCATGTCTTCTTTGTTATAAATAACCTAATGGAGCCAAGATTTTTGGATACATTCGAACAAATATATTCTCGGGCATCGCTGACGGCACTTAGTACACCTTATAAACTTATCATGAAAAATACATTTGAGACATTGGAATGTAAAAGACTTTATGCGACTTACTGTTGCCTCTTTTTTAAGATAAAATTTCTTAAGTTTTGTAGCTATCGCGGCTTTAAAGTATTTGAAACAAACGTGATAGTAACCTTCATAGTTTTTAAACTTGTTAAACTATGAATAACTCCAGCCTTCACTGAAAATTACTTTAATTTGTCACAAAAAAAAAAACAAATTAACTTCCGGAATAGATGTCAATATGGCAAACCCGATACCTTACCCTGTTCTCAACAAGAGATTACGTACTGCCTAAAGGAAAAAAGTGCGAAAAGTTTAATTAAACAAGTTTGGTGAGAATTGAGCTCCAGATTTTGTAAGATATTGAAGGCGTTGAATCCACCTGAGATTTAAGTCAACTTGGATTCTTATACAATACAACCAGACGTTTACTTAAATCGGGTTTCCCTATAAGTTTTCTTATCGAATAAGCGTTTAATAGAATTTTTATGAAGTTTTGCAATTTTGCTTAAAACTTTTGGTAAATAGACGCAGTGTTGTGTAAAACAATTATAAGTTATATTTTTATTAAATATATATTTCGCGTTGCGTTTGGATCTCATTATTTAACTGTTTTAAGTGTTAAAAGATAATAATATAAGTGGCATCATCAGGATACGTGGAGTGGCGAAACGCGTCGAGACAAATTATTGAATGTTGTAGCGGGAATTATAAGCAAAATAATTTTAAATAATTTCCTTTAATATGGATTTCCGCAAAGTAACGCCTGAAACAACCAATTACAAATAGATACACTATCACTATTTATTGATAGAAAATTAGTTATTAATATGAGTTATTTAAATCCAATTGCCATGGTTGGAAACTATGTATCGTAAAATGAAAACAAACATTTCCTCGTTACAACCAAAACTGACTAGAACTAAACACGTTTACTTAATTCTGATTAGTTAAATCCGCAAACAGGAGTGGTCTAACGCAAAATTTACTACGGCTAAAAAGGTGTATGCATGTACAGGCTGTCCGGAAAAGAGCAGGGCGTAAGTAAGAATGTACACTAGACCATGACTAAACTATAAAAGAAACACCCTATCTCTGTCTCGTGGTTTTCGAGTTAACTACAATTTTAATTAATGGTAACTGTAATAAATACACGTATAATGTATTAATCTCAAAACAATAGAATACTATGTACTAAGGATATCAGAACAAATACAATACAAACCAGACCTGATATAAATTCCTTTTTTTACAATTACGAATAACTCTATGTTTTAACCGGAATAGCTCCACTGCGCCCGACTATAACTTGATTTCAAATTGTTGTTCTTTGATAATGTCCCATTTACATTGGTGGTTAATACCCGCATGCGGGGTCCAAAAAAATGCTTAAAACGCTATTGGAAGATAGGGAATGACTACGAATACGTATTCCAGTTGCTATACCTTATATGCAGAAACCCGGGTTATCGGCTTACGAGCTTTTACTGACCAATAAAAATGAGCTATAATGGTTACACGGAGCTATGGTTATATTTCTTTCATAATTCGAAAACCTACTCGCACAGCTACCTCCTGTATATACACATATGCATGCATTTGTGGAGTGTCGGTGTGTTGTTATTCATATTTGCAAATTGTATGCGTGTTCCTGTGTTAAGCCATTCCGCGCAATCACAAAACAACAATGCTCCATATCGTATCACTAAAGCGAATTTTATTCAGAATCTAGATTTTTTTAAACGAAATTGATAGTCATATGTTACGCAATATATGTTATTTTTTAATATATTCGAAAATTTTAACTATGCGTTGATTGTATTTGTATTATTATAGTATGTAGGTATATGTAGTTATATTAGTATCTGTCGAGATTCGCGATTGTGAGTGAGTCATCATAAAGTTACCAACTGTACTTGTATTTATCTATGTTGTCATGACTCTATTTCCATATTTAATACGTATTAAGTATTAGATAGGTATATATAAATGATCCATCACGATTCTATAACTTTTATTGTATTTTTGATCGTTTCTTATACTATCTCAACGTGTGGCTGTCTTTCGCCCAATGTTAAGATAGAACGTGGAGATAATTGCTACAGAAATGCTTGAGAAATGTTTACAGGCACCAATCAGCTCTACTATATCTGCTTGTCATCTATCTGTTAATTAGTTGAAGCTCTATTTCCCTCTTTTTCTAATATGATATTTTCTAAAGGAATTCTTTGTAAATACAGATAAATTATACTTCTAAATTACATTAGTTCTGTAATTCTTTTGCGCACGAAAAATGCATGTCCCCTAACCTAAAAAGTTTGAATAATTTTTCTTAATAAAGTAAATTGTTAGTGCACCCTCGGCGCACAGTTGAAAACCGGACTTGACAGATATTTTTGACCACTTTTTTTTTATCTAACAAAAAAATATTCACCACGTGCTTTATTAATTTGCGTAATGAAATATACAAGATATTGTGTTATTGGTCAATCAATACAAAGGCATAAAAAGATACATGCTTAAAATTCAAATAAAGTACAGAAGGATTTTATAGCGAGGCGGTTACTGCGGTAAAGATTTTATTTCTTCATTAAACCGAAGTTAACGTTTCCACAAGGTACCTACGGAATGATGAATGCCATCCGAAATGGAATAAACGTATTAATCACGGCGATCGTAAACCAGCGGTTATCACGGGACTTGGGTTCGGGTATATCACAATAGTGTCCGCTGCGAGTCAAACAATGTTAGCTTGTCTTCTACACACAAGCACAAAAAACTACAATAGTTATTACGCCTGTTGACCATGTGTGCGTTACGCGAAATCGCATGCGCACAGCATCTGTGCACCCTCTTCCCTGTGTCTCCCTCTACACTCCCAATGCAGCGATATTAACATCAAAACGACGTAACCCATTACGTTCCGTTTTAAACCTTATGGACTATAAATGTAAAGTTGAAATTGCTTTAACTTATACTAGAGTTTGTGAGAGTAAAGCTGTATCCATAAGCTTTCAGGATTCTGTTTTTTAGATCTGTTCGGACGGCTTCAGTGCTGAGACGTTTCGGTTGTCGCGCCAAATACATTCGTACGTTACGAGCACGCACGAAACACGCTCGCGATTAAATTTTAAGTTTATCCGATTACTAAAAATTTGTTACCGTGTGTGTTTTGAAATGTGAACATGTTTTTTTTGTGTTTTATGGAATTTTGAAATTTACGAGTTTATTTATTTAAAAAGTAAGTTTTATTATTATTTTTAATTAGTTAATTATTGATATATCACACATAAATTTAGTAAATGTTTATAATACATTATCTCTAAGGAATAATATTTACACGTTAATCAAACAAATATAACAATTCAATGTTTATAGACGGATTTCAATTTCCTTCCTCTAAATGGGAATTTCCTCAAGAATATTACTAATTTACATTATAACAGCTTCAATAAGACACGGAACTATTCAAATAAACCGAGCCAATTACTTAATATTATGTCCAAGTTTAATTTAATTCATACATAAATATTATTATAAATTTATGCAAGTAGAAATCAAACTTTTACTTCAAATAATTTTAAATTTACCTTTATAAGGCAGTAAACATTTTGGGCAATATCTCCTAAGTGGACGATACCATCTTTGCTATCTTTTTCGGCTTTTTCTCATATAAGTAATTGCTGTAATTTCGGTTTATTACACCACGTGGAATATTTTTAAAATAATAAGTTAATATATTTTTTTAATATAAAGAAACTTATATTAGTACTTTTAATTATCATATCAAGTCGTATAATCACAAATATGTGGTTGGGTAATAATTAATATTATAAAAAAGTAGAACAACTACCCCGTTTTTCCTAGACTTTTATGACTATATTTTAACATCAATTTTAAAATATTTAATATTAAAGTTTAACAACGTTCCAGATCATGAAATATAAACATGTGTGAACTATAAAAGAAGAAAAACAAACGAGAAACGTTATTAATTTATCTTTATTTAAAAGAGATTTAGGCCGGACGTTGTAAACGATTAGGGATTACCTGAGACAATTTTCTAACAAGAGATCAAACGTTCATTCTGGCATACATATTATAATTAGTTTAATGACAATATGTATAATATTTATTTTTAGACATTATGTATTGGAGAGAATGGAGATTTCGAAATAATGATATTGCAATGGTTTTTTTTTGTATTGTGTAAATAATTATATGTCTCTATTTTATTTAAAAAATAATTTAGAGTCTAAATATATAAATAAATAAAAACCTGAATTGTGTTAAATTTGTTTGAATTTCCTAATTTAACTTATTATTAACTTTATAGCAACTTATGAACATTAACAAAAATACTATGTTGTATTAATAATATTTTACTTTAAATATCATGTTGCCTTTGGCTCTCAAAAAATATTTTTAAAATTGACTGCGCTTTTTGATTAAAACTCCTTTGTGTCTTTGTGAAGTGAATAAAACAACATACAATTTATGATTTTACGCACGAAAGAAAGTAAATTGTTATAAAGTTGTAATTTTAGAAAGATTTTGATGAAGATTAATAACTAGTGCGGATTTATTTTATTTCTTTATGAAAATAATTTTTGTGATGCTCTCTCCCTCTCTCTTTCTCTATCTCTTTCTTTCTCTTTTGCACACATTTGAGAAGGAAAACACACACACACACACTTTTAACAGTATGTGGTAGTAGTTATCTTGTCACACATTGCACTGCAGCTTAACATCAGTAAGTAGTCATATAGCAGGCAACTATACAAAAAAAAAAAATAATATCAATAAAAATTTAATGCAGCAATCTAGTCATGCTGTATTGAGTTATTATGCGGCTTAGTATTACGTTTATTTAGATTACTATTAATACGTAATTCGATCGTTGTGACCACGATTGCTGTAAAGCCTTCGAAATGTCAGATCAAAAATAACAATGCATGATAGCAAGCGGATTTTTTAAAACTAGTATTAATAAATGTATTAGTGTCAATAAAATTATAACAACCAATTATATCAATAAAATGCATTAGATTATGAATTAAAATACCATCCCTTTATTTTGTAAAATTATATAAAATCTTTTCGATTTACAAGTTACTAAGTTAATCTTTGTTTTTCATATCATTTAATAAAATTATCTTGTTATTTGCGACAACGCGTCTAATATAACTTGAGATGTCTCGTTAAGATTATGAACCAAGTTAAGGTATATTACGGGAATGAATTTACATAAATATGTAAACAGAGAAAATATGCTGATACACAATGAACGTGTAATGATATTCATGCAGTAATTGAATCGGGAATTGGAATATAACTTCCAACAACGATTGGTATCGGTTATGCGTCATCGGGGACAGAGGAAACCCCGTTTGAGCTCGGGTTCCTTTTTAATTAAAATTAATAATTTTTGTCGCCTACAGTCATTGAAAGAATAGTAGGATTGATTAACTTTTCGATTTGACGAAAAATTACAAGAATAATATTGTCTAAAGGTGTCCAATATTTTTAATTAAAATTTACTATCGCAGTTGTTTAATATTCGCAGCGTTAATTACTCCAGGGATTCTGTTAGTTTTTAATCATGTTTTTTTTCTTCAACATTTTTATACTAGTATAAATTTTACGTTATTTTTCGTATAATAATACATAATAATAAAATAAATACATAGTTTATTTTCAAAAAAATTGAATGTGAGTGTACCTACTTGAGCAATGACTATATTTATATATTTCCGTTGAATTATCGCAATAAAAGTGCTTAAAACATTATTGTATTTCTCAGAACTCAGCCGCACTCTGACTTAACATGTGTATAAAACTTTTGTATTAGATCGATTTTATTTTTATGGCATGTAGAGATAGTCAATAATACAGCAACAATGTTTGCTATTGACAATACGACTTAAGTCTGACTTGTATGAATTCAACAAATGTTTTTATGGCATGCCACAAGAAATGCAATACACATCAAATAGCGCATGCTAGCATACAAAGTCATACATGCCCTCTATGGGTATAATCCGTGGTTTATATGCCGCATGGTTACTATGGTATTAAAAGTTATAGAGAACAAAATTGGCGCTCGAATATTGTTTCCACTTTTATAACATACTAGCTTTTACCCGCGGCTTCGCTCGCATTTAAGTATCAGAGATCATTTCAACAGAAATGAATCAATATGATTCCAAATAGCTGAAACTATAGTCAGTTGGAAACTATAATAAAAAATAATTAATTTTTTTAAATAAAAAGTTCCAATGTTACTTCTAGTACCTCCGAAAATATGTGTACAAAGTTTCAAGATGATCGGTTAAGTAGTTGTTTCATGAAAACGTAACGAACAAACTCACATTCACATTTATAATGTTAATTAATTAGGGATTGACTTGAAATAAATACATTTTTCTATTCAGTTTTATGATAACTAGTAAATAAGTTATTGCGACTTTAATTATTTTTAATAACCAATCAGTGAGCTTAGAATAATATGTCTTACTAAATTATATATGAAATATAAAAATAGTTGGTTACTTATTAAATCTAAAATTAAATTTAAATCATTCAATTAATCAAATTATTACATTTTCAGTTAATCAATATTCAATTAGCTGGAAGATTTAAAATTAATTTTCGTTTAAATATTCGCAGTCAAAAACCGCAAACAATTCGTTTGTGGTAGTAATAATTGTAAATAATAATGTTAGATATATTTAATTAAAACATGTTAAAATGTTGTTGAGGACATAAGACAATACACCCTTCGTATTACGGATATGTTACTGTAACGTTATTTCATAGCTGTACCAACAGTTAACCCCTGTCAGAAGTTTTTCAATTAAGTTCCTCTGATATCACACACATACTTACAAACATATTATATGAAAGTTGCTCGTAAGGGCTGCTGGCTAGGCGATAAGCAACTTTTCCTACGATTTCCTAACGCGGTTATTATTTTGCGCCTATAGTACTATTTTCTATTACTATATTTATTTTTCTAATTGGTTTCTAAATGTATTTTGGATATTTTCTTTGTATATAGAAATATTAAGTTACTTACACTTATAAGTATCTCCTGCCATAAAAAAAAATGATCCTATAATTAAACATTGTTCATTTTAATATATCAACTAGTTCTAATAATTAGACAATGTAGCCTTTGCCTATTTTAATAAATATTGTACGAGGAATGTGGGCAACACTGCTTCCCAGATGGAGGCTGTCAAGCGAGCGTGCCGTGCCGAGCTTGCCATCTGATCAATCGTCTTGTGTATTTCTTTTAACATATTATACATCTTCTTTGCAACCGAGTGTTTTACTCTGAAATCTTCAACTCCGTGTCATTTAATACAACACTTGTTACAAGTGGCTGCCCAACTAGGGGGCACGAGCAGGATTTGGTTGCCACGCGACAATTATGCCGCCAAAGAAGAGGACTGATGCCGCCGCGTCGGAATCTGAGGACGATTCCTACGCCACTGCTGGTGCGAATCCGATGTTGCAGATGACGCAAGACCAGTTGCTGAAATTGTTGTCGTCTTTACAAGGGATGCAAGGAGCACAGCAACGGGTGCCTACGTGTGCGGGTAATTTCGCCGCGTGCACACATAGATTTGCGGGAACGTCGCAATCCGAGGATGTCGTCGAGGGCTTTATTGACGCAGTAGACACGTATAAAGACTGTCTTGACATAAACGAGCAGAATGCCTTGAGAGGTCTAAGCATGCTGCTGACGGATCAGGCTGCCGTTTGGTGGCAAGGCGTTAGGCCTTCGACGTCATCATGGTCTGCTGCAATGGAGGGTCTCCGTGACGCTTTTGGAAAGCGTAAACCTCCATTTGCGATCTATCAGGATCTGTTCAAGCTACAACAGGGTGCTACCAACACCGATATGTTTGTCGCTCAGTGTCGGTGTTTGCTGGCGAAGATCCCCGACGTGTTGACCGAAAAGGTGCAGCTGGATATGGTATATGGTTTACTGGATCGTCGGATACGGAAAAGGATTCCCAGGAACAGTGTCAGCTCCTTCCAAGAGCTCCTTCATAGTGCGAGGGCACTCGAAGATTCACTTAATGTATCTAATAGTGTTAAGTTAAGTATTGTAAAGTCAAATGTTACACACAAACCCACTCCAATTAAATCTGAATGTAAAACCTATGTACCCTCTTTGAGTAGTGAAAAAAGTAAGCGGACAAGTAAGAACTATTGTGTTTATTGCAAAGCATATGGCCATAATCGGGATAGTTGTTCAAAGTTAAGTAAAAAGAATCGTCCCTCTAATGATAATTCTGCAATTGAATCCCCCTCTTCTAAAGTGAATGATTCTATTGCCTGCTATGGTTGTGGTGCTCCCGGGGTTATCCGGTCAAATTGCAGTAAGTGCAGCGAGAGAGCTAGTTTTTATTCCATCGATGATCATAACGCTCAAACACGTCCTGTACTTTTTATATCAATTGATGGTGTTTATGGTCGCGCTTTAGTGGACACTGCTGCCAAGAGGAGTATCGCTGGCCATTCATTGTACAATGTACTTAAACGGTTACATTATAAGTTTACAAAGTTACCTCTGAATATTAAGCTAGCGGACGGTAGTGTTAACATGGTGGATTGTTTGTCAGTTAGTGTAAATGTGACACTTGCGGGTTACACTGTCAATACTGATTTAATTGTTTTTCCTGGAGACAACAAAAATGAGACATTGTTAGGCATAGATTTCATTAAACAAGTAGGTCTGTCGCTAGATTTTAAAAATAACTTGTGGATGATTTCAGATAGACCCAATGTGACTTATCCGATGGAATTTGAGCATGACATAAGCAGTTCTTGTATGGGTGTGCAAGAGTTGAGACCGGAAAAGGTCAAGCATGTTAGACACATTCTTTCAGAGAAAGGAATCGGGCCTGATAGGGAGAAAATTCAGGCTGTGTTGAATATGAAGGAACCATGTAATGTTAAACAGCTGAAAACATTTTTACAGACATGTTCACGGTTTAGAAAATTTATTGATAACTTCTCTAATGTTACTCAGCCGCTGACAAACCTCTTACATAAGAGCGTTTTGTGGGAATGGGGTCCAGTTCAAGCGCAGGCTTTCTCAGAACTGAAAAACAAATTAGTTTCGGCTCCTATTCTTCGTCAAGCTGATTGCAATGAGCCTTTCATCGTTAAGACGGATGCAAGCAATTATGCACTGGGTGCTGTTTCATTGCAGGGCTCCAAAGAAGTGGATCAAAGACCAATCGAGTATGCAAGTAGATTGCTTACGAGCACGAGTTACGATTTGTCGGAGGCCAAAGAAACTTTCATGCGGGAACAAGATAGGCGGAAGTTGTACGCTGATCGCTCTCGTCGTTCCAAAGTTTCGTACCGAGTAGGGGACCAAGTTTTGTTAAAAACTCACGCGCTTAGTAGCATGGATAAGGGAGTCTCATCTAAGCTAAATCCACGCCGTGATGGCCGTACGTCATTGTTAAGGTAGTCGGTCCTACCACGTACCAACTCGCCAATCCCAGCACTCCGACAACCATAGTGGGTAAATACCACGTTTCAGACATTATGCTCTATCACCCGAGTGGGAATGATCGAGTCACGCCACAACAGCCGTTTCGTAAACGCGGACGGCTACGAAAGGTGATTTCTGATAATCTCTGATGACCTGCTTTCATCATAGATTCTAGGGGGAGTGTGTAGCCTTTGCCTATTTTAATAAATATTGTACGAGGAATGTGGGCAACACTGCTTCCCAGATGGAGGCTGTCAAGCGATCGTGCCGTGCCGAGCTTGCCATCTGTTCAATCGTCTTCTGTGCATTTTAACATATTATACATCTTCTTTGCAACCGAGTGTTTTACTCCGAAATCTTCATCGCTCGTGTCATCGAATACACAATCTTGTTACAACAACAATTATCTATTATAGAACGCCCGGATCTAAAACGTTATTTAAAAATAATCATCGATTTTAAAAATAGAATATTAATTAATTCAAAAACACGAGGGGATTCTAATCATAAGCAATATGTTTATAATTCGAATTTAAGAATATTTTAACCTGCTTATAATATGGAACGATAATCCAAGGTCACAGTAACATCGGCGATTGTGCTAAAAAATAAAAATTTAATAATAGATAAAAAGTGTTTAAAGTGTCACATTATGTAATTCGATCTCGATATTAACTACTACAATTACTAAATATAACAAATTATACAGACATACAGAAAGCTCGTGTAACGAACTAAGCTCCAACGGAGCATGTCAATTTAACTGCGTGGAAGAAACATCATTCAACAAAGTCTCCAATTTTTTAAAGAATTTATTATCATATTATTTATAATCTATTACATATTTTTGTGATATTAATATTTGTACTATGGGCATAGATTTATTAAAAGATTTACAAGCGCTCATTACAATAATATTCATTTAGCGAGTATTGTCACTTATGCCGTTTTGTTTGTCCATCTACATGTACCGAAGATACCATAAAAATGCATTCATCTCATAAAATATGATTTTTATAGTTATCGCCAAAGTATTGTATACTAGAGGTTGTAACATACAATGCTTATCTCATGAACTATCAGTTCGATTTGAAAAATTATTTTTGGGTTAGACAGCTCGTTTGTTCAGTAAACCAATATTAAATACTATGCAATTGGCAATGTACTCATGTATACAAATCCAAATTGAACGCAGCTTTCCTGCTATCGACGCCACTGCGAGCAAGAAGGAGCAGCCGAGCAGATGATCATGATTTGCAACATTTATCACTTACCGCTCCCTCTCATCGGAAACTAATTACTTTTGCCAATCTCCCGGAACACGTGAATTCAATTTTGTTAATTGAAAAAACATGGGATGTATAACGTATGTGCACAATAATAACATATATAACGTTATGCTGTTATAAAAATACATTAATATGTAATTAATTAATATTTTGATATCCAATTCTTGCTAACGAAAGTCGACCAATACCAAGAATTCTATATTCAGTAGAGATGTTCCGACTAGTCGGCCACTAGTCGGTAAAGCCGACTATCCGGCCACTATCGTAGTTGGCGACTAGTCGGCGACTAATCGGTAAAAAGCGCCGACTATCCGGCTTCTTACTTTGTGTCTATTTCTCAATAAAATGTATGTGTTACTTCCTTGTAAAGAAAATATATTGATGACATTTATCAAACAAAATTAGTATCTTAATTAAAAAACAAATCAACATAATATTTAATGACATATATTGCAATTCTGCGTGATAATATTTGAAACTATAGTCAAACTAGTGAGCTGTAAAACTCGAAAAACTTTATTTGTTATTTATATTTGTCCACATGTCAGTAGTGACTGAAATTGCAGCGAATCAGCTGTAAACGAAGCGTCATCGGCTTATTTACAACCGACTAATCGGCTAGTCGGCCAAAGTCATAATCGGCACATCTCTAATATTCAGCCAAATATTATTATATTGTATATTATTAATTGTGACTCTAACTCTTTACTATCATTAAACGTATCCTTTAAATAAAATTGTAGTAGCGGAAATGTAATTTGTTAAAAGGCTTATAAATAAAATAAATAAACATAAAAGGTGTTTCGTCTGAAAAACTTCTCGATGTAAAATCTTGCTGCGACCACAATAGCTGCAAAGCTTTTATAACATTGGATTGAAATAATTTAAATAAACGTGAAATATGCGCCACATAAGGTATTCTAAATTAGTTACATTATGTACTTATGGAGAAAGCGGTTGGTGATCAAACATTTAAAATCCGATCATACATAAACTGTTGGACAAGCTTAAATTCAAGTCTCAACCTAGAAGAACTATAGGTGATATTGTCTCATCATATCAAACACATAACATAATTAAGTCGTATCAACAAATTGTATAAAACAAAACCACAAAAACTTTTTATGACCAAACAACTTAAAATTAATAGACGAAAGTTGAGAATTTACGACTCAAAATAGCGTATATTTCATTATAAGAATGACCGAAATAAAAAAGAAACAAGATATTAGACAGCGGTAGTTCCCAAGGGAGCTATTCTGGACTCGTCGCCGGCTAGGGTTCGTATTCTTAGATAGATAATTAACTCTTTATAGCAGACGGTAGAAACTGACATCTGTTCACACACACACAAGTTACATTGTCGTGCTTATAAATATTACATAATAAGTGTTATTATTAGTTTAGAAGGTAGATTTTAAATAATTCAATTATTACATTAAATTATGTTAGTTTATGTTTTGATATTTAATATTATTTGAGGTATAATATAATTGATACACTTTGTTTTTTGGTAATACCTAATCCAAATTAGATTCTGAACTCACTATTATGCATATATATTGTGTATACATTTGTACAGCCTATAACCTTTTTTATTTAGCGTATATAGACGGTCAGATTAAGTTATTTTCCCACGGCTCTGCGGTCTTTTGCGGCCTCTCGTTGGCTCTGCTTGCGTAGTCTCGGTCTCGCTCTGTTCGCGGAGTTGACAAGAGTTGATGGCATCCTCTATTGCGTGTGTGGTGGGTGATGAATGGTGCAGTTCGTCGCCCATTTAACCTCTAGCCAATGAGCAGTAGTCCTCAGGTTGGACTGCTATTCTTTATTTGGCTGGACTCGTGTTCATTCCGATATGAGTGAGGCGCATCTCAATGAGGACTGAGTTAGCCGTCGGTGGAGTTGCACATGAATGCTAACGCGTGCCCGTGAACCCACCCTTTGACGGACGGTGGAATACCGTGGGGTATTAGTGGGTGATCTTTTGTACGCACCAATGCCATCGTGATTCCCCACATAACCTTAGCACTAGCCTTTCAAGTGCTAGGGATATCCTTGTGTATAAAAAAAGGATAAGTTATTTTGAACTACACAGATAATATAAATTTTTAATTATATTTCTGGTGAATAAACTTTTTTTAAACGTACTACATTTTTCTTTTGTTTTTTTTTAATAGTAGCCCGGCCATATAACCACACTCTCCCTGGTATTAACTTGTAAGCTAGGGTGTGGTCTATAGGCAAATCACCTCCACTATGGCCGGCGCCTGAGAATAAGAATGCGTTCTGTCCAAATGGGCAGGATATACTCTTCTCTTTGTCTCCTAATCACTATGTCTCTTATATTTCAATGAACCCAAAATCATATAAAAATTGTATTATATGAATACTAGCCCTTACTTTGGTAGAAAATTAATTTAACGTAGGTTTGTTATTTTGGGACTATGAATCATAATAGCAAAATTGATCGTAAAATATGAGAGAACATACAATAAGATATTCAGAAAATATTATTGTTTATTACAAATTCACGAATCGTATCTAAATTGAACTATCGATTTTAATCATATAGGTACTTAGTATCTGACGAGAATTAATTTCAATTCTAATTTAATGTATATTTTTAGACCGCTGCCAATATTAATTTCTTATAATATTCTAATACATTTACGCATATTCAATTATATATATTTTATAACTATATTTACGAATATATTTCATAGACTTAAATGATTTTCATACTGCGCGGTAAAATTTTCGCTTCTATACTCAACTAATGAATTTGTAAATATGTCTTTTTACAATACACATACATATATATAAATACATTCACCCCACAGTATTATATATTATATAAATATATATTTGCTTTGACCGAGAATTGAACCCGAGGTATCTACATAACAGTTGGCGCAGATTGGAGGCGATAATAAAATACTATAGTAATCGACATGCGTTCAAATAAGTCTCAATTAAACTTTACATAACATTTTTGTTCCAGGTAATATGTAATAAGGTGCGGTGCAGTGATCGAAATAAAAAAAAACTAAGCAAGTGCAATGAAGTTAGTTTACTCACACAAAGCAATGTTATCAATGCATAACTAGCGAATAAGAATATATATCTTGAGTAGTTTGAAAGGATTATTGTAATGTTGCGGGTTTGGGCTATAAAAAGCGGCGTCGCCGAATATTCGTGCAGGAATGAGAGAGGACCGTAAATGTGGGTTACATTACTCGCGTGGTGACAAAATGCTGCTAACGGTGTGCATAGCGCTATTGTTGTGGAGGATGGACTGCGATGTTGCCGAGAGCACCAAAAGTAAGTTGTGTTTCAATAAGTTACTGTTTGTATCATTGGAAGTGAATGTACGTAACATAGTAATAATAATGGCAGATCTCCATTAATGAACGGATTTATACAGTAAATAAAAATTTAAACAAATGTAAAGCTTCAGCATCAAGTTGAATTCGTAATCATATGACTACTTCCGTCACTATTAATTACGCTCTTAACAGTGTCCGATGAGTAAATATTATAATCGCGAAGCAAAATTGCGAATTTCTCCCAATCGACGGCTTAACACCAGGCGGAGTGTGGTCATATACTAGTCATAGTCATAATTGTCGTTTTTTTGAAAGCGGCGCGGGAGTTGCTGAAGATGTCAGTTTCATATGCAAATACAAAGTATCAAGACAAAGCGGGGGCATTTAGATGAAATTAAATTTTTGTTAATCACTTTTTTATCCTCGCTTACTTTATTGTTCTATATTCAATGTTTTCTATATCAAATACATATCATATATTGCTAATCAATATATCAATAAATGAAAAACGTACTATAGATACCGCTTAAACATGTGAGTATGTTACCCAAAAATGATAAATTTTTGGATGGAACATTCGAGGATTTTTTAAAATTCATTCATTCAAATAGAATAGGGTTCAGGAAATATGTCTTCATTTTTATGTCACGAGTCTCGTCTCTCGAGTTAGAAGCTTATAAAATAAATTGTATTATTATGAGAAAGGGAGACGTCGTTACAACAAACGCCCATCGCCACAGCTTATTTTATTCTTAACATAAATAGTCTGATGAGATATAAGTAATTCAAATTCATTTTATTAGACATTTTTCATGCACAGCATTGACTGGTCTATTAACTATCTATACTAACATAAAAATATTAATCACGTTTCAGGGTAAGCTTTGAATTATTAGGTAGATTAATGAAGGTGATTACTCCGGTCTTCTATCTTAGAGTAGTACTTCAGGATTAACTTGGATATAACCAAAAGATTATGCCCTGTCGATCCCTACCAAGATCTAAAAATAGCTCTGCGGTCAACAAACAACACTTTTTTTTGAAATCCTTAATATGTAGGTATATTAAGATCTTAGCTATCAATAGTCAAGCCCTAGTACAACATCTCAACCAGGCCAAATGCCTACACTCATATATCAAACTACAAAAAAACTTATAAAATACTTAATTTAAAAAGAAAACTCTTTGCATTCAATAAATAAGTCTAATAAAGTGTAAAAGCTCAAGAAATTTATCATGAAATACCACAATGATGTTTCTTCAGCTCAAAACAGATGCGTGGGAAACTTTTGTAAGACATTGTTTTGTCCCACGAGTAAAACTTTGTTGTATTGCTCTAAAGGAAATGAAAATCTGTACTGTACTTTTATTTAGAGTACTATAATGGACATGTTAGTTTTTTAGCCTTTTGCTTTTAATGTTTTAAGTTAATATGTGGATAGTTCGTAACTCATGATATATGTGAAATATATACGTGCACATTTATATATGGAAAAAAATCTCACATTACAAATAACACGAACATATGTGGACTGACTTTAAAGAATTTTCCTCTTAAGGTTAAAATTTTCCATTATTAATCTTAGGATTTAAGACTCACGAAAATTTTGATAGCTATTATTAATAATCCCCATCTAAAGAAAGTTGCTAAGTAATTCGATGGATTTTTAACAAAGGGAAATGTTACTCTTTTAAATGGTACTCTATATTCATCGTTCACATTAAAATGTTGTGCCATAGATTGACGCGATTATTCAAGCATGAAATAAAATGTGACCTAGTGCAAATCAGAATTGCGGCGCTGGTATAAAACATTCATGTCTAGAAGAACGCAGCTACAAGTCGTATGGCGGGAGGTACGCCCTTGGGAGCGACAAAACGTAACGAACCGCTCCCACCATCCTTTTATGTCTATGGAGACATCCCGTTTTTCCGCCCTGAATGAGGAGGAAGGGGTAGGAGTCCTCGAATAGATTATTTATCTTTTCTCATGGCACCTTTGTAAAACAAAAAGGTTTGATTATTTAGCAATAGGTACAATATGACAAACATAAAATTACATCACTGTATTAAAATAAACTGAAGTCTACCTTCTACAGTCGATTAGGTACGTAAGAACACGTTGGGAAAGCATATGGAATCTGGACAAGGACATTGCTTACGTTTTTGCAACAAAGAGATTCAGATTCAGGATTTGCGGGCAAAGAGATCCACTAATTCTAAATTTAAATGCATGAGATCGAATAGGTTCACGCAGCGAGCAGATCCCGTGCCGAGCTTTCCGATTGCCAGTGCTTATGTATTTAAGAGAAAAGTGGAATTTGCGATCGTACTTCGAGCTACATAAAGAAGAGTATTTCTAAAGAATTCGAAGTTATTATTCAACAACGGAAGTAAGATATTGCTCGTAGTGAACAGAAAGACTCATTAGTCTCTCTTTACGAATAAAAGTTAACCCTTACTATTGTTACTTCTAGATATAGCTTCGTTTTCGAGTTCGTGGATTGACAATGATCGAATGCCGACGTAATTAACTTCGAAATTGAAGAATAGTTCTCATCAATACTAGATGTATGTACCTATATACTCGAGCATGCATCGCGTGAACTTTTAAATGGAATTCAGCCACGGCTCATGCCTCCAGCAGTATCATCTAATTTTGATGTTTGATGGGGTCTGATGAATGAGTTTCTTACTTGCGTTTCAACATTAGCTTAGTTGGTTAGTTTTACTTGATAACCAAAATTATGTATATAACTACAAATTAAACGGTTTAGAACAATAATGATAGCTTAATTTTTCATAGCATTCTTACTGAACTGATAATTGTATTGATTTCTTCGGACTCGTATTTCTCTCTTCAAAGAAACATAGCGGAGATAACAGCCATGCTAAACTTTGTAGAACACTTTGGCTTAGAATCAATCAAAGCTATAAAAAAGAAATAGGGAAAAAGCGCAATTTCCTTTACATAAATAACCTGAGTTAAACAATAGTGAGAATACAGAGCAGATGTCGAGTACAGAACTACACTCGTGCTAGGGGTGACACGTATTAAATGGAAAGCAACCAAGCTGCGTGCGACATGGAGTACTATTGTGTGTCGCTCTTAAGGGCGCAAAAAAGCCCTTGCTTCTAATTGTTTGCACATTTCACGCCGTCCCTTAGGAGTTGGTCTTGCACGTGTCTGGGTAACAACCCTTGAGCTTGACACAGCGAGCAACGTGTTAACTACACCATTGTTCATTTAATTACACATACAATTATAATGACAATATTATACAGATTACGATATAGGTCTGTGCGTACGTTGAAATATTTGAAACAACACATAAAACAAATGAATTTACACCTACTAGCAAGCATATATTTGTCGGTTATCTATATTGGTAATGTCATTGCGGTGCTTGAAGTAAAAAGTGCCTTAAACATAAAATAAAATTGTATAGCGCAGACTTGTATTATACTCATATTATGTTCAGAATATTGTCAAAATAAATATAATCCTATAGAAGAGCCACACATGCTTGATAAGCCATTAGCACCCTCTATTGTGTGATAGGATTCATATTGTCCTTCAAGTTTTAAATCACCCTTTTTTGCTGTTAACAAAAGAATTTTACAAACACTGACAACAATATATTATATATAAATTATCCATTAAAAATATACTCTTAGCAGTTTATAAAAAGAAATACATTAGCAGCTGAAAGTGAAATGAATCGATCGTGGTATAAGCACACAGAACAGTACTAATTGATCTTTGTAATGCTCTATTCCCAAAGGTAAATGAACAACAATATGTTTTAATATGAGTTCATTTAATTACATAATATACCATAAATCTTAGCACAACATCCACGCTCTATCTGCAATGAAAACTCAATTGCCTGAAAACAATTGACCTCCAAAATTCAGTCTACTACGGAGGGTTATTACATCAAAAGGTTAAAAGTTATTAGTAATATTGTTGTGGTTTCTAAACCTTGATTGAAGTGACACGAACTCAATTCTCAATATTATATTTCAATAATTAATTTTAGCCAATATTACTATATATTTTCAAAGCCAAAAATCTTTTGAGTGAACATTTTATAGAAGTTCGCACTTACAACAGCAGGCACCATCGATATACTTTACATTTTACATTAATAATAATATTAAGTATTTAGTTAAATGCTATAGAGAAGAACTCAAGAACAAATGTGTAACTCTACAAAATTGGTCCAATGGACTAATGTTTACAAATATATTGTACATTGCACGTTTATTATTGTGATCTTGTGTAATAAGTAGGTCACATAAATTGTAGAGCTAGAGATTTTTTAGTTTTTTTTGTCATTAAGGTATCTTCAAGACTTTTAACGCATAATACCTCATCATCTCTCTGGCAAATTATTATTTGATTTTCATAATTCAATGCACTTATGGAAGGTATAAATACAGAAATTACATTCATTCATTATAGATATATAGCCTAATCTAAGATTCCATTGATCGAATAACGAACGTCCCTTAGCGTTGCAATAGCATTACTGCAGCCCCGCGCACAATCCGTTTAAGATCTAATAAATCACCCCAACACTAAATCTTTGCTTTCATCCCGTCCCTACAGACCCGTTGTATCAAGCCTATTTCTAGGGGTATTCGTGCGTATTGTCTCTAGGGGGTAAAATAGACCCGTTATTGCACGTGCATCTGTGCTACGGTGGAACTTGATTATGTCATTAATCATACTGGCAACGATGCCAACATTTGTCATTGTTCAATTTATCGAAATAGTGTCGCGTCTAATGAAACGTATCGCAACATTAGCATTATCATCTCTATTTGAATTCATTCCAAATTCAACGGTTCATTTTCCTGATATTTCGCGTTTCGGGAATAACTTTACTTTTAAGTTATTCCCGCGAGCAACGTAAGATAGCTCACTATGGACGTCTTCTTAAGCCAGCAGTTGAGAATAACTACATTTTTCAATTGAATCGCCCTTCTCTTAGTAATAGTACAATTTACTTATTAAATAAAAAATATGTACTAAAAGCTAATTCTCGTTCCAAATATACATACGCATTAATACGGTCAAATTGTTTGTAATGTTTTAAAGCTTAAACCCTAATTATATTAAAACAGTCCAAATTTAGAGCACATTATCCTAATTTCAATTGTTATTAACGAAATGAGGCGATTAACGTGGAGATTCGCTCATTCGACTGATGCTCGATTTCGTGTACATTTTAGTCCCTGGCAAAAGCTCTCGCGCTCTGATAGATGGCCCTCATTGTCGCAAACTAACAACTGTCCATTTTGGCTAACGATTTGCGTTACTGACCCCATTCATTTAGAGGTATAATTGTTCGCTTGGGTCTCACAATTCACTCCAATGTTTATCATTATAGAATACGGAATAAAAAATAGACTAAATAGAACTGCACAATAGAACAGAGAATACCTACTTTTTGGTTTTAATTAATCGAGATGTACAATAGAGGTGAGACGGCATTGCTGATAGCATTAACAATATTATATTAATTAATTAATATTATCTCTAACACAGGAAAAACCGAACAAAATTAACTGGCAACACTGAGTGTAAAAAATTGCCTCAATCTATCAAACAAATATTACATTTAATGGCAAAATTTTAATTATTTTTCGATAGCATTTATTAAATTAAGTTGTATTGTGTGTCATCGAGGTGTCTGTGGCAGAACCGCCCTTATTAATGGGCAAGTCAAAAGCTCTTCACTTTTGATAGATATACCCCTACAACAAGCATAATGGAGCATGCATTATTGTGCGAATATTACCATCATTAATGTTTACAGTTATATGAATTTTAGGTTAACTTCGTATTTTCACTAGAGTGGCATGTAATTTACGCACTCACTAAAAATGTTCCACAGATTCATTTGGACGCTTGTCCTTCAAAATTTATAGCAGACAGTTTGACAGCGAGCGGAGCAGTTTATAGGCAATTCTCATTTATAAAGCGTATAAATTCTTTTTTTATTATATTACGTTTTAATACCTATAATTCTGGCAATGTTGATTTTTAAATGGTGCAGTTTGACATAAACCTACAACTATTCAAAGTTTTATCTGCGCACAGAGTGGGTTCGAATTGGGCACACAAAATTCTAGCTTTAATCAAACTATATGGAGACTTTTACAACATAAGGGAAAGTAAAACACATAACAGAACATTGAATAAAATCAGGTCGGAAAAAGACAAAAATATATTTGATAAACTACTGGGGTTAACCTTTACTGCGGGATTCAGAGACGACGATTTCAGTGAAGAGCGTAGTAATGGCGTCGTAAAAATTGTGAGAAACGTCTTGCAATCAGAGGTGAGATTAGAAGCCGTTCCCGAAACACCACCGTTCCACATTTTTTCGTCAAAATAGTTCCGGGCAATGACCATAAAAAAGGGTCAACAATTTATAAAAGGAAGTTATGCGGTCGCCAAGTTAAATTCTTTCTTCCCACGATTCGTAATGGCGTCCCAAATGATGGATTTAGAAGATGACAACTCAAAATAACTTGGCTTCATCATAGTCATTCACTCTTAATTTCACACCTTTCTTTTATTTTACTCAAGAAAAATCTTTAATTTTATCATGAATTTCATAGTTTTAAAACCCAGCCTATGTATTTAATAAATAGTAGTATATTTATGTTTTATAATATCCGTAACCTGTTTCAATAAAAACAAAAACATACCTTAAATTTATTAGCATAAATATAAATATTTATTAATCCTGTTTTTGTACTTATGGCTTATTGTTATGCTTAATTAGTGTTATTTGCCCAATCAAAGTTAATTCCATCAGACATTGTTTGCGCGATTAATGAAACACCTCTACTATCACTGATTAATATTTACGCAATTATATTTTGTAATGAATGTTGTGTAATGAACTGCGACATGTTTTTAGAGTAAAATATATATTTTTATGGAAACATCACCCTCTACTGGTAGTTAACAGTAAGCTTCTAACAAATTTGACACATCAGAGACGAAGATATTTGAATAAATTCCGTATTATTAATTTATACTATTTGAATTTCTTTTACATTCAAAATTAAATCTAAGCTTTTTTTTAATCATACAAGAAAAATCTTGCACAAAATTCCAAATCAAATATTTGAGTTATGGAATAGCAACAATATTTTATAATAAATTCGAGAATAGGGATCGAAAGGAAGCGTACATCGTGGGTCTAATTTGAATAAGCGCCGAGGGTCGGGAATCCGTTCTTCTCTTGACTGAGGGTCGACAATGTCCCATAAATTACTGCTTTATATGTCCGTTTCCTATATCTTTACTTCACGATGACCCTGTATGATAACTGCTTAGTCTCAGAACTTTTGAATTTTAGACGGCGGAGAGAGACTTGTGTTCTTTCGAGTGCAAAGGTCAGACACATGTCATTGTACGTAGCATACAATGACATTAGTAATCGAATACCAATCTGTGGCGGGCTTGGTGTTCGAATATGCATCATTTCCAAACATTATACTTATTTTTATTTTTACAGTAAAAAGTATGCGACATCAAACAACGATACCGCTGATTGGGGTTGTGCCTACTACTTCCCCGAAGGATGTCGAGCCAGATTTCAACGGGCCAATAAATAACATCACCGTGGCCTTGGGACGGGAAGCCATCCTCACTTGTTCGGTTTCAGACTTAGGTGACTACAAAGTAAGTTTGTATTTTCTTTAACTGAATATAAGTATTTACTCACAGGTATAGAAATATACTTTATAATATAAATTGACGTAATAACTTTAATATCTCATGAAAAGTATATCAGAAGTGTAATAAAAACTTCATTAAATTTGTCTTCTAATAAATTAAACTTGGTAAAGACTCACTTTACATGTGACCTATTTAACTGTCCTGCACTTATACATAGCTTCGTCAACTTTACGGTTTCTCTTGATTATATAGGATTTTAAGAGGATTAATTCACTAACTGGAAACTTACTACTTCTCCCAAAATTTCTCCATGTTTAAGGAACACACCTACACAATTAACACACCTTTTAGTAAACTTAATATTTAATTACTAATCCGAAAGACTTACTATTTATGCAGGCATTTATGTAACTCTACATCAGGCGGATTACAGTCATATAAAAAGCAACAATTGTCTTAATTAATGAGTGACGAAATGCACACCATAATTCACAAACCCATCTAAACAAACCGGCAGTCAATTGAGGTTTTCAAAGAAAACACCCGAAATTAATGACCTTTCAATCCGGAACTCCTACAAACATTTATTCGTCGGATTTAGTCCTTTCACGTCTTTTTTGCTCATCGAAAGTGGTTTGGAACGTAAATAACCTTCATTTATTGAGGATCCATTTAGTGTCCTCAAGCATGACAAACGAGGATCCTATCCTTTAGGAAGCGATCACTCACTCTCTAATGACGTTTAAACAGACTCTTTTACCTACGGTCTTTGGTGACTTGCTAAAAAAAATTAATACATTTCCATTACAAGCAGCTTCTTTTATGCAAACCCGCTCTCATACACAGCAGCGTACATTTCGGCGTGTGTCGGGAGTTAACCTACCTTGACACATTTTGTCAAAATCACTAGCGTAACAACCATCGCGGTACTAATAAAGGGTTAGTTTAGAAGATAATGGTAATGCATCAATGCATTTTTCCTTCATTTTAATGAATATTTTTTGTGTCGCTTACCTCTTAACTGTGTAATAACCAGCTAAAATAAAATAAAATAGTAACGTCTGTGGCGGTCTGTGGTTTCGATGCGGCGAAACATCTGGGATCACGATGACTGTAAAGACAGATTTAATTAATTATAAAAAAAAGACGATAGCAAGCTGTGTCTATTTTTTTTTCATAAATTCTGATTTTCAGGGCTTACTATCGCGTTTTTGTCATTTAATCCAAATCGACGTTTTGAAAGCTTCACTAATGCCAATGCGGTCACGACAAAAAATAAATAAATAAATTTCTTTTAAAAAAATAAGAAAGCAGGTAAATTTCATACTAAAATATGTCTATGACGTACATACTTGTATATAGAATGAATAAATAAAAGTCAATATCTATTTTGGTGAGCAGAGAACTATTAAAAGTAACATTTGATACTTAATACACAAGAATCTTTGTAATTCTATCTCGGGACATTGAACGTAAAAAACAATACGAGGCGGTATTGCTATTCGTCAAAGTGGGATTAAGGGAATGTAGGACGTTAGGATCCGATTTCGTTACGATATTACATTTTGCTGTCGAGATTCGATATCGAAAGATGAGCTGAATATTCTTTTATCACACAGCTATCCAAATATAACACATTTATTCTTTATCGTGATTTGGGTCTAGAAGACCCGGGTTCTTGAATAGAAAAAAGGTGCGCTGGGTTCTATTATCTAGCTTATACGTTTGCTCGAACTAAAATGTTACTCGAGTTTCCTTTTCAGAACGCTAATGCTGGCCAGATCTTAAAAGATGTTGCCAAGCATGTTCCTTCGACTACCTATCACAAATGTTGTTTCTTATCTGTTTAGTAAAATAAGATTTAAATCGAGAATATTATAATAAACTTATTATTTGCCAGACTCTCTGATTGCTTATCGTGACAAACTCACGACTGCGAACGCAGCCAGCCATCAAATTGATTTGCATTTCATCTCAGCGTTATCTGATTACTGTTCGATCCTGGTTCGCTCTGTTCGGTGTAGGGCAGCCGCGAGCTGGAGTCGTGTCTTAATCTGGCGCCAATTTGGCCCACACCGCGCATCAGCGCAGCCCGTTCTGCGCGCGAACTTCAAATCTAGTTGGTCGCGCCTCAACGCAAAATCTAGTTGGCCGCGCCTTGACACATGAAGATCGTTTGTGTCATTGTCACGTCGTAATGAGAAAAACCAAATAAGAAAAAATCATAGCAAGCAAATACTGTTTTGTGTGGTGCCTTTTACGTGCTGGAGGAGATTTGATAAAGGTGAGTGGTTGTTCTCACATTGAACAGGAGTGACGGGAAAAGAGCATAAGGTCCTTCGAATCAGCGTGAATCTTAAATCAAAACTTGTGTCACGTTTGGCACATTTATTTGGCCTTCGGAGCCGGATTTCATGTAATTAAATCCTTTTCTTTACCTATCCTATATAGTTATTACATTCCTTTTTCATTATTTCTAAATTTCCTTTCTTTAAACTTGGATTTGTATAACCTCAAAACGAGACAGTTTTGTTTCTCAAAATGTCACGTCAAAAAGTGAATAGCGAGTCTATGAGTGAATTAGAAATTAAATTTAAAACATTAACCTTGAAAAAGGAATATATTTTT